>WBMY01015889.1:101804-153841 GCA_013397315.1 Donacobius atricapilla
CCCGCCTCCCTCCCCTCAGGGCTGCGGGGCGGGGGTGGGATGTGTGATCCGGCTCCACCGGGGCTGCGTTATCCGCGGAGTGCTCCCGGGGGTGGGGGTCTCCCGGTTGGCTTCCGAGGCAAACGGCGGAGGTCCCGGAGGGAGGAGCGAGTTGCCCCTCGCGGCCATCCCTCGGCCCCTCCGCTGTTTGTAAGGCGGTTGCAGCAGCACCTCTGAATTCCACAAAATTCCTGTGTGGTCGTTTATGCACCTTACTGTTAAAGACATCAAAATTCAAACTCTTGTCTTCTTCCAGGTAGCTTTGAAACTGGCCCAGATGGCCAGGCTTTTTCAGAGGGAAAGGAGCAGTTCCCTGGTGAAAGTGGCACAGACTCCTGAGACACCTGCACAGCTCTGGAGCAAGAGGTAGAGAATACTCATCTTTTCTGGGATATATATCATAGAGAGGTGAAATATTGATGCTTTTAGCACCTAGAAAGACAGATTGCTCTGAACCACCGGCCTCCTGCACCCTGAGGGGTCAGAGCAGCTGTCACATCATGCTGGTTTGTCCCGAAGTCGCACCTCAGCAGTTCTGGTCCTTTATTGTTCTGCTTTGACCACATAGATTTAACCTGCACAAAACCAAGTTTTATTCTTAACCGGCATTCCCAAAGTTCATAGTGACATGTTTTCTTGGATTCATCCTGTTTCCCAGTGTTTTCCACCCTGAGGGAACCATCCGTGGTATTTGGGGTGATGGTGCAGTCACAGTAATTGTTATTTCACCTCTTCATAACGTTCCTTGAGCACTTTCTTCAGGGTTGGTTTGTTCCCTCGCAGTTGCACATCCTGCCCACAACTCGCACTCATGTTGATGTGCAGCAGGAAGTTCCTCCTCTGAAGCAATCATGGAGTGAGGGTTTGATGCTATTTTAAGAAGAGTTTCTCAGGCAGCCAAATTGAGTGAAAGAGATCGGTTTTATTTCAGCTGACCGTTTACCAGTCGAGCTGGTGGTAGAACCCTATAAAAACGTTTTGCTTCACCAGCACACAGCTCAAGAGCAACCTGCTCAGAGAGATTAACGTAGAACCTCGTCAACATGAAAGCCAGAAGAGCTTACAGGAGGTGTATTTTGTCGAACAGGAAACAGTTTGAGCTTCCATTATTAATGGATGAGAGTATCAGGAAAAAAAAAAGAGTTAAAAATTGCTCATTACAGTAGAAAACTTGCTGATCCAGAGAGGCAGAATCTGCCTCACAATCGAAAAGTGAAAATACAATGAGTAATCCCACCCTGAAGAGGAGCAGCATCCGTTGCCTTCCAGAAAAAGGCGTGGTGTTGACGATAATTGCGAGTTTTCTTCCTCAGCCCTGTTCAGCCATGTGTGGGGGTTCAGATTGATTTGCTCTGGAGATGGTCTTGCCCAGTGCACCAGGTTGGTAGTAGAAAGGATGGGAAAAGAAAATACAAGAGAGCTCTGGTTTCTCTAAGAATGTGTAGGAGGGAATTCCATGTAAGCAGAGACCAAGAGCAAGTGAAAATATGAAAAAACAGGATGAGAAGTGATCTGCAAAACACTCGGGGAAAGGTATTTAGAGCTACAAATGACACCTTTTATGATACTTCAGGAGAAAATACATCCAACAGGTAACACTGGTTCCTAATAGTTGCAAAAAATGCAATTCAGAAAATGTTGAACATAATTTTATTCAGGTAACAGGTTAAGGGGGAAAAGATAGAAAAACTTTGTTGATTGGGGTTGGAGATTGGAGTTCCCCATGACTAGGAACACGCATCTTCACCTGTTCATTGTGTGCGTGGGTGAAGGATGCATTGTCTTAACACCAGCCTTCTGTGATTTCAGATGAAGAAGTTTTGCTGTTAAAGCAGTTTGGTCACAGGGGGCTCCAGTAGAAAACTGCATCGGGACAACATCACAGCAAGACGCCCACAGGCTCGAGTTCTGCTTGACATGGCCATGTTCTACTAGACCTGCCATGACGGCATTTTTTCCCGATGTTCCCAACTGGATTCAAGATGCAAAGCAGGAGGAGGAAGAGACAGGCTGGAAATTAGTCCCCAGACCAAGAGGTGAAGAGACTGAAAGTCAGGGAAAATGCCAGTGTGAACTATCAGAGCCCTCCTTCCCTCACGTGGACAAGCTGAGAACTCACACACTTTCGCATTCGGAGCAGAGGCCCTACAACTGTCCCCAGCTGCACTGTGGCAAGGCCTTTGCCTCCAAGTACAAGCTCTACAGGTAGGTATCTGCAAGTGCCTCTGCCCAGCCATGCCAGGAGAGAGGGGAAACCCCCACCCTCGTGTGTCTTTGCTTGAATTTCTGAGAAGCTGGAGGAGGGGAAATGCCCTTTTACTTTGCAAAGCAGTCAAGTCCCAGACATTACCATACTTGGCATCTCTTTAGGTGCCTTCCAGAGAACTTCAGTTAATGCTGTATCCTGAGCTCAAGCTGTTTTCTGTTTCACTGAGGAGGAAATAGAAACAGAAAGTGAAGTTCACAGATTAAAAAAACAAAATGAAAAGCAACAATAGCGTTTGCATTCACAAGTCCTGCCTCTAACCACAGAGATAATTCCATGGCAGCTGTTGCTCCAGTATGGAGAAGTAAAGTTCCCGTTTATGTAGTGAAGTACAACACAAAATAATTAAACAGTGATGGCTGAGAACTTGAAATCAGATGAACCTAAGTGTGGGAGAGTGTGAGATACCAAGGTGAAATCGGACCACAGTGGCTGTCAGCAGACTTGGGCACAGCCTGACCCTCCTGATGAACTGAAGTTTTCTCACCTAGTGTCACAAACTAGGGAGGTTTGGCAGCCTCAGCAGAGAGCAGGAGCTCGGGAGAGACAGTCTGTAGGTTTTGCCTGAAGTGTTGTGCTCCTGTGCTCCTTGTTTAGAGGAGGTAAAATGCCATCAGGGATTTCTGTGGCATAAAGTGTAGGACACAAGGAAAATTTTGGAAAGCTGGTGTATGTTCCCGCAGGGCTGGATGTTTGTCTGACCTTTCCTGGTTTTCTCCCCTCAGGCATATGGCCACGCACTCTGCTCAGAAGCCTCACCAGTGCATGTACTGCGAGAAGATGTTTCACAGGAAGGATCACCTTCGGAACCACCTGCAGACCCACGATCCCAACAAGGAGGCCCTGCACTGTCCCGAGTGCGGCAAGAACTACAACACCAAACTGGGCTTCAGGCGACACCTGGCCATGCACGCGGCTGCCAGCGGTGACCTCAGCTGCAAGGTGTGCCTCCAGACCTTTGAGAGCACGCAGGTCCTGCTGGAGCACCTCAAAGCTCATTCCAGGCGGGCGTCCGGCGGGGCAAAGGAAAAGAAGCATCCGTGTGACCACTGTGACCGGCGCTTCTACACCCGGAAAGACGTGCGGAGACACCTGGTAGTGCACACCGGGCGGAAGGACTTCTTGTGCCAGTACTGTGCTCAGAGGTTTGGGAGGAAAGACCACCTGACCAGGCACATGAAGAAAAGCCACTCACAGGAACTGCTGAAGATTAAGACGGAGCCAGTGGACATGTTGGGTCTGCTCAGCTGCAGCTCCTCTGTGGCAGTGAAGGAAGAGCTGAGTCCTGTCCTGTGTATGGCATCCAGAGACATGATGGGTGGTAAGAGCTTCCCTGGCATGCTGCCCATGGGCATGTACAGCACACATCTCCAAACCATGCCAAGCTCAGGGATGCCCCATTCTTTGGTTCCTAATTCTCTTCCAATGGGAATGAGCTATCCTCTGGAGTCGTCTTCTCCCATCTCTTCCCCACCGCAACCTCCTCCAAAGTATCAGCTTGGATCTACCTCATATTTGCCTGAGAAACTACCCAAAGTAGAGGTGGACAGCTTTTTGTCAGACTTCCCTGGCAGCCTGTCTCTCTCATCTGGTGATCCTCAGTCCTCTTCGCCTCAGCCACCCACCCTGGATGAGGCTTTGCTTTCCAAGAGCCCTGCTAACCTCTCAGAGGCTCTCTGTGCTGCTAACATGGACTTCTCTCATCTTCTTGGCTTCCTCCCCCTAAATCTTCCTCCTTGCAATCCACCTGTCTCATCGGGGGGATTGGTCATGGGCTACTCGCAGGGGGAGGCGCAGCCACTGCTCACCACTTTGCAACATCAACCTCAAGAGTCCCCCGGAGCCGGGGCCTCGCTGAACTTTGGGCCCCTTCATTCGTTGCCCCCCGTCTTCACCTCCAGCTTGAGCACAACCACCCTGCCACGGTTCCACCAGGCATTCCAATAAGCTGGAAATAGCACTGGAGAACAGATCTTTCGGTCACCCTTTTGTGGAGAGCCTTAAAAACGCACAACTCTTCCTTCCTTGGGGGGTGTGAAAGCTCTGGCAGAGCTGGGTCAGGCAGGAGGTTTCTGATCCCGGAGGGAGCACTTGTAGACTGGAACAGCCGATATCCTGTGCGAGTCCCAGTCCTGTACAGCGGAAAGATTTCAGCTGATAGACTGGATATATTTTATCTAATTTTTAATCTGTGAATCAGGAGCCGCGCTTAGCACTGACCTTCCCTGAGAATGCTGGAGCTATTTCCTCTCTGGGAAGGGACTGTCCCTCAGAAGGAGTTGAGACTTTTTCATCCTGGGCTAAACTTTTGAAGAGTCCAGCTTCCATTTCATGTTACCACACTGCAATTCTGGCAAACCAGCCAATGCCTCCACACGGAGAAGAAGTCATGATACCGCTCTGTATGAAGCCAATGGGGAAGAGGCTGTCCTTCCCTGCTACCTCTCATCCCATCACCCCACACAGCTTACTCCACATCAGTGTTAAGCAACAAGCCCGTTTACATAGTGAATTCAGCGTCACCTCTTTGGAGCCGTTAGGATAAACTCGTTATGGTGAACATTGTTTACACAACACAAATCTGTTTCTGCCATTGCAAAAATAGGAGGCACCAGAATACACTGGGTTTTCATCTCTGGTGTAGCTAGAACACTGTTTACACAACGAAGTCAGGTTGCACTGATTTCTCTTCACTTATCATGTTCTTCCCCCATGGGGAAATACACTGCTTTTGGACCACTTCAGCCTCTGCCCCTGTAGGCAGCACCTTCCTGCCTTTTCCCACTGGCTGTCCCGAGTGAAGGGGATGGAGCAGCTCTCACAGCTTAGCTTGGTGTGTAGTGTATGGACAGAGCCCTTTTATGTATCTCCCCCAGGCCAACAGATCTGGAAACCAAAGCATGTGAGAGAGCTGGGTGAGGAGCTTGGGACATCGAGCACTGGCGTACCAGGCGTGGGTGAGAACAGGCTGCAGGGCCTGCTCCGTAGGTTCCCCTGGCATGAGGAACAGAGTATGAGTTTCTGGGGTTTGGGTTTTTTTAACCACAGCCATTCATTGAGGTCAGCACCCTTTTTGGTTTATCCAGGAAGCAGTCTCCAAGGTATATTTTAACTTCAATGGTGATAACATCCAAGAATCTAGGAAAAATTAGTCCCAGCTTCAGGTACACACTGTCAGTGTATTTGAAGCATTTCTTCCAACACCAGTAGTTCTAACAAATGCTGAGGTTTGGGGCCTGCAGTCAACTTTTCACTTTGGATTTTGTTCCACTGGCCTTCTTCGTTCTCTCCTGCTCAAGCCTTGCCTCCTGAAGTTACAGTGCTTCCCTTGCTTCCTGCCCTACCTCTTTAACTCTTCCATGGGCTGTCTACCTACCAGGGCAGAGGGGTTATTCTGGGAAGTGGCAGCCAGCTGCTGGTGTCATTTAGCACCTGTATTGTCTCCTGCTCCTGTTTTCCTGGGCACTTACACTGCAGATGGGGACATACGGAGGCCACTCTGCACTGGTGCATGTTTATGACTGTGGACAGGCAGATTCATACCTCAGCATGGAGGAACCATTGTAGGCCAATATAAACCAGGAGATCTGTCAATATTGTTCTCCATAAATCTAGGAAATGCAAAATCTACCTCTACTCTGTTATCTCAGCTCCTTGGGTGAAGCCAGATGCTGTCCTCCCTTGTCTCCCCAGAGCACATCCACCTCAGTTGATGCAGATTCCTTCCTGCTGAGCCATGATCCCACCGTGTGACATGAGCTGTGCCTCTTTTGGTCACAGGCTTGTCCCCGTTCCATTTTACTCCAGAATTTTATTTTTAATTTAGCTTAGTAATTCTTCCCAGAATGACTCTTTAGCAATCCATTGATTCTCCAGGACATAGATCGGTTGTTTTAGGTTAGCCAGCAATGCTGCAAATAAGACTTTTGTATCAAATTGTAATATAAGATTTATTTACCTCAGCAATATCCTGTGGCAATGATCTCCCCGAGTTGAATGCAGTACTTTTTCTTTTTCTCCACTGGAAAATGTTGCCTTTCCAAGTCCAACGAGTGCCTTCTTGTTCTCTAACCTAGCAAAGGTAAACAGGGCATTGCAGCCAGTCTGTTTACCAGCATTGAATACCTCAGGCCTGTCTTCTATTGCTTTGCTCTTGGCAAATTAAAGAGTTTCACCCTGTTATCAATTATATGCAAGCCTTATCCCTGTCTTCAGTTGAGAGGATTATTATTTTTTGAGAAATAAATGGTCAGAACTGATCACTCACTGCCAGTGAGGATTATCAGATTTATGCAATGCCATCACACACCTTCTCCCACTGCAGAACATTCAGCTTTCTTGCTTCCTGCCTGCATTGTACTCTAAACAGATGTCATCACTGGAATTCCTTTAGCAGTGGTAGCTAAACTTAGAGCCAGACATCTTTTTCCTACCAGTAGTCTGTCAAAGAATAAATGGAATTCATTTTGCTATGATTTGCACGTGTGATTTGCTTTCCACAGCTACTTTAACAAGCAGAACTGCAGTAACCTTTCTCAGTGGAAGGAAAATCTAACCCAGCAAGGGCAGCGTGGTCAGAGACAGTGTTGGAGCTGATTCCAGATGTTTGCACAGGAAAATGGATTCAAAGTTCCTCTACCACAACAGCTTGTAATCTGAAAGTATTTTACCAGTCAGTCTAAAACTAACAAGACTAATTCCATTCGAAATAGCAAGTGTGCAATTCACAGAACAAATTATAGTGAACAATTTTTACCTGTTTGTAAGAAAATACTTTGAGCAGCCAAGCTTACAGCACTTGGGAATCCCAGTCCACTTGGACATATGTACCAAGCTCTTGGGCAAGTCGGTGGAAGTCAGCTTAGTGAAGCTCCTGCTGAAGCAGCTGGAGGTAAGGGGCAAGGGTAGCGTTGGCATGCTGTGAGGGGGATTGCTGCAGCACAGCCTACACAATCTGTTCTGTGGTGCATGTGCAGGGCTTTGTGGCAGCCACCATGCTGGTTATGTGATATAAAAAAATCATCCCAGAAAGAGTTTGGGTTTATTTTTTGTTTTGGACCACGAGTTTGGATCCAGGACGTGGCTGAGTCAGGCAGGCAGAGCCCAGCAAACCATTCCACTGTGATCCCTCTGTTCCTGGTACACCTCTACCAGGAAGACTGCACCAGACTGAGCCCAAGGGCAGCAACTACAGCACATAATTATTCAGGAGGTTTTAGTTAAATAAAGGAATGCTTTAAACTGGCTGGCTTAGGGGGTGTCCAAAGCAATAGGAACAGTGCAGTCAACAAAGATATGAACCCATAGACCTCCAGTCAGCAAAAAGACAGGACATGAACTTGCCAGCCCTTATAAATCAGACCCTGGATCCTCAGAAAGCCAAGGACCTAATGTCCCCCTAGAAATAACTAACCAATAGCCAAGCCACTGCCTGGCAGCAGAGGGTTAACCCTTTCCCATCCTTCCAGGCTCAGATTGCCAGAACCCTGTGAAAGGCTAAAGATTTTTTTACCCCTGGGATTACAGCTCACTCAAAATCCATTTGCAGGAAGGAAGAACATGTTGTCTTGATTTGCTTCCACTGAATTTCACATGACAGAATACCCACACACCACGTTGTGACAGACCCCGTTCTCTGTCTCACAACATTGCTACTCTTTAGCCTCAGTGTTGAAAAATGGTGTCACTTCAACTGGATCCTTATATTGCCTCCGGTAGATTGATGATTTCAGTACTTCTGTTGAGCTCAGCTCTTTGTTCTTTAATTCCTTCCTTGCTGACAGGTGAACAGCAGCTGCTGGGAAGATTTCCTGCAGTTCACTGAAAAAAAACCCTTTTCCTTTCTCTATCATTGCACCACCTTTGCTCTCTGGACAGAACAACCCCACAGAGGCATTTTCTGCTGCCTGCAATTAAAATTTCCACAAATAAATCTTCAAAGATGTGCTTCCCATCACCCTACCTTCTTGCTTATCCTCTAATCCCAGTTAGTCAGGCTGACTGAATTCTCCCTCAGGTGCCTATTTTTAGTTAATTGCCTGCCCAAGCCCTGGAGCTATTCTGCCACTGAACAGTGAAGTGGATGCATGGCTCAAACCGAACCACTTCAGGTTTCCATCCTCATCCAAAATTTGTCTTTCCATAACTTATTTCTTGTATTTTCCCCAGTTCCTAGAGATGGGAGCTGCCACCTGAAGCCATGAATCCCATCCTGGCCTACCCCTGTGCAGTAGGAGAAGGTGGTTTGGTTTAGCCTGGTCTGCTGGATGTGAGAAGCCCAGATTCTTCTCAGCCCCATGCCCAGCTCTGGCACCGCTCACCTCTTCCATGCCTGTTTACCATAACACGCCACAGCCATACTGAGCCTCTTGGAAAGCAGCTGGAAGCTGCCAGGGAGGTGCCATTACCACTGATCCAGCTGCCTTACAGGACCACTATTCCTCTTCCCCACCACCTCTCAGGTTCTGATGTCCCTGCTGCACAATCCATGCACACTCACATTAGGCTCACCTCTGGCTGTTCCCAGAGATGGACTTGCTTCCTTCTAGTGAATAACTGGGATCCCCTGGGAATCCTACACATTTCAGCTATTCTTGTAGCTGCAGGTAAGGAGTTTCCTCCTGGGGTACAGTCTGCAATCTCTACCTGGAACCACCGTCTTCCCCCAGGCCAAACACCACTTAACACTTCAGACTGGCATGCAAGCAGGTTGAGCAAAAATAGAACTGGTATTCAGAAGTGAGATCAGAACACAGATCACCTTCTGCTTCTCACAAATCCCCACCAGGAGATGAGCTGATTTTTCTGTTCAAAGTACCTTTTATTTCCATGTGGGCTGCAGGAGGAGCCTGAAGCACCTTTCTCACTCTGCTTGTGGTTGAAGCCAGGTCTGTGTGGTCCTTTCCCTCACTGCCTAAATACCAGCATGGACATGGAGCATACATGACACAGAGGGAGCTTCTCCGTGTCAGATCACAGTGACAAGGAAAGTTAAAAGCATTGTAAAAGATAACCAGGGAATTTGGAATTAATTTTTTTATTACTATAAATAGGTCAGCTCTTCAGCTGGGGGAAGAATCCTCAACATCGAAGTGTCTTGTTACAAATCAACCATCCCTCACTGTTGCGTCTTTGTTTTGAACTACTGTGCAAGGGGATAACCAGCTCTAGCATGGAATGTACTGAGTGGAGTGGGGACAGCTCCAGGGCCTGCAGGACAGGAACAGCCTCAGCTGGCTGAGTGTCCAGGTGAAGAGGCCAGGGACCTGCCTGCAGCCCTTCTCCCTCTGCTGTCAGTGTCTTGTGCTTGAAGGTAACACGTAAGCTCTGCTCACAGCCCTCAGCAGCACAACCCCCTCCAGGGTGCCACGCGAGGCTGCAGAAGCCCGCATGCTGCAGCACATCCCAGAACTTCTGCTAGAAGGCACTCTGGAGTTTGAGTTCTCCTCACTCTACTGAGTGCCTCAGCCATGAGGCTTTGTGGAGCTTTCCCACTTTAGTGATTCCTGATATCTAGGAGCAATTTTTAGAAAGACTGTTTTATAACATTTGAACCAGTGTTTTCCTTAAATGAGGATATTGAAGAACACAGAGCTGTCTGCTGATGTACTCTTGAGAGCCAGGGTGGCTACAAGAAGGACAAAAAAAGAACCTATAGAACCTCTGGGAGCAGCCAAACTCCAAAACTGTTGCTGGAAGAAAAGCCACCGAGCAGCCACAAGTCATGCCAAGAACCCTCTCCCAGTACAAGCTCTGCCATCTCCCAGAGGAGCCTGTGAACATCCCACTGGAAGGTGAAGGGTTTGGGAGTGGCCATGGAAGGGGATGGGAAAGCCACAGTGTCTCTCCCCAGGGCTGCCATTCACACTGTCCCTTGTGCTGGCTCTGGACAGGCCCCGTGCCTGACCTCCCTCCCTGCAGCTACAGCTGCCAAAGCCAGAAACTTCCCATTGTTAGAGCTGAACTAGTTTTCTAAAAACAAACTTTCTAGCACTTTTACACAGAGTGAATAACCTCTTTTAATGGAGTATTTTGGGGGCTGTAAACAAGGTTTTTAAATTGTAATTAAGTGCCATTAGGAAACGTATGGTTCATCACTAAAATTAGCTCTTGCAAAATGAAGTTCAAATTGAAAGCATCTTTTATAATGAAGTTGTTTATTAAAAGCATTTGGATCATCTACCCCAGGTGTCCTCATGGAGGGGAGTTTGGGTTTTGGTTGGATTAAGACAAGATAGAATCTTAAGGCAGGTCAAAGACACAGTTCCCTACATGAAGCCATAGAGGTTTTTAAATTTCTTCCAAGCAAAGAATTAGACCCACAAGAAGAAAACCTCAGACCCCACTGGGGAGGCAGCCACAGCAGACACCATTATCCCCTGTCATGGAGAATAATGTTTGTTAGATAGAAAATTCTGGTCACTTGGTTTCACTAAAATTTCCAGCCCATGTGGCACCATTTCAGACAACTCCAACCCACTCCCCTTCCCAAATAACCCCGACATGCTGTGCTTCCCACAGGCAGGAGAACCAGGACCAAACCTCAGCTTAAGCTACAGTTGGCTGCAGGCACCAGCAGCATTTGAAGATGAAACAGGGCAAAGCACACAGGGCCCTCTTGGGATTCTCCTTCAGAACATGGATTAAAAGCTGACAGCCATGATCAGGGTTAGGTGCTTGTCTAAGAATGATCTAGTTTTCAGCTCTAGTTTTCATTCCTAATTCAGACACCATTAAAACATGCCCTTTGCTCAGCAGCTTTCCCCTGGTACTGAGGACTGACAGAACATGAATAGATTCATCTGCCAAAAGTGAGAAGCAAGTTCAGTACGGATTGTCCTGGTGGTGGAGCTGAAGCTTCTTTTGCCTTTTTAAAGGGAAGAAGGGATTATTCTGATGATTTCTGAGTTTTGATTCAAGTATTTGCCAGCTCTGGTCTCACTCACAGAGACTCAGCAGCCCTCGACACTGGACTCCGTAACCTGGGGGAATCACATCCATTGCTCTGCTGGGCAAACCGTCTCAGGAAAAGGGAATTTACTTTGCCTCTCTCAGCCAGCATTCCAGCAGAGGCTCACTGATCTCCTGCCACACACTCCCCAGCAGAAACACACAAGCTCTGAGAAGCCAATAGAGCTGGAAGCCAGTGCTGAGGGCTCAGCTTCCACAGCAGCAGCGCTCCTCAAGCTCCTGCTCAGAGGAAGGAATGGCAGCTCCTTTCTGAGCTGTCCTCTCCCCTCTGCCATCCAACAGTTCTGCTCCTCTGCCCATCAGTGCCACATGTCAAACACCATGTCTCACACAAGACACGAGTTGCTCAAGTGATCTGACCCAGCAGTACAGCATCTGCAGATCCGAATGCATCAACTGGTGGCATAATTACAATATACGGCAGCATTCAGGGCATGCCACACTGGGAGAAACTTCATTTACCAGGAGAAAAATATTACAAAAAACCCCAGAGTATTCCAAGCTCTGCTTCCGGCTGAAGCCACACATCACAGACCACATGGGTATGGAACAGGCCAAGTGTTACAAAAAGAAATTCTCCAAAAGTGGCTTAGGAGAACCCAAGAGAGCAGGATGACAGGACAATGGCAGATTTATTTACAATAGGACACAAAGAATACATACATTAATTAAAAATTACAAAGAATACAGAGAAAACACTTGAGGGAAGGGAGAGAAATCAATGCTGGCTGAGCCTCTCCACTGGGGCAGGGGCAGAAGAAAAAAAGAAAAAAAAAGCCAACGAAAATCTCAGAGCAGGACCTCAAATCAGAACTGACACAGGACTCCACAGCACTGTTGGCTCACAGTTGCATCCCTTCCTCCCTTTTTCCATCCTTGAGTCCTGGCTGATTAGACTTTGGCATGATGGGCAGGGCCAACAGAAAGGGACACAGGCCTTTGCATGGACCTGGTGGAAACTTACGGCAGTTGGGGTTTAAAATGGCCCCAAAGCCCTCCCTGGGGAGCAAGGAGGGCTTTTGGACACTTTTGGGTTGGAATGATGTGACCTCTGGCAGCTGGTCATTGGAAGACCTTACTCCATAAAGAAAAATTTTCATAGATCTCACTAAAAAAACCTCCCCTCTGTAGTCCTGGCTGAATCCAGTGAGTCTGGGGATGGAGGGAGCCTTCATTGCAAAGCGGAACCTTTTCCCTGATAAACATCACTGAAGTGACCAAAACAAACAAAAAACCCCTCACAACCCAACTTCAACCTCTTTTAGAAAGAGTTTCCCATGGGCCGATTCAGGCATCAAGCCATGGGAAAAGAGCCCATGTCAGCTATCCAGGAGAGCTCAGACTGTTGTGGAGAAGAACAAAATACAGCTATGGGGTCTACACTTTTCCTGTTCCCTGGAGGTAGAGAATTTCAGAGGAGGAGCAGAGAGCAGCAAGGGCAGCCAGAGCACAGGGCCAGCAAGAGAGCCCCGCTCCCAGCCATGGGACAGCTCACGGGGCCCCTGCCTGTGCCAGCCCCTTCAGCATGGCCTGCACAGCCCTCAGGCAGCTCAGGCCCAACACTGCCCCAGATCACTTGGCACTAACGTCAGGCACCGCAGCCATCTCCGGCAGGCTCTGCAGGATCCCAGCGGCATTCCCAGGAAGGAGCTTGCCCCGATTCCTCACTCATCCAGAGCAGAGCTATTGACAGAACAAACTCTTGTAGTTACCTCACACATCCTTCCAGTCCTGTATTCCAGCACAACCACGTCACTTTTGTGTCACCACGTTTTGTCCTGCCTTCTGAAGGAGAGGCAAAATCCCACCCTCCCACAGCGGCCTGTGCTGTCTGAGGCTGGAGGGAGGGAGGAGTGATGCCGAAGGTTGCTCAAGCTCTCTCAGGGTGAAATTGCACATCCCAGGCTCTGAATGGCACCTCCAGCAAATTGTAAACAAGTCGAAGCCAGGACTTCAGTGATCGGAGTGCGCCGGACTCCTGCTGGGTGAGCCTTTAGGCTCCGGTTATTCTGCCACAGTCAAGCTCCCTCTTCTGTGCAGACACGAAGTCAGGAGAAAAACCCAGTCTGATACTTGTCTGAAGAGTCTCCCTGAATCCTAGAGCACCCCAGGGGCTGGAAGAAAACGTTTTCACAAGTGTTTCCACTGCTGTCTCAAATCCGTTCATCATCAACATAAAAAAAAAGGATGGATTAGCAAAAAGGGGGTTTACTTATACAGAGGGATATTTCTCTGCTAAAAAACTCCCTCAAATATGGAACAGGATAATAAAGTTAAAATGTAAGGTATCTACAGACCCCTTTTCCCCGCAGAAGTAGCCCAGAATCCATGTACACTGTGCCAAAGTTACATTCCAAATCGAGGAGTTAATTATTTCTCTTGTGACTCTCCCACTGGATTGTTTCCTTAAAAAGAGCTGGGAGAAGATGTCCCTGTCCCTTCTGGGAGGACACGTGTTCAGAGGTGTCTGATTCCTGCTGGGGGACTCCAGCTTCAGTCGATTTTCACGGCGGCGTAGATCTTCCGCACAAACATGTAGGCTGCGTAGAAGCCAATGGTGCCCGTCAGGAGCCAGAAGGACAGGACCATGAGGGCAGTGTAGCCAAAGTACAGTAAAGAGGGAATGAACTCAACAATATCCAGCTGAAACAGAAGAGGATGAAAAAATCAGCAAAGTAACACACAGAGGCGAGAAACCAACCAGTGCCCTCTGCAAGTGGAGCTCGGGCAAAGGGAGGAAAACCTTCCTTTTTGTCCAGCTGAAGGGAGATCCCCTTCGAGGTGGGGTCAAGGAATGTTGCTCGGCACAAGTCTTGAGGCACACCCCTCCCTCCTGTCTGGAAGGGCTGTTAGCACTGCTTTGGGCTGGCATGGGCAGACTGGGACTCAGCAGGCCCTCCATTTCCTTTCCCAAACCCCACAGTCACCCCTAAAACCACAGCACTTCCACCCAGGAGGAATACCTTGTTCACAAAGTAGAAGACAGCGTAGATCAGCACATAGAAGGCAGATCCTCCAGACACCAGGAAGGTCCTCCACCACCAGCGGTAATCCTGACAGGATAAAGAGCCTCATTATCCCCAGGCACTGCCTCAGGGAAGCTGTGACCATGCCAGGTCAGGGAGAACACCACCCATATTCCTTCAAAGGAAATCCACTATCTGGGACTGGGGGACTTTTTTTGTCACAAAAGTGTTTCCAAACCAAGAGATGTGATGCTGACAGGCTCAATGCCCCTGCTGCCCAAGGACATGGCTCACCTTTGGCCCTGCATTTTGTTTTGTATGTGGATGGAATGGAACAGTTTGGGAACAGCTCAAAACATCCTGTGCCCAGCAAAATTCCTGGCATGAAACCACAGTTCCCAGCCTAAGAGATAATCAAGGAACTTTAATTCCCTTTAGAGTGAAGAGACCTTGGGAACAATTGCACCTGTGAAGCTGAGCCACACTAATCCTTGCTGAGCAGCAGCAATAACGTGATCTGTGCTTTTCCAGGAGCAACTACCCTCAGATACCCAAATTACAACATGGAAATCTCACCTCAGCACAGAGCTGGAAATAAACCATGACAATGCTGATCTGGGAGCAGGATACCACCAGAATTATAAACACCAGGAAGAGGAAGCCAAAAAGGTAATAGAACTGGTTCTCCCAGATTGCCTGAAATAAACACACACAGGAATTTGTTTCTAAGTTACTGTGATCAATCACTGAATGTGGGACTAACTTCTGGCAGCCAGCCAGGGGAAAATGAGGAGCCCCTCAGCCTCACCTAGATGAAACCACAAATCTAATGCATTTCACAATGTCACTTCAGAGGATTCAGGTTGCAAAAAGGGGGCACAAGGACAGCTCTGAGGTAGCTTGTTCAATCCCTTGCATCTCCCAAGCAATCGGACAGCAAATTCTTTTCCATCCATACAAGGTGAAAAATGGGTAGCAGCAGAACCCCTCCTTGATGTAATGTTACAATAAATTTTGTCATTACCACAATCCTTCAAACCACCAGGAGAGTCCCATAGCTCTCTCTGGAAACTACTGAATGGCCTGGAAGAAACCAGCTATCCCCTTCAGAGAATACAGGAATAGGAGACTGCTCCAGTGGAAGCCCCCTCCCTTTCAAAAGCTTTAGCATGAAAAGAACCCTACTAAGGAAGAAAGCGGGTTAAATGCTTACACTGAAAATGAAGAACAGTTCGATGAACATGGCTCCAAAAGGCAGAATACCAGCCATGAGGATCCTACAGAGCAAAAACAAAAACCATGAGCAGCACAATATAACTGTCTGGGCATAAAAATTCCTTGTAACCACACAAAAAACTCCTAGCAAAGGTTCTACATTTCCAGATTACTAAATTTCACAGGCACAGCTGCTCCTGCTGTTGAGCATGTACCATGGTTACAAGTACCCCTCACACCACATCCAAATTATCAATGTGGTCTCAAGGAACCCGATCTGCCATCTGTCCATGTCCGGAGAGCAGCAGAAGGTGACACTCAGCAACCCAAGGGGACTGAGAGGAGGGGGCTTAACTCACCATATTTCCCAGGCACTCATCACTCACCCCACAAATTTGTTCATGTACCACCTCTGCTCCGGGATCTGCCTGGGAATCTGATTTGTCCGGACAGGATTGTCATACGGCTGCTTGCGAAATCCAAAGTAGTAACCCAGGTAGACCAAGGGCAAGGAGATCCCAAACCACATGCAGAGCAAGGCCACCATGGTAGGGAAAGGCACCTGGAATCACACCAAGAGCCACAGAAGTGAGGCTGAGAGCTCTCCTGCCCTGGGGACTGATGTCATCGGCCAAGCCAACCCTCCAGTCACCCACTTGGAAAGGTCTGGGAAGCCAAGTGAGTCTCTCTCAGCCCAGTGACTCTCTCCCACCCAGCAGGCCCCAGGCTGAGGGTGGCACCTACCGCACCAGAGGAGTGTTTCCCCCAGATGAAGCAGTTGAGGACAAAGCAGATGCCAAAGACGACACCTGGGTACAGGGTTGCTGTCTGCAAGAGGAACCACAGTGTAAGAGAGAGCACCAGACTCATCAGCCAGATGTTCCTACGGAATGAGTCCATTCCTGCTAGAAGGCACATGTGGAGGAAGTGTCCTTTTTGCTACAGGACAAAGACACAGAGCTGGGCTGTGGGGAAGATCTTCTTTGCTCTAGTACATGCTCTGGTGGTGCCTTTACTGTACAGCTACAAGGACTCAACCCACAGCAAATGTGCAGCACAGCCAGACTGTGTCCAGCTACCACAAACGTGTGGAGCTTATCCACAGATCCTGCCATCAGCAAACCTGGATAAACAGCACAGAACATCCAAGACTCACACAAAAAGCTCCCTTCTTCCATCGATGGCCTTTCAGAGTCCGGTATAAGCGGCCAGCAAAGAATCCACCAAAAACCCTGGACAGAAACAAGCCAAGACAATGAAAATGAGCTGTTGATGCTGGGGAGAGGCAGGACAGCACAGGGGGGAAGCCGTGGAGGCACCTACCCCATGAACATGAAGAGGAAGCAGGCAGTTGTCATCAGCGCACCCCGGCTCGAAGGTGACAGCATCCCCAGCATAGCAACAACTGCAGAGGGAAACAGGACAAGGAACAGCAGCTCTGAGAGACGTGCTGCAGCAGCTGGAAGACAGGGGCCTGTCCCATCTGCAGCCCACAGCTGCCTGCAATCTCTGCACAGGCCTGATTTCCTTGACAGCATAATGCATCCACAGCCTCCAGCACTGGCCAGAGAGGAAGGCACAGCTTTGATCTCAGCTACAGGCCATGCTTCAGCCTCAGCTTCCCCAGGGATGGGAGCAGGTGCAGCTCAGCAGGCAAGGCACACCTGTGCAAAAGTCTCCCAGCACATTATCAGCCAGGGCTCACAGCTAGGCAAAGGAAATACGATCAAACAAAGCTGCCTTCAGCTGGGCAATGTCATTCAGTGCCGAGCCCAGGCTGATGGCAACAAGAAGCAGCTTTATGGGCCTCACTCCAGCTAAGGTGAGCACAGGATGAAATCAAACATCCTCAAGCATCATTAGTGTTACAGCCACCCTGTACAACATGTGCCACTTACAGATGACAATCAGGATCATACAGAAGAGCTGAATTCCAGAACCCAGGAGTGAGCTGAGGATCATAGGGTACTGTGGAGGCCTGAAGACATCTCCATGCACAAGTTTCCAACCAGATTCCTCCATGGTATCTTCCTACAGCAACAACAGAAAAAGGAGGCTATTTAGATGTGATATGCCAGTGGAAATTAAGGTCCTACCACAGCCAGCCTAAGAGGTTAACTACCCTGGATTCAGTTTTTCTACTGAATTTTACCACTCTAGCCAATGAACTTCTTTCCTCTTGGGCTAAAAACAGCTGAGACCTGAATTGTCAGTGCCAGGGCACACATTTACAGAACTGTCTTCAGTCACTGCTTAGGTCTGAAGACATCTGAACTGGTATGTGATTGTTAGGAAGAAAAAGGTGTGTGACAGCATGACACAACTGCCCCTCCCATGGCCAGGGCTCGAAGGAAAACAGGGGCAAGGGAAGAGATAATACACCCAGGTCTGCACATTGGATCCCTCCTGGTCTGTGCTTCCCTCCCTCTAATCCAGCTTGAAGAACACACACATACAATGTCATCTTCTTTGTTGTAGTTGGCAATGTCCTTCCGCAGAGTCCGGATGATGATCATGCTGAGAATCCCTGAAAACAAGCACAGAGTTCAGCTCCGAGGCTCCCACACGGCTGTGCTGCTCTCATGCTGTGCAACTACCAACACACTGTTCTGGCTGGGAGAGGAGGTCTTGAGTCATCAGCAAAGACAAACAAAACCCCAAGGAGCAGGGAAGGCAGTATTCCAGCAGAAATGGAGCATTGTGGCTTTCTTGTGGTTTTTTTTACTCCCTCAATGACCCCAGTAAGAGAAAGGCTGGTAACTGCCTGACCCCACAGGACACTGTTTGAACTAGGAGGCTTTAAATTGGTTTCCTGCCCCTTCTGACCAGGTTCAGATGTGGCCACATCCTCCTCAAGCCACCTGCAGCTAAGGCTTAAAGAAAATTCCCTGCAGATAATGGTAAAGCCTTCCTCTCCCCACACATCCACTCACCTGAAAGGAAAAAGACGACCACAACTGAGTTAATGATAGAAAACCAGTGGATCTGCACATCACTCATGGTCAGGTAGGTGTCCCAGCGAGAAGCCCACTTAATGTCACTTTCCTGAAAGAACAGGAGAGTTCTTCTCACACCAGCACATTCCCAATGTCTTCCACTACTCCAGTGACAGACACTTGGAGCATCACTGCCAGCCAGCTCCCCAGGACTAACTCACCTCCCAGTGCACAGAGTAGGTGAAGAGCAACTGGTTCTCTTTCGTAGGATCTATTTCCTGAGGGGCAGAGCCCGTGGCTTCAGGCAGGGTGCACATGCTCTTCTCATCAGCCTTCAAGTCTGTAAGGGAAGGCACACAGTGAGCCCTTCCCTCAGACACCACCTCTCCCATGGAGCATCACCCTGAGGGCACGAGGCTGTAGTAATTCCAGGTGGGGAAGCACTCGCTCCTTGCTCACCTGCTCTGCAGTTTGCAAAACTATTCTCCTGACCAGCAGTGCAGCACCATTAACAAACTTTCAGGAAAGCTATGCACAGGGCTCTCCTTAACTGGAAGGATAAAAGCCAAAGGTTCTGAAGCCAAGGATCTAGACCATGAACAAATCTTCTATTCCATATGATACAGAGAGGAACAAGACCCCTGCAGCACTGCCTGCCCTGCCAGAGGGGAGCTGTGTGGAGTGATCCACACCATGAGCAACTGTCCTTCTAGATCCCCATTTCCATTGGGCTCACTGAGGTAGGAGTGTTTTCCCCTAACCATTATTTTTAAATTTCAATCCCCCAGAACAGTCCCAAACATCCTGTGTGTCCCTGAAGCAGCACAGAGTGTCCCAGTCAGGGAGATCTGTGCCACAGCAAGAGCTAGAATGCCAGACATGCCTCATAACAGATGACACAGTGCAAAAAAATCCAACCCCAAAACCTCAAACTTAGATCTTTTTACAGGAATTGATTTTCCATGGATTGCAATTCATGGATGTGTCTCTATTGTTGGTACTTCCTTAATAACAAAGTGGTTTATTATTCTTGTAATTTTGACTCATTTCTGTGCCCTGTGAAGCAACAATTGGCACCCTGATACATCAGTGGCATCCAACTTTTGTCCATACACGGGATTCTTCCCCCTTGCTCCCCTCCTCAGGAGTCTCTTACCTTCTAGTTTAATGCTTTGGGGAATCACTTCAAAGCGCACCACCCTGTAGGTGTGCTCCTGGCTCTCCTCCACATCCTCTCTGTGGTAGTAAAGGATGAAGGAGAGGTGGTTGTGCAGGTAGAACTGAAACAGTGACACAAAATAAAACATCAGCACCCCATGGGAGGAAGAGGCAAAGCTGAGAAGCCACAACTGCAGAGAACAACTTCAGTGAGGGAAAACTAAAGACTCCAACACCAGAGATCAGCCAGTCTTGGGGGCAGAGTGCCTTTGCTCTGCTGAGGGGAAACCACTGCCTGAGCCTGTCCAAAGTTACACAGTGAATAAAAGCAAGGACTCCAGGCTTTCCCACCTTTCCAGCACCCACCCCCTTCTGCCCACAGGAGACCCCTCTCTCATATTTCCATTATTAATAAAACCTTTTGGTTGCATTCCCAATTCTGATACTCTGGCAGAGCTCTAACAGACACCCAGATTTCCTCCAGGCACCCTCACACAGCACCTCCATTCTCTACCTTGTTACCGTCCATAAACCCAAGCCTATATCCATGCTCGAACTGCACATCCTTCTCCTTCTTCTTCTCCTCTTCCTTACGATTGGAATAAAACTCCAGCCGTGTTGCCACAGGGAGGTTATCAGCAATGCTGAAAACAGATTTCAGATCAAATTTGTGCACAGCACCAAATTCCCCTTGACACAAATCCATGCTCGAGGTGACTCACAGGTGGACATAGTAATCCTCTCTGATGCGCTCAGCAATGAGCTTGCTCTGCTCCACTGTCAGAGTGACTGGCTTGTTGGGAAAGTTGCACAGAACTTCACATTTCTTCTCCACATTCATGGAAACCTGGAAAGGTGTATTTACAATTCGGTCCCCTCGAAGAACCTCACCTGGAAAACAGGAAAACATGGGCAAAGGGTTGGAGACTGCCAGGCTTCCTGCTGCCAGGCACTGTGCAGCTGGAAGGACCACAGCAAGTCTCCTTTGCTACCCCAGGTGCAAGGATAAGACTGCAAGTCACTACAGGTACTTGGTAGAAGTATCAAGCACTGCTTATGAAGAGTTTACACACTCTCCTTCAGGACAAGCACTTCCAACACACAGACACTTTTGCAGCCAGCCAGCACACAGTGAAATCAGAGGACGCAGGTTCTCTCAGCTCAGCAGAAGTGACACTTGCAATTGCTTTTACACCTGTAAACACCCCCCCACGCTGTCTGACAGGTACACACCAAGGTTCTCAGCCTTGTACGTGATCTTGCTGGGCTGGCAGAAGGGCAGGGAGTAGTACTCATACGGCAGCTGGGTCCGGGAGCTCGTCAGCTTCACAGCCTGCAGGAAGAATGGAAGGATCATCCCCAGGAAAAAACTTCAGATAATTTCCTGTCCTCTCAGCATCATCCAGAAGCTGATGCTAACTTCAAGACACCTTCCACAAAGCTCACTTCCAGAAGATACTACTACTACTTATAATAAAAATAGTAGAAGAGACAGATGTTCCTGAGAGACTTCCAGTAGCAATTCATTCACAGAGAAATACTCAAAGAACAAAACATGGTGGGTTCACAAATTTATGTCTCAGTGGAGTCCTAAGAAACAACAAAGAGCTCAAGAGAGATTCAAGTGCCACATTTCATACAAGATTTCCTCAACCAAAAATTCATATCCCACTGGACCTAGAGGTCTGGCCTCCAGTGCTATGAAGAGTCCAGCAATTTTATTCTCTGCAAGGAAAGCCAGAGAGCCATCAGGCTGGGAAGACAAGGTGACCAACCACAAACATTCCTGGAGAGTTTCCACAAATCACAGGGTACAAGCGAAGTGCAGAGACATACCACAACAGCCAAGACCACAGTTGCTCTGAAAAACAGAAGTGTTTTGTAACACAGCCAAGCTTGCTTATTGAAAGAGTGCTGGCAAACACAGTGACTTGCCTAAGCACTTGAGGAAGCATTTTGCTCCTGAAATCCCTTTGAGAACAGCCATTCCAAAACCTTCTTCTTCTGGGAAGCTTACTGTAGCCACAGGCAAGTCTCATTTGCTTAAAAATAGCCTACGTCTAGCAGTTTGTGGCCAAAGAGAAAACTGTGCAGTGCTTCACTTGGGAGCAGCCAACCTCAGCAGCCCCAAGGGTGCTGGATTTGCTGAGACAGAGGCCACAGCTTCAGAAAAATAAATGAAATGGGCTATAAATCACTGATGTCTGAAAGCAAAGCCTGTCTTCCTTGTGGATAGGTGCAGCAGCTCTGTCACTGAGTACCAGCAACTGCATAGGAGCAGCTCTCAGCAAGGCTGAGCTCAAAGATCTGCAAGGCTCAAGGACAAACACCTCCACTTGGGAAGAGCTTCTCATGGATTTCCCTAAAGGCACAACACAAGCAAACTAGGTATTGAGACGGTCTGATTCAGACCTTATTCCACCATTCATCTTTCACCCAAAGGCACACTCTGCGCAAGCACTTTTAGAATCAGCGTAATGCTGGAGAAATTAAATTCATTTCAAAGCCACAGTGAGAAAGGGACCCTTTTCCCAAACAGAGTAACATCTTGAGGACTTTGGTGCAACTGCTGAAGGAATTTTGTAGAAGAGATCAGGGGCAAGAACAGGAATCATGTTAGGACCTTAACACTGTGAAACAGGAAATATCTGAATCCAAAATTTTAGCATCACAATCCCCAAATTTAACTTTCCAGTCCCTCTTAGTTGCTATGGTAGAAAAAAGAAAAAATGCAAAAGACAAAAAATCCCCAAACCAAACAGACTAACAGCACTGAGCTTATCCTACCTTAATTTCTACGGGATCGTTGCGGTGGAAGTTGATGGGAGCCACCCCGGGTACGTAGAACGAGTCTGTGCTGTGTAGCAACAACAGCAGGCCCAGCACATATCTCAGCCTTTCCTGCAAAAAGGAGAAGGAACAGTAAAATACAACAGAAATACTGGAACAACGTTAGAGATGGGCAACAACACTGGAAATGTTCATCCCAGACATTAGATTAAACAGAAATTAAATTCAGGTCAGGTGATTAAACAGAAATTAAATTCACAAAAGCTGCTCTTAGCTTTGTTTTGTGACCTCATCAAGTCACTTTCCACTCAGCGTGTCTCTGCCTCCTCATCTGTGATGAGGAAAATTTTGGCTTTGCTCAACCACAGGAAAAATGCACCGTGGGCCATCAAGCAAGCCATTACTTTAATTTTGTGCTCACCCCCACTGAGCCCCCTGTGTTAGGAAACTCCACAGCTCAGTAGAGAAGAGGGCTGTAGCCCTAGCAGTGTATGTGTCAGCTCTGCAGAGCAGCAGTTACCCTGGAGCTGATCACAGATGGATGCTCACAGGCCATGACCTGCAGAAGAGTCGTTGCTGTGAGTCAGGTGTGACACCAGTAACTGCACCCAAAGGGACAGTCACATCAGCACTCCCTCCTGCTCCACTCTGCTTTCCTCACCCCTCCAGGCCACAACACAGCTCAGTAACATGGCAAAAACTTTTTCACTCCTTTTTAGGGAGCATGGTGAGAAGTCAGGCTGCAAGGTTCAATCAGCTCCATGGAGGCTCCAGGAGAACCCAGACCCTACCACAGCCACAGCAAACCCTTTATTTAATACACCTTGCTGCCTCCTCAGCCCCTCCTGTTACCTCAGGTAACCCAGCTCAAGCACGGGCAGGAAGGCTGTGAAATGAGAATCGAGCTTTAAAGAGTATTAGCCAGCAGCAGTTTGCCTGGTTTAGGACATCAGCTCTGGTATAATCACAGCACTACTAGCTCCAGTCCTTTCTGAACTCCCTGTGCATATGGCACCACAGGAAAACCACACAAAACCTGCTTTGCTTTGGGACAACTCTTGAGCTAATGCTGCAGACATAAGAAACGAAATCCCCACTGTCCCTGTGTCTGACAACACCAGAGGGAACACTCCACAGGCTAGGTGTGGACAAACAGCAGCTCTATCATGGGGATCCTTCCTTAGGTTGGGGAGAAAAAAAATTTTAAAAATTTAAGAATTGTGTTTATTGCCCCCACACCCCTTCTTCTTCATCTTCCTCCTGTCTCATTCTAAGGCAAGGAATGTATGTTTGGCCCAGACACCTGTGAGGGCCAACCAGAGCATCCAGAATTAGTGGAACTGAGCAGGATGAAAAAAAAAGGCAGAAATATCAGGAGGTTGAAAGTCTAAAATGTATTTACGATGCAAATGCTAGGCACCTATGAATATGGTGTATATGAATATTGAATCCTCAGATAAATGTGGCCTTCCAGACCCTGAAGGGAGCATACAAGAAAAATTGAGAGAGACTATTTACAAGACCATGG
The DNA here is from genome assembly GCA_013397315.1 of Donacobius atricapilla. Taxonomy (NCBI): domain Eukaryota; kingdom Metazoa; phylum Chordata; class Aves; order Passeriformes; family Mimidae; genus Donacobius; species Donacobius atricapilla. Next base: position 125,673 of record WBMY01015889.1, read on the forward strand.
AGTACAGGACAAGGGGGGACAGCTTTAAACTGACAGAGTAGGGTTAGATTGTATGTTAGGAAGAAGTTCTTCCCTGTGAGGATGGTGACGCATTGGCACAGACTGTCCAGAGAAGCTGTGGCTGCCCCATCCCTGGAATTGTTCAAGACCAGGTTGGATGGAGTTTGCAGCAACCTGGGATAGTGGAAGGTGTCCCTCCCCATGGCAGTGGGGTGGAATGAGATGACCTTTAAGAACCCTGCCAACCCAAACCATTCTATGATTCTGTGATACTTTTTGCTTACAAAGGGGATTTTCAGATCTATTCTAAGCATAATCAAATACACTTGGAGCAGGCATAAAGCCCCATCTTGGAAACACTCTCGTTAAAACTCCCTGACCTTCAATACTGATCTGCCTTGAGGCAACATGGGGTTTATTTTCTGTGCTACACTAAATTTTGCCTTTCCAGTCTTTAAAGGGAGTGCTCGGTAGCTCTCCACAGAGTAGGAGAAGGTCTCCTTGGACAGGGGAAGCAGTGGAAGGAATCTGCACTTTTGTCCCACCCTGCACTCCAGAGCAGCCAGCAACCTGCAGCCCTTATCTTACTTGTCACAGAAGTGACAGACCTACACACTGTTACTCAAAAACCAAAACCACACCACTGCCACCTGTGCCCCAGAGGGCTGGGAGGTGACAACACCAGGACAGGACTTTGGCAGACACTCAGGAGACACATGAGCATGCAGAAGATGAAATTTCTGATGACCATTTTGGCAGAAATACGGCTGTCTTTGCATACAGATGACGATGACTCAGGCAGCACCAGGCAACAGGAAAGACAAGAGGGCGACTCTGTAAAGCCTTGCCAGGAAAAAACAGTTGGTAGCAAGAAAAGGGGAAAATGCTATGCAACAGGTGGGGGAAGCTTTGGAAGCGAAATATGAAGGAAATGCCCAGTGAGGTTCCTGAGCTGGTAGAGCACTGGGAAGCTAAAGCCAGGGGCCTTTCTCATCAGGACCTTTGCTCTTGTACTGACAAATGCGCTCCATCTTCTCCAAACAAAGGCAGCAGCTTAGAAATGGCAACATGGACACCATGCAAACATCTGTGTAACTCATGGGCCTGGCCAGGTGATTGTCTCACACGGGGGATGCCTGCAAGCTGAGTTCTCTCCTATGCCAGGTCAGAACTTCCAGGAGGGAGCTCTGTTTTGGTTCAGTCACAGAGCCCTGGCAAGGCTCAGACCTCCAGCAAACAGGACACACAGTCTCACAGCCTTTTCCAATTATTTACATTTCAAAAACATGCACAAAAGCCCCTCAAATGACAATCTTGCATCTGAGGTGCCAGGAAATCGTGTAATGGTGCAACAAGTAGCACAACAAATATGCACAACCCCAGGCTGAGAAAAACCCAGCTGCAAGTAGGTAAAAATAGTTCAGATGGCTTAAGCCTGATTATTTTCCTATATGCAGACATGTAGAGACACTCTTTCTTAGGAAAATATGATCTAAATAAAAGAAGTAACTGCAGAAGCACAATCACCCATTCCTGTCCCTCAGATCAAAAGTTCACACACAAACCCTCTCCAAGAAGGCCCTTCTGGATAATTATCACTAGTCTTGGGGTTTGCAGACAACCCCAGGTTTATCCCATTCAGAAAGACTTGTAACAACGTTGCCACTTTCTGTGAATTCACAGAACTTTCACAAACCACACTGCCAAAACAGAGGACTTGTTCTCTAAATCTCAGTTTGACCCAGCATGAAGAGGCCCTAAAACACTCAGTTATTACCACACTTGTCCCTCCCACTACCACTGCAAGAGTCTGAACTCCAGCACTTATTTAAGGGAAAGGGGAAACAGAGCAGTTCCCTGGGGCACTCTGCAACAGCTCCAACATGCTCCAGAGGGTCCATGGCCTGGCCATGTGCACCCAGGACATCCTTGCGCAGGTTATTGCCAATAACTTGAAGAAACCCTCCAGCAGCAGTAATTTCAAGCATCTGAATTGAGCTGCTGCTCAGCTGTAACAGAGCTGGTTTAGGTCTTAAGAGTTTCACAATCCACATAGGAACTGAAGAACAAACACAGTGTTTGTTCAAAGAGAGAAAAAGGAAGTAGGAAGCAACAGTGATGGATATCATGAATTGTCCCATCTCTTTTTGGCAGAGGAGGGCAAGAGGGACATCAAACAGCCATAATCAAGAGCTATTAACTTTCAAAGACAGCTTTGAAGAAAAATGGGGGAAACGACTTGTGCAGGGCCATTTGTCCAAATGGATTCACACAGCTCTCCTATTCCATTTCACTTACTGAAACTTTTTTAATATGGTGACAGAAAGGGAGAAAAGCCACAACTCACTATTCCATGGGAGGGAAAAATCCAACAAGCTCTCTCACACATGGAACCTTCATTCTGCCCTCAGGCACATTAGCAGCACAGAACAGTGCTAAAGGCACCCTGACACTAGTCCCCTTTTCCAAGGGCTGCCTCCTTGGATGATCCTGTCAACTGTTTATAAGCTCACCTTTATTACGTCCCTGCCCTGCTCATCCTGCACTGGAGGGACCATCGAGAAGGAGACAAATGCTGCATTCACACTGACTTCAGAGCTCCTCTGACACCAGGAGAGCTGCTGGCAGCCTTCTCTGCCCTTCACACAACAGAGAGCCACGAGGAAATTCCCAGTAGGACCATCCCCAGCTCTCAAAGCCAGCTGAGCACTGCCTCCTCCCTGGGGGAAAGCCAGTAGGGTATGAAGATGCTTAAGGCAAATTAAAGGAAAACTTCGGCTCTCCCAGTCCCCTCCCAGTCACTCTGTGAGTCACCTCACAGCCCAGGCAGCAGCGACCTTTGTATCAGCACACATCCTTTATCCATGCCGCTATTCCTGCATTGCCACAAAAATATCCTCCTATGATAGCAAGGAGGAAATCCGTTTTACTCCTACAAGACTTCAGTGCAGATAAGAAATGTCTCAGCAGCTCGTTTTCTCTGCTGTGAGGTAGCACTGATGCTCATCAGGAACACCTTCAGTTCTCCGAGGATTCAAGGAATAATTTAATAGTAATAACAGGGATGTTGGGGTGCAGGAAGGTGAAGCAGCTGCTCAAACTCGGATCCGACAACCAGCACCAAACATTTGTGAAAACCGCACACAAAGCAACAGACTCCGTGCTTGGCACCAGCACCAGGGCCAGGCTGACACCTCGGAAGGGAGGGCAAAAGGAAGTGCCGGTGCCCCCTACAACNCGGCGGGGCTCCGGCCCCGCGAAGCCGGCCGGGGAAGGGGCGGCCCGCACCGCCATCTTTGCTGAGGGCAGCGGCCTTTGCGTGGAGAGCGGGCACGACGCTGCGGCCGCCATGTTTGGTGAGGGCGCCGAGGCGGAGGGGCCGGGAGGCGCTCGGACCGTTCCGGAGCTCCCGGTTCCGCCGGTCCCGGGGCCGGGGCCTGCTCAGAGGGCGCTGCGGCTCTGCCCGGCTCTGGAGCCCCGCTCCGAGGGGCGCCGCGGGCCCCAACTTTGCCCCATCCGCGTCTCCCCCGCCCAGGCTGCGGGACAGCAGGAACGGCCAGGAGAGGAAGGGTTGACAAGTATTTTATTGATTACGAAAAAAAGATCCCAAAGCAGAAGCGACGGCGTTTGCCTCTTCGTATCAAAAATATAATCACAGGCCCCAATCTCCCTGCTGTAAGAGGTACACAGCTGTCTTAAAAAAAAAAAAATGTTTACTCCTTGGCCCCAAATAACCTCATGAAATACTAAAAATAAACAATAATATAAAGCGAGTGTGCAGGGAGCACCTGGCCCTTGGTGACACTGCAGATGCCCCAACAGACAACAAATCATGCCTGAGAGCTTTGCCACGGGGGAGAGGGCTCCTTTTACCATGGCTTTGGGCTCCAGAGGCTCCTCCCAGGGTAAGTGGAGGGGGATCCATGCAGGGATGGCTTGGAAAAGCGCCATCTGCCCCTGCGGCACAGCCTCACAAAACCTGTGCTCTGCACAGGGCCTACCATGAAAATACTGGGGAGGGAAACCCAGGAGGGAGAGAGGAGGACACGTGTCCGTGACACTCGGCATCCAAACCTCAGGATGCTGTGCTGATGATGAGCCCACGGGCTGCACTGCAGCGTGCCCCTTGGGAATCTCCTGGGATCAATCACACAGGGAGCGCAGGCACTGCACGGCATTTCGCCAAGGCCAGCACACTAAAGCACCTGCTTCTGCAGAATGATGTGATAAGATCTCAGAAGGGTTAAAAAAATTTTAATCTGGGCTTTGACTTGCAGCAAAAGCAGGTCTGGCCCCATCCCTGTCCATCCTCCTGGAGTCTGGGCATCCACTGTCCAGACAGCACTTCCTGGAGCCACTGCCCCGCAGACACTCAGGCTCCTGGGAAAGGCACAAGGTTTGGCCACGTCTCTTCTCCCTCCATCATGCACCTCCTCCTGTGCTTCCTCCAGCTCAGCCACTCTGGCAAGGCTGTGGTTCCTGGGCCAGGCTGGTAGGGGAAGCAGGGCACAGATGGGACAGAGAAGGGCTGGCAGTGTCTGCCCCAAGCATCCCATGCTACGGCTGCTGCTGGTACTGGCTCTCTGTTGCAGTAAAGAAATCCTCCAAAACACTTTGTATGTACTCAAAAGTGGGACGATCCTCGGGTTTGATCTTCCAGCACCTCATCATGACATCGTACAGCTCCTCGGGGCAGTTATCAGTGCGGGGCATACGGTATCCACGCTCCAGGGCCCTGATCACCTCCACACTCGACATCCCTGGGAAAACAGGGTGGGACATCACCTGGTTTATTATTGGTTTCTTTAAAAGTCATAAAATCCCCAAACCCAAAACTTCTCTCCCATTGGGGACTGTCTCCGGGAAGGAAAAAGTGGTTAGAGAGGCTGGGAAGGGGGAACTGCTGTTCCTGGTCGGGGAAACATGTGAACAAAGGAGATGGTGGATTATTTATTGTAGGATGGAGTTTTGTGACCCAGGTCGGGTGGGGTTTATAATCACTTTGTATAAATTAAAATCTCTATGTGTTAAGTCTGTGACAAGCCATTGCTTCCAAATGAAAACTGGTCAGTGTGGGGCTAGAGCTGCTCCTCAGAACAGCCCTCTGCGCCACCCCAGATCCTTCATGGTCCATTTGTGGTAGCATTTACAGAGTAAACTCCCATTGAAAAAAGGTATCAAAATAATTATTAGTATAAAATACAGGATGGTCCCTAATGATAAGGATTTACAGGGTTTTCCCATGGAGCTGGAGGAGCTCAGGTCACATGCATGGGGCCCAGAAGGTGGAATGTGTCTTTAGGAACCAGATAAGAGGAGGCATTTTACCTCCTTACCTGGGTAGGGGATGCGTCCATAGGTAATGATCTCAGTCAGGAGGATCCCAAAGGACCAGACATCAGATTTTATAGTGAAAGACCCGTAGTTGATGGCTTCTGGCGCAGTCCATTTAATGGGAAACTTGGCACCTGGACAAAGAGATCCAATGGGAAACATGAGCTCAACCCCAACTGCTGAGAAATGGGTGGTGAAATATGGGGAATGAGAAACAAACAGAAGAGGAACAAGTGAAGAGGAGCTTCAATGAGAGGAGCTTCCCTCTGCTGGTGTACCCAGCACATCCCTCCCAGGGCTGGGACAACCATGGTGGCAAGTGGCTCTAAGGGAACCTCCCCAACCTTTCACCCCGAGCACCTTCTCGGGCTGTGTACTCGGTGTCCTCGATTACCCTGGCCAGCCCAAAGTCTGCAATCTTGCACACCAGCACTGCCGACACCAGGATGTTGGCGGCTCTCAGGTCTCTGTGGATGTAGTTCCTCTTCTCAATAAAAGCCATTCCTTCTGCAATCTGCCACAGGGGAACAAGGCAAATGCAAAGAGGCTGCTTGAAATAACACACACGCCCTCAGCACTAAAGAAGTCAACTGCTTCTGGCCAGCACTCAGAAAAGGGTGAAAGGAGGCTGAGCCACAGCAGGACATGGATGTCCCATCCTTGGAAGGGTTCAAGGTCAGGCTGGACAGGGACTGGAGCAACCTGGTCTAGTGGAAAATGTCCCTGCCCATGGCAAGGGGTTGGAATGAGATGGGCTTTAAGATTCCTTCCAACCCAAACCATTTGTGACTTTCCTGCATGGAAACTGCTCTCCAAGCAGGGAATCCCTTGCAGAAGAGGTTGGGGTTTGGGTGACCAGCCCAATATGACACCTTTAGGCTGCTGTGTGAGAAAAGGTGGGAGAACTGACAGCTGAGGAACTCATTCGATCACCAGAGAGTGTCTGTGAGTGTTTACAGGGCAAGGTGTAACTTCTTCATCCACAGCCGTGAGGATGGAGGAGGAGCAAATCATTCTCTGCTCAGGGAAGATGTCAGAGCAGTCTCCAAATACACCCACAATGGCTCACTGTAATTGCCACAGCGAAGGTCAGCATTCCAGAGCTTCCTTAGCCAGGACAGAAAAGCATAGAGGACGATGACTGAGTTCTTCCAGACTAGTTTCTGAAGAAACTGCCTGTGAACAGGATGGCTGTGATGGCCCCTGACAATCCCCCCTCACCACTCGGAAGTCTCTGCACTCAGTGCTGTGTGTGCAGGTCTCAGCCCTGATCAGGCAGAGGTGACCTGGTGCGTGCATAACCAAACCCCAAAGTTGTACAGTTAGCCACCCCTGGATGTGACCAGAATCCAGAATGCGAAGGGGCTGGAGCAGCTAGAGGGGAGACCCTCCCATCCTTATCACACCCACACAAGCTGGCCTGCGTGAGGTGCAGCTGTCACAGAGCTCTCCCCACTAAATACAGAAGTAACCAGGCAGCGCAAGAGCGGAAGGATCATTTCCATGACCACAGATGCATTTCTGCCCGCAGTGACTCAGCCCCAGCACAAGGGCCAGGCTGCTGCCTGCCCCTGACAGCCCTTCAGCCTTTTTTCCCCAGAGCTTCCCTGAGCAGCCCCTCGGAGCCATGGGCCGAGCCAGGGTTGGCATGAGCCAGCTTGCTGAGAACAGATGGTGTGCAGGAGTGCACAGCTGATCCACAGACCCCAGCACAGCCGGCTCCAGCAGCCAGTGACCTGGTCTAAGCCCACAGGGTCTGGGCTCCCATCCTGGCTTTCCTATTGCTCAGGTGCCTCTATGAAATATTTGAGCTCAGCACAAAGGGTCCCTGGGTTCAGTCCTCACCCAGGAACACTGGAGAAGCAGCAGGGACTCAGTGGTTGTGCAAATGGTTGCACATGGAGTGAGGTGTTTAACGGCCTGTTCTGCTGTACTCGAAATCAGCTCCTGAAAATATCCCTGAAGTAATTATCACTGAGCCCTACTGCCTCTCCAGCTGCCTCCCCTTGCCCGTGACAGCCCTCTGGTGACTTTACTGAACCACAGCCCGCCCATAGGCTTTCCCCTGGGGCAACAGCCTGCTATGCTACCTCCAGGAGACTGGGAATCGTGCCTGATTCAGCCTCTCAGGCATTGGGAGAACACAGGATCATGCTGCAGGACTCCTGTTAAACACAGGCCTTCACACCACTGTGGCACTGTCCTGAAGCAGTGCTGCGGATGGGGTGGGTGTGTAGCCATGCTGGGTTTGTGGGGCTATGGCCAAGTTTGCAGTTAAGGTTTGCAGGTAACTGTCACAGCAGCAGCAAACTAGAAATTACAGTTACCAGTATCAATTGTTATCAGTTAGAGAAATTGGTAACATTGCCCTGAGTTTGGTTGGGCCACACCGACCAGCACCAGCATGTCCCAGAGAAGGGAGTGTGCAAATGTGAGCTGTGGAAACAAGCGTCATCCTCATCCTCACTTTCTCCCCAAAGCACAGTGGCCCCATAGTCTGCGAGGGCTACAGGAATTGTGGCAGACATAGAAGTCAATAACCAATCCTCTCCAGGATCTGTGCAGCTCTGCTGTGCACTGCTCCGGTGCAGGTGGGCTGGCTGAGTGCTGCACATATCGGTGTGGTGAGGAGGAAGCTGCCACTTCTTCTTCCACACACCCCTGCTCCTGCGAGGTCAGCAGGATGGGGATGGTGAGCAGGCAGTGGCTGCCCACAGGAAAACCTCACTGCACCCCCAGCACTGTTCAGAGCAGGCTTTTGGCTGGCCCTGCACCAGCCCCAGGTAAGTTCCCAGGCTGACCCTTTTCAGGGGGACAAGGGGCATTTGGAGCTAGGGAAGGTTTGCTCCTTCCTCACCTGGGCAGAGAAGTCGATCAGCTTTGGGAGTGGCAGCTTGTTCCCCTCATCACTCTTCAGGAAATCCAGCAAGCTCCCTGCATATAGGGAAAGGGGCCGGGGCTGATGGTTTGGCTGGAGCCTGCATCCACCCTTAGGGTGGCACAGGGTCCCAAGGGGCCAAGCAGGACAAGGGGGCTCTGGAAACACACTTGATCCCCCATCCCCCTCCCATGGATTGGGCGGAGGGGGGAGCACCTCTGCAGGCTCCCTCCTGCCTTGCAGAGTGCTTGTATTCATCTGCCCTTCTTAGGCATCCCAGTGCTGTCACCACATCCCTTCTCCCAGCACCCTGTCCCAGAGCTCTGACAAGCTGTAGGAGGAGCCAGAACTGTTCCCAGAGTCCTGGGCGCTGGTGCAGAGCCCTCAGCCAAGGCTGGGGATGTGGAAGGGGTTGATCCTGCACCATCCCAAGGAATCTGAGTGCTGCCACTTGGCCACAGACATCACTCAGGGATACAGATTGCACCTTTCTCCATGAATTCAGTGATGATGAAGATGGGCTCCTCCCTGGTGACCACCGCGTGCAGCTTCACCAGCTTGTCATGCTGCAGTGTCTTCATCAGGTTTGCCTCCTCCAGGAAGGCTTCCACGGACATGCTGCCCGGCTTCATCGTCTTCACTGCCACCTTGGTGTGCTTGTTGTAGGTAGCTGGGGGTGGCACAACACATCATCCCCACACTGCCCTGGGAGCACTGGGCTTTGGAGCCAAAGACCCAGTCCTGCAGACGGAGCTGCTGTGGGAATTTTGGAGACCACACACAGCCCAGGGCTGTCCCCACATGCCCAGCCCCAATCAGCCCCTGTATAAAGGCAGGGTTACCTCCATGTCCCCCTGCTTCTCTCCCTCAGGTCATTCCCTCCCTGTCTTTTCCACCCCATCATCCTTCCACCTTCTCTCACGTCCCTCACCCTTCCTCTTTCACCATCACCTTCATCATCCTCCCAGCCACTTCCCCCTCACTCTCACCCATCCACACTTCTCCGAACTGCCCAGCTCCCAGCTTCCTCTCCAGACTCAGTGACTCTCGAGGGATCTCCCAGGCATCCTTCTCCCAGGGCTTCTGTGGTTTGGGTACACGGCAGGGGTGGGTGAGCTTCTGGCACAGCCCATCACTCTGACCTGAGGGGAGCAGCCAGGGCCATCAGCCAGCCTGTCTCACCGGCCACACTGTGCTTCAAGGGGCAGTTCTGGCCACCGTGGGTGTTCAGGGACAGCAGCACCACAGTGATAACAGCCAGCGGGCCAGCCATGGCAATAGGGGAAGGTCTGGAAGTCATTGCATGTTGCAGTCAGAGCCACAGCAGGAGCCCAGGGGTCATGGGTAGGAGCCCCTCAGCCTCTGCACACCCCCAGCTGCCCAGCTGCTTGGCTCAGGGGCAAAGCCCCATTTGGGAAGGGGGACCGGGCTCACCCTTGTAGTGCTGGACCAGCTCCTGCAGCGTGTTGAAGTTGTTTCGTGGGGAGATGTAGAAGCCACCACTGTCCAGAGTCCGGATCTTGTAATGCTTCACTGCCCCGCCCCGCAGCTCATCCCCGTCCCGCACCGAGAGCGAGTAAGAGCCTGGGCAGGGAGGGGTGAGCTGGCACCTCCCACGGGAGCACATTCCTGCTGCACCTGGCCATCCCAATGCTCCTGGCATGCAGAGCCATCGCCCAGCAGAGCCAGCAGCACTCAGCCCACTGTGCTGCCAGCACCCCTTCAGCCCCAGGCCAGCTATGCCTGCACCCCAGACACCCAAAGCAGCCTCAAAGGGACATATCCCCCTATCCCTGCCGTGGGGTTCGGACATGTGGCGGCACCACAGGCTATTGCAGTGGCACTTCCCGCAAAAGCATGGGCCCCCCGATCCCTCCCTGCAGCACAGCAGATCCCCAGGGCTGGGGAGGGAGCTCCTTTTCCAGGCAGAGGTGGATGAGGGAAGCCCTTTGGGCAGCTGTTCCCCACCACTGTGCTATGGACACCCCTCCACACCTTTCGTTGTCTCGCTGTCCCTTATCATGAAGGACCCAATCATGTTCCCAGGGCCAAGGAGCTGCCGCTCCGCATCCTTCCGGCTGACGTCCTTGAAAAACCACCTGCAGCAGAGCCAAATGAATCAAGGAATGCTGGTGTGGGGCAGGGCTGAGGGCAGGACATGAGGCAGTGGTGAAGTGTGGGACAGCATGGGGCCAGGATCTGGCACACAGGGATGGACTCACTCCTCTGTCTCCAGTGAGTTGGCTTGAGCAACATAGTTGCTGGGGATGAAGCCTTCACGTCCTGTCACCAGCGACCGTGCTTGCCACCATTCCCCCGATCTGTGACAGAAGTGGCATTGGGTTGGCTCCTGGCACCTGGGCCTGCGTACCAGCAGCTCCTCCAGGGCAAATTCCAGAAAAAAAATCCCAACAGGGCCACTCAAGCCATCAGGAGACCCTGGACGGGGGTCTGCCAGCAGCACTTACTTCTCCAGGACCTTCATCTGCTCCCCCTTCTGGAAGCTGAGGTCCCCAGCATTCATCGCCTCGTAGTCGTAGAGCGCCAGCACCACGGTGTCCCCCAAGCCTGCAGCAAGGGAGCTCCCTGGGCACCCCTCCCCATCCTGGGATGGGGTGCCTGATCACTCCTGCCATGAACACTGGCCAGGACATCGGCCAGGACCCCCACAGTACCCAGCACCTCCATCTTCATTGTGTCACATCTGGCCATTCAGGGCAGCCCAGAGCTCCCATCCCACCAGGACTGGCAGTGTTCGCCCCTAGGTCAGAGAGGATCCAGCCATGCTGCCCCCACACGCTCCAACCCCTACACCCACTTGCAGCCCCCTTGTACCTACCATCCTCGGGCAGGGGCACAGCCATGCTGGGGACATTATTGTTCTGGAAAGTGCAACAAAACCAGAGTGACATCACAAGTGGCAGAGACCCATTTCCCACCAGGGATCTTGGCCCTAACAGCAATGGCAGGAGCAGGAGAGCACCCGAGGCGCAGCAGCAGCACCACCTGACACGACAACCCACCCAGCATCAGCGTCTCCACTCCCTCCCAACACCTTCCTTTTTCTCTCCCTTTCTCCATAATTCCTGGATTCCCATCGGGTCCACTCCATGCTTTGTCTCAGTGTAGCCTGGGCTCCCACCCCATAGCCAAGTCCCTGCCCTGGTGCATGGGCACTGCCAGTGCCCTCAGCTGGCTCCACTCTCAGTGCTGGTAGCACTGCTAAGGAGAGGGCCTGAGCCCCCCATGACAGCTCAGCCCTGAAATCCCTCATCACTTACCCTCTTGTTGGTGGCTGTGGGGTCCCTCACATAGTGGCCCTGCTGGATGGTGGGGCCAGGATCAGGGTCAGGATCAGTTTTTATCATCTTCTCTTGGACACCAGCTTCCTTCGACCTCACGCAACCCATGCTGCAGCCAAGGAAGGGGAAGTGAGGCCATTGCAACAGAGGTGAAAGCCCCACTCCAACCCCAGTCCAGCCCTGTTCCCATCAGCTCCCACCCAGCATAAGGCCCCAGTGTCCACCCAGATGCTCTGCCATGACAGAGAAAGCCTTGCTCCTCCCACAGATTCAGGGTACTGGAGTGCCCAGTGACACACCAGAGGAAAAGGGATCTCCTGGAGATGTCATAGGAGGTGAAGTTTGGGAGACAACAGCAGCAGGCATGGAGCAGCTTCCCAGCCCTTCTGGGATGCAGCACAGGGTGCAGGTACTGGGCACCATGGCAGCAGAGAGTCACACTCGGCATCTTCTGCAATGAGGGGCCCTGATCATGGTGAGCTTTGCTGCAGCTTGGGGGTCCCCACACAGTACCCCTGGGGCCCATGGTCCCCCCTATCACCACAGGTGACCACTCCACACTGTGCTCTCCTGCTCTCTGCTGGGTGGGAGCTGCCCCAAACAGCCAGTCCAGGGCAAAGATAAATGCCCAACTTTCTCCAGCACCCCAAGAAACTTAGTGGGAAAAAAGCTGCAAGAAGCAGCAAGAGTGGTAAACCCCTTGCAAATCTACTTCCCTTGGCCAGGGAGACCTGGGTGCAGAGAAAGGAGAAGGTGCTGGTGGTGACAGTGAAGGAGGAAGCTCAGGGCTGAACCCTCGATGTGCACAGCCCAGCTTTTGAGGGAGATCTGTCACCTCCACAACAGCCCATGGTCACTCCTTGCCTTGCCCTGCTCACCAAAGCCTGGGCCAGCCTTGCTCCCGAGGGCAGAGCAGGAGCAGTGGTGGCAGCCACAACAGCTCATCACCCTCACTGGGGACAGGTTGGGGACTGTGCCAGACCCATCCTGGCAAACCCACATGGCGCCCAGCTTAAACTCAGACGTGGCTCACACCACCACTGCAGGTATTTGCTGTTCCTGTCCCCACATCGGCTCAGCGCATCCAGCCCTACAAGGCACAAACACCCCGGCCAGGGCAAAGGTCATTCCCGCTGGCATTCCTGATGTGTCCCACCCTGGAGAGCCCGATCACAGGTCCCATGCACTGTCCCCAGTCATCAGGACCAGGTTGGATGAGGGTGCCCTTCATTCCCGGAGCAAGGCTGCCCGCAGCCCCCTGCCCATGCTGCCCCGTGCCTTCGGTCCCCGACAGCCCCGGCAAAGCCACCGGCGGGGACCCCCTCGTCGGGGCAACACTGTGCCCATCCGGGGCTGCACCGGGACCCTTGAGACTGCCGACCATCGCCTCATCCCGGTCATCCAGGGTCCGCCGCTCTGAGTGCGACCGGCTCGGACCCACCGGGCTGCCCGGGACTGGCTGCGGGGCTCCCTCGCCGCCCTCGGGGCTCCGCGCACGGTTCCGATCCCGGAGCTCTCACCTTCGCTGCCGTCCTGGGGCACGTCCGCCGGTCCCGCTCCTGGTGCCTGTCGCGGAGCCCGGGCTGCCGCCGCCGCTCCGCTCTGCCGGGCTGCTGTCCCGCCGCCTGCTCGGTACGGCCCCGCTGCCTGCTCGGTACGGCCCCGCCCCGACTCCGACGGGGCGGGTGCGGCCGGTGCCTCCTGAGCCGGGCTGGGAGCGGAGACCACCACTCCTCGAACAGCACCTGCAAGGACATCCCAGCCCTGCGTGACACCACTGCCCTTAGGGACCCCCCGACGGGTGCCAGAGCCCGTCTGTCCGTCTGCTGCCCCCGGGGCACCGGACGGGTTTGGGTCCCGCACCCCAGAGCAGCCCCCAGGATGTTTCCTCGCCTGGTGCAGGGCCATGGAGGGCGTGGGGGAGCACGGGAGGAGCACAGGACACGGCGTCAGCCTGGGTCTCTGTCCCGAGGAAGGAGAATAGAAAGCCCTGAGCATCCGGCGGGGGGGGGGTGCAGGATATGAGGGGGTCCAGGACACAGTGGGGTGCATGGGACTGGCTTTGTGAAGCACAGTTCAGGGAGGTCCGGGTATCCCTGGGCTTTGTGGTGTCCCTGCTGGCCCTGGTGTTCCCGTGCCAAAGCTCCTCTCGGCGCCCTACCCAGCCCCGCAGTGTTCCAGCCTCTCTTCTGGATTGCCCGGACAACCCGGGACAACAATTCGGCACGTAGGCAGCATCATCAAGGGGACCCACGGCTCTGTGTGACTCCGGCCACGGGCTGCTTGGGTTCAGAAGAAGCAGCCAGGGACGAGAGCGTCTCACCTCATGGGGGTTTGCATATGTAAATTTTTTGTAGAAAAAATAAGCTGCTCTGGTAGCCCCAGCGTCTGCTGCCCACACACCACCCTGGGTCTGCAGCGCCGTCTCCTAGTCCTCTCCAAGGGACATTGGGCCAGGGAATGTTGGCTCGGAGCCATCAGCCAAGGGCCAGCAGTCGTGGGATATTGGGGTACAGTGGTCAGGGGGAATCGGCTCGGGGACGGTGGCCAAGGAACATCGGCTGAGATCCGTCGGGGGCGGGGAGCACGGCCCCGTCCTCGGCGGCGGAGCGGCTGCAGGGCGGGACTGCAGGAAGCCGGTCCCGGGGCAGGAACTTCCTTTTGTGAAACACCCGAGGCCGCGGCCGGACGAGTGTCACACAGGCGTCGCAGGCAGCAGCGGCCCAGCTGCGGCCACCAGCCCTTTCCTCTCTCAGCACGCTCCTCTTGCTGACGCCCTCCATTGCTCTGAGTATCCCCTGGAGCCAGCCAGGACCAGCCAGCAGCACCCTGACACTGGTGGTGACCTCTGTGTGACACTGGAGTGGGCAGGTGCCCAGCCCAGCAGCCCCCTGCCCCAGCTCACCCCCACACTGCAGCAACCTCTGCACTCTGACAGGGCCTTTCCCCAGGGAAGAACCTGCTCTGCTCCCAGCCCCAGAATTTAATTGAAATCTGCAGAAATTACAGCACGCGTGTCTCCCCCACAGCCACAGCTGTCCTGTGATTCCAACAGCCTTGACAAGAGCTGACAGGGCAGTGCAGAAGCCTGTCCCCTCCCACGGTGACAAATTCACCTTTGCTGGTTCTGGGGCAGAGCTGGGCACCTGCTGAATCTGGTCCTGGAGGTGCAGCACCACATCAGCGAGCAGGGAGGGGACAGCCAGGTTTTGGCACTGGCTCACAGGTAGTTGTCCTCTTCCTCCTCCTCCTCTTCCTCATCCCGTGCCAGAGCCTCGATGTCGTGGGTGATGTCCGTGATCATGCGGTTGAAGGACTCGGACTCGGAGCGCAGGGACCAGCTGTCGTAGCTGCGCACTGCCGAGGCCGACGTGTTGCTCATGCTGCGCTTGATCCGGCCGAAGCTGTCAGTGAGGATCCCGCCCTCCCGGATCCCGATGCTCTCCAGGAAGGTCTCAAAGTACCCGATGTCTTGGTCGGGGATGAAGGGTCTCATTCCTGTCGTAGGCACCGTAAGCCTCAGGAGGCTGCCAGGGTGGGCAGCACTGGGGTGCAATGCCAGCCCCACTGGCTGCTGGCAGGAGGTTTGCTCCATTCTGCCCCCAGTAAGCAACGGGGTCCTGACACCCCCTGAAGCCCATTCAACACCAGCACCGTGTCCCCAAATGATGCACAGACATCACCAGGGTGACATGGTGACACTTACCCAGGAGGAGGAACTTCCTGCGGTCCCCGTAGAGGCGCAGGAGCTCAGTGCAGTATTCCTGCACCGGCGTGCCCAGCCGGTACTCGCGGAGCAGGATGGCAAACTGCTGGATCTCCTGTGGTGACAGCTTGTTTCGGAGCTGTGGTGACACAGGGACATGTTAGGCTTGGGGACACCAGCAACACACAGCCCCAGGCCCCCACCCTTTGTCCCACTGCTCCTCTCTGGCACAGGGAGCCCAGACCTGCCAGCTGCCCCCACCCCAGCTGCTGGCACTGCTGGCCTGCTGCTTGTCCCCGTGCTCGTCCCTGTGCCCTCACCGTCACCATGTAGTCCTGCAGCTGCTCCAGCCCTGCACCACTCTGGTCACTGCCACTGCAAGCGGTGGCCAAGCTGTGGTGGGAGCGGTGGAAGGAGGGCGAGGAGGTGCCGCTGAAATAGGCTTCAAAGGTCTCGTGGGAGCCATTGCTGTGGGAGGACACGGGTCAGCAGGTCCCTGTACCCCTCGTGTGCCCAGCTGCCCCCCACACACTGCAGAGCACCCACCATCAGGTAGGGCTGGTGCATCGCTGCAGTGGGGACTGGCACCCACCCAAGGGCAGGGGCACCCACCCAGGCGCAGGGGGATCCCACACCGGTCCAGTGGGACCCAGCCCAGTCCAAGGGCACCCTGGGGGAGCCAGACTCACAAGGAGCTGCAGCAGCTGTAGTCAGCATCGTAGCCGTATGTCCCATCTGTGCGGCAGCTCTCGCCTGAGGAGGGAGAGCTGAGACTTCATAGCAGAGACAAACCCCCCATGATGTGTCCATGTACCTCACCCGTCAGCCCCATAACATCCCATTTGATGTTCCCACTCCTGTCCCCAGCCACTCACTCCTGCTGGAGAGCCAAGGCCGTGTGGGTGTGGAGGTGTAGTGGTACCCGGCACGGTCCACACACTCGATGCTCTGGTCGCCGTAGATGATCTGGAACACCTGGCAGATGAGCGCACAGGACTCCTCACCAGCATCCTGCAGCGGGAAGGGAGGAGGGCAGTGAGTGCTGGTGGGTGAGCGAGCGGGCGGCGAGGGGCACACGCTGGGACCGCTCACCCTGTTGGGCACGGCGAGGATAATGAGGTTGGAGTAAGCGTCGGGGCAGGGCTCCTGGGGGTCCAGGGGGTTGCTGCCGGCGTGCCGCCGCTCCCAGCTGCCGAAGCNACGCTTCTCGGCGGGAAACGCCTCCGGCAAACCGGCCGGGGCCGCCTCGGGGTGCGCCCCGGCGGGGACCGGATCCACTCCCAGGCCTGGGGGGGCGAGGACAGACAGGGCGTCAGGGCGGGGGGGCTGCGCTGCCCACCCTGCCTGGTCCCCAATCCCTGCCCTGGCCGTCCCACCAGCCCAGTGGGATGCAGAGGGATGAGGGTGTGGGGATGTGCGAGCCCCAGTGAGTTGGGGACACCCCTCCGGGACTCCGTATGTGGGAGAGGATGGGACACACCAAGACAGGGACAACGCGGGATTTTGCCGCCCTGGTAGACTCTGACACCCATCACCCGCCGTGCTCCAGCCCCTCGTGCCCAGGGGACGCCGGCCACTCGGGGCCGGCTGTGCCTCGGCCGGTGGCCTCCGGCCGGACCCCCGCACCGGTTTTGAGGATGAAGAGGTGCAGGGCATCGTCGCGCAGGTAGGAGGCCGCCGCGATCTCGTGCGTGGGGATTCGCAGGATCAGCTCCTCGTTGTCGCGCCAGGTGAGCAGGAGGCAGCGTGCCGAGAGGCTGAGGATGCTGTCCTGCTCTGGCGTCGTCTGCAGCGGCAGCTCCTTCAGCTGCTGCATAGACAGAGTGCAGAGGTGTGTGGGGCACCCGGCAGTGTGGGGTACCCAGTGCCCACCCTCTGGAAAGTGGGGCCCCCTCTTACCCTGGCCGTGTCCAGCAGCTGCAGCACCTCATCCCGGCTGGATGGGTTCAGGGAGGATGTCACCCATGTCAGATGACCTAAAAACTGAGGGGAAAAAACCCCTAGCAGCTTGGGCAGGCTGGGGCATGCACCCTCTCCCCTGCCCCATGGCCCCAAAGTCAGGACACATCTCCCTGGGGTTCAGGGAGACCCTGCAGTTAGGGGGTCCCCCCTGCACCTTCCTCCTCCCTGGATGTTTGCCTGGGCAGGGAGGGGACCAAGATACTTCTAGGCACTCTGTGTGTGGTTCTCGGCATGGTGTGGTGGCCTCATATCCCCACCCGAAGCAAACAGTGACCCCGGGCACTTTTGGGGATCCCTTTACCTTCACCTCCTTCTCCACGTAGTCGTGCAGCAGGATCTGGGGGTCGATCAGGTAGTCGGGGGGGTAGAGGGGCACGGAGTGCAGCGGGCGCCGATAGACGCTGCTGCGGAGCGCTGCCCTCCGCGCAGCCTTCGGGAAAACCAGGCGCTTGATGGGCGACACGAAACCCTGGCAGGGGAACGGGCACGGGGACGGGTCAGCGCCGGGCACCCAACCCTGGCCCCCCACACACAGGGTCCGTGGCACCCAGCACCTGGGGGGGGCAACAGCTGAGCACCTCTCTGCTGGCTCTTCGACCTATTTGGGTGGCTACACTTCTCCCCACAGTGCTGTGGAAGGGGTGCGGAGCCTCTCGAACCTGCGCATCTCACCCCCTGCCACCTTCCTGCCAGCCCCCCGGACACCAGCCCCAGCCCCACGCACCTTCTTCCCCTTCTTGGCCTCGCTGTCCATGGCAGGACGCGGTGCTGCGGCCGCCGCCACTGCCCCGCTCGGCGCCGCGGCGCTTTCCTGCGTCGGAAACTCCACCAGGATAGCTGGGATGTGAGTTCCTGCCTCTCCTGGGGGGTGCTGGGACTGGGCTGGGCTGGGCTGGGCTGGCCCGGCTGGACTGGCACTGAGACTGGGCTGGAACTGGGGCTGGGACAGGACTGGGACTGGGACTGGGACTGGGACTGGGACTGGGACTGGGACTGGGACTGGGATAGGGGCTGAACTGTTACTTGGGCAGAAGCAGGGGCTGAAGTTTGCTGAGATGGGACTGGAACAGGGACTTGGACTGGTGCTGGTGCCAGGACTGGGGCTGAGGTTGACACATACCGAGACTGGGGCTGGGATTTGGGCAGATTGGGGTTGAAGTGGGCTGAGATGGGACTGGAGCAGTTGGTGGGGCCACAGCAGGTGCTGGCGGTGCCTGCGGGACTCCGCTATGGAGCAGCCCCTGTCCCTCACTGCAGGGCTCTTTCCTGGGGCCGGGGCTGCTTCTGCTTCCCTGTGATCCCAAATCAACCCCATCCTCATGGGGCAGCCTTGGGGACTCCCAGCCCTCGCTGCCCACATCCTGTCCTGCTTACACGGGGCTCTGGCACTGGGAATAGCCTTGGCACTGGGAACAGCACTGGCAGGAGCCCACACAGCTGCATCCAGCACCCCCGACCCCCACAGCTGCCCATGGGATCCAAACCCATCGTGGGGCTGGGGGTTGGCGGGGCATCGGGGCCTCTGGCTGGAAGGAGGTTGGCCCGGCAGTGGCCGTGTCCGGCAGCTTCCTCCCCGAGATGCTGCATCCTGCCTGCACACCCCTTCCCTGCCGGCCACCACGCCAGGGCCACTGGCACCGGCCAGGGTCACTGACACCAGGCAGGCAGCGCTGCTACAGCCATCCTGCTCTGTTAATGATGTCCTCGAGCAGTCCGGGACAGAGACACATCATCCTGCCCTGCTTTGGAGCCCCAGCTGTGAGCTGGAGGTGCCGACAAGGACAGGATCCCACAGGCAGGGCTTATTGAAATGAATTTAATATCTCATGTTGCAGCAAAATTAAAAATATACAAAAAGTTTGTGGTATACAAAAAAGTCTCGGGACGGACCCCGGCCTCCCGCTCACCCCCGCCCGTGCCGAGGGTCCCAGAGAAGAAGGTGGCACACAGAGTATTTACAGTACGTGACAGCAGCCGCCAGGTCCCGGCGCTGGGGGGGTTTCAGGGATGTGGCTGAGACCCTTTGGCAGCCCCTGCCAGAACGAACTTCCCTCACTCCCTGAAGCTGGAGCAGCCCTGCTGCCACCCCTGGGTGACACCCCCAGGGACCAGGACCCCCCATGCCCAGTGGAAGCTCGAGCACCCCTGGAGCTGTGCCCATCCTGGCCTCCGGTTGTGCCCCCTTGTCATCCCAGTGCGCAGGTGCTGCCAGCCCGGTAGGCCGGGGGGGACAGGGCACTGGGTTTGGCTGCCGCTGTGGCACAGGCTGGATGGAGGGCAGTGGGGTGGCCTGGGGCAGGAGACTGAGGGCTCCCCCTGAACCCCACACGTGGCCAGATTCCTCTGCCCAGAGCAGCCCAGGGCTGAGGATACCGTGGCTTGAGTGCATAGAAAAGTGTCCCTCTGACCCACCAGCGTGGCCCTGGGGTCCCCACACAAACCCCGGCATGACAGGCATGCTCAAATGGCGTCTCTGCCCTGGGGAGGACAGGGGCAGGGGCAGAGGAGCCACCCTGTGCTGGCACAGAGTCCCCATGTGGCCCATCCCCAGATCCTCTGTGAACCAGACCCAGGGAGGAGCTGCCACCACCTAGGCACGGTTCAGGGGCTGCGGTGACACTGCTTGATGCCTGCAGCAGTGAGCCCCCAGACCAGTCTGACACCCCTGGCTGCTGCCCCCCACCTTCCCTGAGGAAAAGAGACCCTGCCCCAGAGCTGTCCCACGCCGGGGCTGCCCCCGCACGACCAGCACACACCACCGGGGGCTGCCCGTGATGGCGGTGAAGGAGGGGTGCAGGTGACAGAGGCCCAGCCACTGCGCAGCCCCAGCCGTGCTCTGCACCCTCCTCCTAAAGGGTTTCCAAGACTTCCAGTTAGCACCAGTTAGCACCAGTGAACCCAGCGATGGCCAGCCCAGCCTGCTGTCACCCCAGCTACCAAGAAATGGGAAACAAAAGCAACGTGATGCCACCACCCCCGCACACCTGCCCACCCTGGCCGTGTCACAGGGCCGGGCACCCACACTGGCCCTCAGGGACCCCACATCGCAACCGTTCCCAAGTGCAGCTCTCCCATCCCACTCCTCCCATCCTCTAGTGCCTCACACGGTGCCCCATGGCACAGAGGGGCTCTCAGTGCTGCCCACGCTTCCCAGCCCGGGCAGGGCTTGGCACTGTGGCACTGGGCAGCCAGAGGCCACAGAGACCCTGTGGAGCCATGGTGGGGGCACAGGGGATGCAGGGAAGGCACAGGGGCCGTGGGTGCAGGGGGCAAGGGGCTGGGGCAGCACAAGGCTGGGGGGCCCAACCGCTCCCCTGCCCTGCAAACCCCTGCCAGCCCCTGCGCACTCACACACACACATACACACATGCACACAACTCCCCCCGGGACAGTCCCGGCCCGGGGGGCACAGGGTACATTCAACACAGCCCCTCCCTGGGGGCTGGTGGGTCTGGGCAGGAGCAGGGACACATTCAAATCCAGAGCCCAAGCAGCTCCACTCCTCCGGGGAGGCAGGAGCAGACAGGGGCAGGCGGGACAGGGACCAGGGACAGGCAGGGGGGACACAGGGTGAGGTCAGGGGAGGCAGGGTCCCAGCTCAGGTTTATACTGGGGAGCTGGAGGGAGGTGATGCTGATGAGGGAGTGAATGGAAATGCTCCCGGGTGGGAAGGGATGCCAGCCCAGGAGAGGAGAACGGCTGGGGGTGAATCCTACTTTGGGGAATCCAGGGAACGCCGGCGGCCCCGCATACCCCCCCTCAGTGGTGCCAGCCAGGCCCTGCCACCCCCGTCCCCAGCGGAGGTAGAAAATGTCACACAAAATGTCACCATTCAGGTGAAAACAAACCCAATGAGATGAAGTAGTTCCTGTGGGGATGGGGGGAGGATGGGGTGCAGCCATCCTGGCCACAGCTGGGGACCCAGCTCAGAACCAGGGGCGCAAGGTTCATGCCCAGCCACAAGGGCCCCCCCAGGCCAGGGTCTACACCCCACGGGATATTGGAGACCCCATGGGGTTGGGGACATGGCTCAACCCTGAGCCAGGGGGGACTGAGGATGGATATGAAGGGGCTCACTTCGGGTTGGTGTGGCAGAGTGTGGGGGAAGTGGGAGACATGGAGGGGGACTGGATGGACCCCGGCTGTCCTTGCCCCAGCTCCCCGGGGTCACAAGCCCCATGCATGCCCCAGTGCAGCCATGTTCCATTCCCACCCATCCTCCCCATCTGCCGTGGCACAGGCACCTATGTTCCTGTGTGCTGCCCACTGTGCCCCACCATGCCCCACTGTGCCCCTGGCAGCTGCCAGCCCCCATCCTAGGGTGCCCCCGGCCCCCATCCTGCACCACTGATATGGGCCGCAGCACCCACCGCCTGGGCTCAGGCACCGGTGAGGTATTTTGGCAAGGACGAGCCCTGGAGGGCGTGGGGGCGGCCGCCGTCAGGTGGGACGGGTCTGGGCTGCGGGAATGCAGCGCGGGGAGGGGATAGCACCAAGAGACCTCCCCAGCCACCGCCCAGGAGATGCTTGGCATGGCGACACGGCAGCGCCGGCAAACCCAAAGGAAGGCAAACAGCTGTGGAGACACAGGGTGGCCTGGCTGGCACCGGGGCTCCCGCCGCAGCCTTACGCCCCACAACCTACACGGTGGTCTCGTACTCCAGCACCTCCTGCGGGGCGCCAGGGGTGCGGTACTGCAGGCGGGGCGTGGTGGGCGACGCGTACTCCAGCGCCAGGATGGTCTTCCGCAGGCGCCGGTCGATGAAGTGGGCATCCCAGGCCGGGTACTTCTTCCTGGGCAGGTCAATGCGGATGACGGGACCCTCTGTCCGCGGGGCACGGGCGGCCGGCGCCGGCGGGGCACAGGGTCTCACCTGGAAGACGGGCACGCAGCTGTCCCGCTCCCCTGGCGCCCCTTCCCGCTCCCCCCCTGTAGTCCGTGGCAGCGAGCGCGGGGGGCTGGTGACGGCTTCCACGGGGGACACCGGCACGGGGGGCGGCTCCTGCCGGAAGATGCAGCCCACGGAGCGGTGGCTGAAGATGGGGCCGTTGGGGTGCAAGAGGCAGTAGTAGATGAACATGAAGAAGATGCCGAGGGCGAAGCTGGAGCTAACCACGCAGACGAGGATTAAGGCGTTGAAGTCAGAGGTGGTCTGGCGGTCGTAGTACAGGAACCAGAGGATGGTGAGGGCAGCATTCTCTGACAGCGTGATGATGTAGTAGATGCACATGCGGTAGCGGCTCCGTCCCTCCTTGACGTTGAACCAGCAGAAGATGTAGATGATGCCCACCACCATGTTGTAGATGATCTCCTCCCACTTGGACATGCAGAAATCCGTCTCGCCCTGGATGATCCAGAAGGTCATGATGCACCAGTGGGTGACGATGAAGATGCCGAAGTAGAGCTGGAACACGGAGGCGAAGAGGGCAAAGGCGATGGCACGAGCGGCGATGGTGAAGAGGTGCCAAAGGATCTGCACCACGGCGCCCTTGTAGGACATGGGCATCTTGTCCTCCCGTGAGTCCCGCAGCACCTTCTGGTAGGACGCGATCATCCAGGCCAGCGAGACCAGCGAGGCCGAGGCTGAGAGTCCTGCGGGGAGCGGCCATGAGAGCCCACAGAAGCCAGGGACCTCCCTCCGCCCACCCTGTCCCCTGCAAGCGCTGTCCCTTACCCTGCAATGGCTCGATGCTGTTCTGCTGCACCATGATGCTGAGCTGCAGCACGAGCTGGGGCGCACTCTTGAGGAAGGCCTCCAGCAGCCGCAGCATGCTGATGTCCGCGCTCTCAAACATCATCCGCCAGTAGAAGTGGCGGCGGCGGTGCTCGGCCTGCCACCGGCTCTGCAGCCCCAGGTACAGCGTGCGGAGGTACCTGTGCGAGGCAGGGGGAGGGTCAGATGAGCCCATGGTGCCAGGCGAGCTCACCCCACTCTGCCCACACCAGGAATGCCCTGTGACCACTGCCAGCCTGTTCCTGCTGATTTGGGACCATGGAAAGCACCCTAGGCCAGAGATGCCAGGAGCTGCAGGGCAGCAGCAATGACAAATGCATCCCTGTCCCAGGCCAGGGCTCCAGTTTGGGAACGGGTGGCTTGTGCAAAGCCAGCTCAGCACCCCAGAGCCCCAGGCCATCACCCACTGCCCCCACAGAGTGCCTACCCACCCATCACCCCAATCCTTCACCACCCGTGCAGGGTCTGGTTTCCTCCAGCCGGGGTTTCCATCCACAGCTCCACTTTCCAGCCACCCATGGATTCAGGCTGCCCCAACCCAGCACCACATCCGGCTGCTTCTCAAGTATTTTGGTCCCAGCTGGCACAGAGCCCACCCTGCTTCTTCCTGCCCTGGCCAGGATGGAGGAACCAGCTGGTTGTGCCGTACTGCCCACAGGAAGCTCCTGGCGCTCGTGCCGGTGTTGCCTGGGCTCTTGGCAGGGCTGCGGGCACAGCCACACGCTGGCCCCGGCCATCTGGTGGTCGGCCGGGGGTCAGAGGAGGTGTGCGTGGCACCGACGTATGCCCGGCTGAGTCACCACCACCAGGGACCCTCCCCACGGCACTGGGCCAGATCTGGCACCGCAGGAGGGGACACAGGGCTGGCCAGGCAGGGCTTCCCCGGGCAGCCCTGCCTGCGCCACGGCCAGGGCTCTGCTGGCGAGAAGGAGAAAGGAGCCGGCTGAGGAGGAAAACAGGTGCAGCAGGAGGACATCAGGCCACAGACTCCTCCCAGTGAATAAAATCCTCTGGCAGAGCAACGGCTTCTCCATCAGCTCCAGAATGTGCTGCCAGACAACTCCATCAGCCCAGAGCATGGGAGAAAGCCTGATCGCAGCACTTTCAGCTCATCCATCAGCAGGAGGAGGCAGGAGCCAGCTCTGCTCCCGCTGCAGGGACAGCAGAGTGCTCCCACCCCTAGGGCTGCACAGTCTGAAGAGCACAGTGAGAGCCATCAGCTGGGGCCACGGAGCCCTCAGGACACCCTGCTGCCATCTGCTCTGCCCTGCCAGCCCCATTCCCAGCCCTCACAGGCTTCTCTGTGCTGGTGTCAAAGTGACGTTTTAACCTCCACCTCCAGGGCAGCACCTAATTTTAGCCTTTTCTGCAGCCTGTCCCTCACTGCTCGGGGTGGGGAGAGGCTGTGGCCACCTGGCTCCTGGCTCCTGGTGCAGATCTGCATCCCAGTGCCACCTGCTCATGGCAGCCAGGCCAGAGCTGCCATTGTGGCCCCACCATGGCCACTGCCCCTCAGAAGGGCACGGTGGAGGACCCTCCTCTCTGGTGGGGAGCAAACCAGTGGGCAGCCCGGGGCTGGAAGGCACAGCAGAGGGGGAAACAACAGGGGAAGCAATGTAGAGCTCTGGCTGCTGTAGGGCAACACTGCTGTCCCAGGGTGCCCATGCATGAACCAGGCTCGGGAGCTGGTGACCTCACCCTGTCCCTGTAATTAGTCTTGATAATTGGGCTCATCAGCAATCCCGCTGTCCATGGCACGGAGCAGCCCGTGCACACACACTACAGAGCCCCAGCCCTGGGTCCTGCACTGCTCAACAAGTGACCTATGGCCTCCCCAGCTTTCAGCAAGGGCACAATTATCCCTCTGTCCACCAACCCCATAGATCTCGTTAAAACAAGACTTCGTCTCCCATCAACTCGCCCGAATGAAATGTTGATTCCTATTTGTTCTGCATTTGATCATCCCGTGGTGTTTCAGCTCAGTGAGCGATCCCGGTGCTGCCAGCACGGCAGGCGCTCCCCAGCCCTGCGCCGCAGCAGCTGCACGGGAAACACGGAATCAATCACTTGAAAAAAAAATCATTTAATTTTCAAAAAAAAACGATGATGAGGCAGAAACCGACAGCAAGAGCTCTCAGGGCTAATTGCTCCCTCCTTTGTATTGCGAAGAGTGATCCAACAAAAACCCTGCAGCAGGAAGGTGGCGGCTTGTGTGGGCACTGGTTTTTTTAGAGCCTCACTACAGCTGGATTTGACACCAGTGTCACTGTTTGCCCCCAGCTCCCAACTACTGAGCCCAGTTTTCAGGTGTTGGAAAAAATGAATGAGGAGAAAAGCCCAACACTGGTAACAAACAAATCCGCTAATCATCATCCTCAGATGGAAAAAGACAAGGGACCCTCTGGTCCCAGAGTGAGCAATAGGAAGTGTGATTTTCCTAGAAGATAATTTGGGATCTCATCCCTTAATCCTGTATTTAAACAAGGAGAAAATTGCTTCTCTGTTACAGCGGTTTTAATCCCTTACACATCCTACCAAGTCAGGTCGCCAGGGAGAGCTGCACATGTGCCCATGTCACCGCACTCACTGTGTCCCACCAGCCCCACGCTCCAAGATGCCCTGGCTACTTGGGGCACAGGGAATTACCTGAGGGCACCTGTGCTGAGGGTTTTAGGGCTTTGTCTGGACCTAAAAACCCCTTGTCCTTTGCACCAGGGCCAGCTGGGGACCACCAGCACTGGGTCCTGCAGCAGGACTAGCTGACACCCCAAAGCCGGGTGCTCCCAGGGCTGGGAGGACTCCTGCCCTCACACAGACAGAGCAAAGCTCTAGGGAGCAGAGTGGTGGGGAAACCTGCAGGTCCCAGCTCTGCCACTCCTCATGAGCCTGCCTAAGATGTCCTTGCCTTCCTGGACTGCTACCAGCCTGGCAGCAGGACTGAGGGGTGGCACTGGGTGCCCAAGCCAGTAAAGGATGGGGGTACACAGACTGATGGGAGCTTTCAGGAAGAGAGGAAATCGCAGGTCTGTCCCCAGTGACCCCAGGTAGCCAAACCATGTGTGACCCTGGGCTAACACAGACAGGCACAGGTAGGGCTGTCCCCAGCCCTATGGGACCCCTGGCCAGCCGCCAGCCCACGGAGGTGGCAGGGGACCCTGACACACTTCTAGGCAGAAGGCACACTGGCATGAGCAGCATCCCTGCCCTGCAGAGCTGCTTTGGTGAAGAAGCTGGGGACTTTGTGAGTGGATAACAATTCCTGAGCTGCAAAACCATCCAAGCATGGCCCACAGGCATGGTGGTGGTGTGGGACCAGCTGGGGACTGGCCCCTGCTGCTGCTGCTTACACAGGCACATGGTCATGCCACCAGCAGCATCTCTGAAGACCACCCGTGATGGAGTTTGTGCATGTGCACCATGAACATACCAATGACAACTAACTCCAACAGCTTCAGTTAGGGATAACCACAGAGCCAGTGCTCAGAGCTGCTTTTGCAAGTAGGAAGCAGCTTTATCGTTTGGGATTGGGGGTCTTTATCACAGGTGGGGCTCGGGGCTGTGCAGTGAGGTTGGTAGAGGTGAGATCTGCAGAGGTGAGGGAGGAGGCAGGTAAATCAGGAAGGGGGAGATGTTTGGCAAGGGGCACAGTGCTCTGACCAGGGAAGATCCTTTCTTTCACCCGTAGCACTTATCCACCACTTCTCTAACTGCCACATCCTCCTGCACCAGATCCAACCCCGCTAATGGGTTTAACAAACTGCATTTAACTGGTCACCCGAACTAATCCCAAATCCAGAGATTAGAAAGAGCCTCAGCTGCTGCTTGAGACCAATATGTCCTGGAGGGTGAGTGCTGAGAGTTACCACTTTAATTGGCTTAGGAGTCTCCATGGCGCAGCCGATCCAAGAGCAGGACTGACACCCTCAGGAGCAAAGCCCCCGGCTGCAGCTTATCTCCAGCTTGGGCCAGGATCAGGTGTGTTGGGTTCATGCCAGCTGCAGGCAGGGCCAGAGAGCTCCTGTCCTCTCCCTCACCAGCTCCCCTCGCACACCAAAGCAGGTTTTGCACCCACCCTGCAGCCAGAGTACCCTGAGAGTGGCCCTGTTGTCAGGGGGATTGGGGAGGGCAGGTGTACTGAGCACGGCTCACACTGCACTGTCAAACAAAGTTAAACACCCTGGAGCATCCCAGAAGGAGCAGCAGAGGAATGAACATGCAGACACCAACAGGGAATGAGCAAATAGCCTCTACTACAGCACTCAGGAGGGGAAACAGGATGGAAACCCGAGCCGGGAGTGCTGCCGGCTCCACACATTGTTCCGGGAATTTGCCTTTGTCTGCCCTCCCGGCACCAGCTCCTCGAGAGCCGCTTGGTGCCAGTGCCCGGCTCTGCCCCAGCACATGGGGTTGGAGCTGGGAGGGCACAGGGCTGGGTCCGCAGCACAGCGGAGGAAGGTGCCAAGAAAACATCCCCTTGTGCATCTGAGGGGTCTGCAGAGAGGTAGATGAAGGACCTCGAGCTGCCCCAGCCTGTCTGTCTGCTGCTTGCCCTGCCCACACCACCAGACTGTCCCCAGGACTGGGATGGGGCAGCAGCAGAGCCTGGACAGGCTGGGAACCACCAGCACCTCCTTGTCCACCCCCCCCCACAAATACAGTGAGATCACGACAGGACCCTCGAGGTGTTCAGGGCCCAGCATAACCACTTCATACCCCCAGGACCACACTGCCATGGCTAGGCAGGTCCCCACCAGGCCCAGCATCACCTGGCAGCAGGGATGGTAGGGTTATGGCACCAAGCTGGGCTGTGGCTCCTCACCCACACACAGAGCTCCTACCCACACCCATAGGTCCTACCCACACCCCCCTGTGCCTGCGCCTGGCGGCTCTTCTCCACCACCCATCTTTCTTGGGCTGCAGAGATTGATCCTTCGCCCCAGGTACCCCCGTACCTCCAGACCGTGCCTCCTCCAGGTTCCCGGGTCCCTGCTTCACCTCTCCATCCCCACCCACTTCCCCCATGCCCTGCCAACCCCTCCTGATGTCTCCATGCTGTTATCCCCACCCATGTCCCTGCTGCACTGTGCCGCTCCCTCCAGGCCCCGCCTGGCTCCATGACCCTCATGTCCCCCCTCTCCCTCTGTACCTCCAGACCTGCCCGAGCTCCTGGTGGATCAGGCCCTGCAGCAGCCCCATCCCATCCCCCTGTACCCTCACCCCCAGGTACCCTCGTACCTCCAGACCTGCCCCAG
>WBMY01015889.1:158075-170391 GCA_013397315.1 Donacobius atricapilla
CTTCCCTTCCCTTCCCTTCCCTTCCCTTCCCTTCCCTTCTTTTCCAGCAGAGAGGGCCATGGTTTGTTTCGGGAACATGTTCATCGAGCTGCCGAAGGCGAAGACCCGGGAGATCCTACGGCAGGGTGAGGTCACCCCGAGGGCTCCGTGTAGCTTTAAGCGTTTTAATAAGCACCATAATTAAAAAGATGTTGGCTCAATTAACGGAGTTTTGGCCAGGGATGGGCTTTGAGGTGGCCAAAACCTCTGGAGAGGCTGATTCTTGGCCGTGCTGTGCCCTGGGAAGCACATGCAGAAGCTGCTCTGCCCCGGGGGTGGTGGAGGCAGGGTGAGACCATCCTGTGCCTGTGCTGTGTCCCATGGGAAACTGAGCCTTCATCCCAGAGCCCACGGCACTCCTCCTCACTCCTGCCTCTTATCCCAGACCAGGAAGAGCTGGATAAGGAGATAAACAACCTCCGGAAAGAGCTGCGGGTGAAGGTCAACCGGCTCTATGAAGCTCAAGGTAAATGCTCCCACTTTGCAACCTCCTCAGTGCCTGGGAACAGCCTTGCGTAACAGGAGGGTCCAGAAATTCCTCAGTTCCATGTATTCTGCAGTCTTTTTTCTGCTGATTTTGCAGTTCCCTCCCTGCCCCAGTCCCTGTGTGGAGCTGTCACCACCAGCACCCTAAACTCTCTCCAACACTGTGCAAGGGTGACCCCACTTCAGCATCCAGGGCAGTCCCTGCCCTCCCCACAGCCCCTTTCAAGTTTACCATGAACTGCTTCACTTCTTTTGTGACAAAATTCTGATTTTTTCAATGTGTTTTCTCAGGTAAACCTGAGCTGAAGGGGTTTAACCTGAATCCCATGTCTGCTGAGGAAATGAAGCTCATCAACCGCATCCTGGAGGGCTGAGGTGGCCGTGGCATTGTCACAGCATGTTTGGCTGTCACTGTGGGCTCATGTTTCAGTAGCCACAGTCCTTGGGATTTGCAGGGTGTTGGTGTGTCCAGAGCCCACCCAGGTGAAGGCCCAGGGAATCGTTTGTCTCCTCAGCTACAACTCTGCAGTTTCTGTGGATCACAAACCCTTTCCTGCTCTCGGCTAGAATTTGGGTGGCAGAGCCGTGCTGGATACAGCACTGGGCAAAGGCCCACGGCTAGTGTGGAAGTGGGATCAATAAAATCAGAGCCGTGGGACATTCCTGACTCCATGTGTATGTTCCTTGTTGGGGGTTTATGTGAACGCTTCTGGGGTTTGGCTTCAGAGCTGCTCCTTTGTCACGTTGGGAACAGGAGTAGGAGGGATTGGGAATCCTCCACATGCCTGAAGCACAGAAGAGGAGTTGTGCATGCCCGTGGCATTCAAACAAAGCAAAGCTGTACATCTGAGGCATGTCAGGAATCTCTAAGGATGTGTAGGGAGGAGCAGGAGGAGGCAGCATCCTTTTAGTCTTGCTGGGAAAACGTGTTCCACTGTTGGAAGGCAAGAGATGACAGAAATGAGGCTTTCAGGACTGGATGAAGGGATAAAACTTGGGTATATTTACAACAGCAGCCTGAGGAGGGCTGAGCAGGAGTAGTCACTGAGTTTGTCTTGTAGTAAAAGGACAATTGATGTAACCAGTAGTAGTTTCTGCAAAGGTTTTAAAATTTGCTGTTTTCTGCACTCTCCCCTCTGAATGTGCTCCCCCAAGTGCTTAACTTGGTCAAGAGCATAAGATTTAAAAAAAAAATAATGATAATTAGTACATAACTACATGGAGTTTAATGGTTTTTTCTGCATCTAGGGAAGTGTCTGGGTTCAGCCAAGCCCTTAATTTTTGGCACTTCTGTGGAGATACTTCTGGATAGAGTTTCAGAACGCTAAACATGGCTGTTGTCTTTTTTCCAGCCCTGAGGCTGCTTACCTGTTCTGCCAAATCTTACATGAGCAACAGAGCTGGGCTTGGTTCCTGGGCCTGGTCCCTCGCTCTCTTTCCTTTTTCCCAGCCATGACCACGTCAAATAAGAGCATCACCATTTCCCTGGCTCCCTGACCACCGTCCAACTTAGCAAGGCTTTCTCCTGCCCTTGCCAGTTCTAAACAGGCTTCGAATTACAGGGTTCCAAAAAATACCCTGTATCTGACCCCTTAAAACCGAGGTGTGATTTCTTTAAACCAAAAACCCAACTACCATTGCTTGGTCTAACTTAAAATTCTGCTGGTGAGACTACAGACCCTATATGTGTCTCTGTCCACTTCAGGCTTAACATTTCAGATACACAGACTAAAAATAACAGACTTACTATCTGAACTGTCTTGCCTGCAGCTTTTTCAGCAGCTTGCCTGTCTCCTGGGAGCAAGAGGCAGCTCACAGTGCCACATCCCAGTGTTGGAGCTGCTCTTACATAACCCATGCGGTGCAGCCAGTCCGTGTCTCCATAATGTGATGGCAGGGTTATTTTTACAGTCTCATGGCAACGGGTTTTCTGCTCTGACATGTTTCCATAGTAGTAGCAGAAGGAGAGGATCAGGTGCCTGCCTGCCCTAAAAGCTTTGTTTTGCTGTGCAGAATGTGTTTAGCCCCTTTGTTTTCTTACATGGAACAGAACTAAGCTCTGCAGTGCAGAGGGCCAGCTGAGCAGCCAAGCATCCCTGTGTCAGCTAAAATACCTCATTCCAGCCCACTGCAGCTTCCAAACTGGGAAACTCTCAGAAGCAAGCGAGCCAGTGCCTCGTGCTGAGCCAGTGGTGACCAGAGAGAAGTGGGAGCTGCTGCTTCCCGACAGGAGGGGAGAGTGAACTTCATCCACGGGGGTGTTTTCCACCCCAAGCTTGGGACCAGCACCACACTTTCTGCTGTGCAGCAAGATTCCTGAAAAGCTGCTTCATTTGTCTCTTCCTAGGACATAGCAGCCACAATGAAAACATTAACAGGCAAGTTACACAGCACCTTCCTCCTCTTGCCTGTAGAGGTGAGGTGATGTTTGACGTTCAGATGAGGCTCTACTCATGTGTTGTTAGCTAGAATCCACAGCCAGAGATGATGGTAGACACAGTGAGGTGTGCATGGAAAACACACAACTAGCTTCAGGGAAGTGCCCAATAAACAGCCACCACAGCGACTGCAGAGAGTAATTTTTGGAAAACATTTGGTCCTTTTGGTTTCCTAATTCCATAAGAGCTCACACACCCATTCTTGTTCCCCAGTGAAGATGTGCATTCCCCTCTGGTGCCAACAGCTTCAGGTCCTGCTGGACACCTGCCAGCACTGGATGAATTCTGCACCTAAATGTGTGTTTGCCGTGATGTTCTCATTCACCAGAACACCCAGATCTCCCCCTCTGCCGACAGACCTGTCATTCCAGACCAGGTCAAAGCCTCCAGCATGCTGCTCCTTCCCTGACAGCCTATGGCATCAAACTCATGGACTGAAGTACCTGAGCACTGACAATTCCCCAGCTGCATGCAGGAATCAACTCCCAGACAACCAGGGACACAGCTGAACAGCTGAAAGCAGGGGACATCTCTCTGCTATTAATATCTGGGGTTAGCACAGATGTGTAGTCAATGACAAAATGCTGCAAGACCAGCTGCTGGGAGCAGAGTGCTCCAGCAGCAGCACGAGTGGGAGGCACAGTGCACAAGGACCTCTGACAGAGAGCTCTTGTGCAAGTCCTGGCTCCAACACGGGCTCCAGTCCCTTGGCAGCCCCATGCTGCCTTGTTTTCCCACTCTGAAGGGGCAACATGCTTCCTTACTTTGCTCTGCTTCTGGATATTCATCATTTAATCACTATGCAGGTTAGAGGATTATGATCAGTTGCCAAGAAAATCATGAAACCAGGCCATCCATTCCAAACACTGTAATAAAACCCCTCAGAAAGTGATAAACATCTTCACCCCCCTCCTCTCCCTGTTCACAATGCAAAGTGAGTGTGAGTCTTTCAGAAGATGAACTTGAGTTCAGAGTCCCCCTGGCAGCTGGCAGTGCGGGAAGGTGAAGTGTTTACCTCCAGAACCCAGCTGAGGAGATATGACAGTAAATTAGGGAGAAACAGGCAGTTTTGCCAATGGCTCATTAAGAAAAATGCCTGCCCACAAAATCATTACCCTGCTAGCAGGCAGGAGTGAGCGTGAAGCAATAGGAAATCCAACCCTAAATCTCTTTCCCATGTGCTGAGCCAAAGAACATTCTGAGCTTATTGCAAAGTTTCTATTCCTGTTCTTGATGATACTAAAGAAAAAAAAAAATCCCTTTGGCTTCCAGAAAGAAAAGTGGAAAATAAAGTCATGCTGAAGCAGTAAGTGCTGAGGAAGATTCACAGAATGAGCATTAACCCATTTTAATTACAGATGTGGGTGTCTGCAGGGAACAGGTTCCCAGCAGTGTTCAGATATCTCTCTGAGAACCCAGCAGCACTGTGATGACATCGAGGACTTTCATTCCAATTCATTTCTTTCCTGACTAACTGAAGTTACTCCGGCCCGTTACCTGCAGGCTACCCTAGCAGTAATTTTGTTCGAGGCTGTCAATAGAATAGACTGTGCACATTAGAGCTACCCCAGACCAGAACTGAGCTGAATTTATTTGTTCATTTGAAATAAAACTGTCCCCAGTAGCACTACGTGAAATATTGGTCTGAAGCTGGCAGAACACAGTGCTGCAACAAGTAATACCAGTGACCATGTCTCATTAGAAGGAAGACTTAAATTAGAGGCATTTCATAGGAGAGCACCCTCAGCATAAGTCACATGTAAGGGGAATTGCCTTACCTATGGTTCTGCTTGCTCTTTACATGACTAAGGCTGAAAGAATAAATATCATGTTTTTGCTTGTCATTTTTGTAGTGCTATTTGCTGTTTCTGTTTCTCTCAACTCTTGCAATGACAAATCAGTTGCGTTCTCGGCTTCCTGCTGTTGCAACACTCGGGTTGCGAATGTAGCAGATAAATTTCTGAGAATTTCAGCTGAATTTCATGATATTTTTCACTTAACCAGGGAGAAAATCTGTGTTAAAAAACAAACAAACAAAACCAATGGAGTAAAATTCTGTTTTAATGGGACTTTTTGTTGTTAAGTACCCTCAGTTCCTGGCCTGCATCTCAGTCAGTGCACCATGGACCTGGTGATGTTC
Source organism: Donacobius atricapilla (assembly GCA_013397315.1). Lineage (NCBI taxonomy): Eukaryota > Metazoa > Chordata > Aves > Passeriformes > Mimidae > Donacobius > Donacobius atricapilla. The sequence continues at coordinate 163,179 of WBMY01015889.1, forward strand.
ATTGCTGGCAGCCAAACCACTCTGGGGGGTGGTTTATCAGTGCTGATGGGGCACTTCTGTGGGACACATAAGCAGGAGAGATGATCATAACCCTCCATCTCTGGCAAGTGCTCTGATACTTGTGATTTGCTGGTACTTGGAGGGGAACATCTTCCAGAAATAGCCAGGTTGGCAGGATTTCACAACACAGGGCTAGAGGTCTGACAGTTATACGGTGCTGCACCCAGCTGAAGTCTGATACTCTGATTTAAAGCAGCTGCCTTCATGGAACCAGTTCACACAGCTCTACATCTCACTTGCATCACGACACCAGCTCACTCAGCCTGCAAACCCCTACCTGCAAGGTGTGAAAGCATCACAAGACACCCCTGTCCCAGGGCCAGTAGCTGACCTGACACTATAATCCCTTGCCTGCTTAATAACACATTGAGGGTTTCAGATCCTGATGGGCTGGGATGAGCCCAGGAGCCCAAAGTAGCATTCGTCACTGCTAATCCCCTTCTGAACACTGGACGAAAGTGTTTGTCCATATCCACAAGAACCTCCACTGGTCCTGCCCCACACTTGGGACTCAAGCACTGTCCAAGTTGCTTCATCACCAACCTGTAGCCCTGAGACAACTAAACACTTACACAAAGTCATTCCCAACAGATGGCCACACATTTAGTCTGCGTGATTTGTTTTCAATCATAATCTCTACAGCCCAGCAAGAATTCTGAGTAAAAGGCCAGGCACCAGAAGGTTGGGGTAACCAACTGCACTCAGCAGTTAAAGTTCTCCAGGCTTAACTGCTATACACTTACAGGAGAAAAGAGTCCCCAGAAATTCCCCAGCAGCAGTCAACATCCTCCCTGCTATCAGGGTGCTGCAAAAACTCTCCCTACTGACAAGAGAGATTTATAGAAGGGAGCAGCCCATAAAATGAGATGTTCAATACCATCCTCCATTATGCTCAAACATGAGGATTCATGAGGAATCTGACAACCTATTATTTTTCCTTCCTTCCTTTGTCTCTCTGTCTCTCCCTCAGCTGCCACCTCTTGAGAGAGGCAGCATAACAGTGACAGCTGTGTGCAGCAATGCCATCCTTGCTGTCCCTCTGAGGTCTCGGAAGCGAAGGGCTAAGCCACATCTACATCTCAGGAGTGCACTAACCAAAACATTATTGAGTTTCAAGTAAAAAAGATCCACCTTATAGATGCACAAAGCAACATTAAAGCAGAAGGCTGGCCCAGCCTCATGCCTAAAGCTGCCACCAAGGAAATCACCTGGCTGTGTGTCAGGACAAGAGGCAGTACAGTTAAGTGGCTGCAGCACATGTGGCAGCTGGCAGGGCAAGGTCAGCACGCCTGCATCTGCCAGAGATCCCACAGCAAGCAGCCTGGACTAGCCTGCAGGCAGCATGTCCCCCTCCCTGGCCAGGATCAGTCAGGTGCAGGCTTTTGTGCTGCCACGTTTGTGAGAGGAACATCTCGGCTGAAATAGAGATAAAGATCCAAGACAAACAGACACTGAACAAGCAAAAATGCAATTCTCACTCTGACAGTCCTCTGTGCCCCAGAGACAATTAATTATTTTCCCTGCCTGTCCCTAACTATTTTCCCAGCTTTCAACCACCTGAGCTGAAATCCAACACTGCATGATGCTATCTGACCAAAAATAGTAAAAATCAGAAGTAATCAACAAGTAATGGAAACGGAAAGAACAACTGCCCTGAGCTAGTGCTGTATGTTAAGGTGAGGTGCTGGCACAAGTTGCCTAGAGAAGCTGTGAATGCCCCGTTGTGATAAACCAAAGTTTGTTTAGACAAATTGGTTGAGCCCTGTGATCTACTGTTTCCCAGATAACCACTTCCACAAAGTGTTATTGCATCCGATAAGGGGAAAGGCAGGTAAGAAGCAGATCCTGCAGACGTGGGCTGATGGTTTTTGTCATGCCCATTTCCTCCCTGCAGATGAAGCACAGCTGCAGGTGACCGTGTTAAACCCTCTCAAGGGAGGTATCGAGGCATTTCCCCTAAGACTGAACACATACAACCCGTGGAAGTCTTTGTTGTGTATGGGCTCCTAATGGATGAAGGCTGTAACCATCATGCAGAGCACAGACATTGAAACTGCAATGATCAAATCTCATCACTGGATCCATGGGTGGTGATATTTTTCCTCTTCCTATCTTCTTTGTTCTTTCTCTCTCTTATGTTTTCACTTGGGTTTATTTTTATATTTTTATAGAAAATAATCAAAACAGCTATATGCTTCCTTTTCTTTTAAATTGTTTTAGAACAAACCTGCCTTATATATGTATATAGGTCATTCAGTGTCATTTCACTCTAATTCACCCCAATGGCTCTACTAACAAGGACCTCAGTTACCACTCAAAGATGGGTGGTAACACCCATCCCTGGTTGTGCTCAAGGCCGGGTTGGATGGGGTTTGGAGCAGCCTGCTCTAGTAGAAGATATCCCTGCCCATGGCACGGGGCTTGGAACAAGATCCTCTCATCACCATGTCTCCAAACCTTGGCGCACCCTCTCCCACGGCAGCCTGCTGCACCCGCACTCTGGAAAGGCTTTTGAGCATTTAGAGTGAATGTGAAGTCTGCTGAATTTTCACAGAGAGTACTGATGGATTTTTCTGTCTCCTAAACCATCGAATTGAGGTGGCATACCTTTTGGAAAGATGTGTTAATCAAATGAAAGCTATCAAACTCAATACAGCTGCAAGTGTGACACGTTGAAAATCAAATAGTTCGCTCCCGTGAATCACCCTGTCCTTACATTCTGTGAACCCAAGGAAGAAGAAAGGCTGCCAAAATTCAACCACTAAAAGTAAAACCAGGAGTGACATTTCAGCTTTGTTCCGAGCTGATTTGTCAAGCTGACATTTCCAGTGATCTGGTGACACCAGTTTTCCAATGAAAAAGGACTGGAGAGAGATAGGGTGACAGCAGCAGTGACGGGCCAGCCGAGTCCTGTAGGTGTTTGCAGGGGTTGGAAGTGACAAGGTTCATCTGATGCATCTAATACCAAGCAGTAGAACTGCACAGTTCTTTTCTTACCCTGCTGGAATCTTAGAAAATCCTGAGTTGAAAGGGACCTACAAGAATCTAAGTCCAACTCCTGGCCCTGTGCAGGACCACCCAAAGAACGTATAGTATAAATATATTATAAAATAGGTGCGTATTATATATATCTGTGAGATAATATAATCCAGTAGCTGCCTAGTGTTAGATGTACCTGAGATTGGAAGTTTATATATAAATATGCACACGAAGTGTGAAAAATTAGATCCCAAAGAAAGTATCCAGCCATTTGGGAAAATCCATTGTAAAAACCTTTATTGTTACCCTGGAGAACGGTGAAGGAATGTGGTAGGAGGGTGGCATGAGAGAACAGACCAAGCACTGGCAGAAGGAGAGAATGAAAAAAGAGCAAAGAACAAAATGCCTGTCGGATATTCCCAAAGAAAAGACAGTCATTCTCACCTTCTTTAATCAATTATACATTTCAGTTTTCAGGAACATTCCCCCACCTTGTGACTTGCCAACCTACAGATGGAAGAGCAGACTTAGTGGCTTTAATGTCAGCATTTCCTGCACTTTTCCAGAATTTCAGTGCAGAAGACCTGCATAACCTGATTCATCAGCTGCTCGTGTGCAAGCATGTTTATTTAAGGTTATGGGGGCAGGGATATTCAACAAAAACCCCCTCATATTTGTGTTTGGAGGATTCCTGGAGGAAAGGCAGAGCAGGCAGCCTATGGGGAACTCCCATAGCACCAAATAAACAAACTCTGTCACACGCTTCCAGAAATATATGTAACGCAACATATGTTGTTGGGAATTTTAAGTCCCATTTTAAATTTGTGTATGTTACAGAAGAACTTAATTAAACAAGAAAGACAAAAAAGATGTTGGGGAGGTATGGCAAATGAGCAGAAAAATCCTGAAGACAGCCTAGGCTGCACATTGCATAAAAGAGGATGAGGAGTGGCCCAGATAAGGCACCCAAGGAGCACAGCTCCCACACTGCTGCCCAGGTCCAGCTCTCTCCAGCTCCAGGATGTGGCACTGGGCACATCCTGACCTGCCTCTGAGTGTGGGAGTGGGCAACCCGGGACATTGCAACACAGGGCTGCTCCAGAACACAGACCAACAGAAAGAGAAATGTGGAGTTTATTTTTACTTTCCTGCAAGTTTTGAGGTCAGCCACAATCTATTTAAGTTGTTGGTATAATTTCTGTAATCACAGGCTTTTCCTATATCCTTATTTACTGTGTTCTGGTTATTTCGCATGTTAATTGAGGTTGTGGGGCATAAAATCAGCTTAATATAAGGGTTTTGTTGCCAATTAACACTTCCCATTTGTAGAGTTAGATAATCACTAGCTGCTATCCTCCTGGTTGTAATTCACGAGTTAGTTTGCATAATTACCTCCCAGTCACTTCTCACAAGGGTAAGACAAATCCTCCTGTCCCAGCCTCCTCACCAGACCTGCTGCACAAAACAGAGGGACTGCTCACTCGCAGGAATGTGTTTTTAATTATGCACCACAGCACAACACTTAGGTTGTTAAATGGCTTGAATCCTCTGGCACAGGCAAGGCATTTCTCAGTGTCCCATGGTATTGTCAGAATTTCTAAAGAAAACACAATTTTTCCTTAGTGCCCAGATCACTGGCTGAAGTGGAAACTGCGGTGTTCAGCACAGCTCCAGGTTTGAGGGGACAACCATAAGCATAAGGTTGCCCTTCTGTACCAGCAGGGCAGAGAGAAGTTCATGCCAACCAAATTCACCCCAGCTTGTGCTCCAGACTGGTAATGGATACCCCTTCCTGAAGTGTTCAAGGCCAGATTGGACGGGGCTTTGAGCAACCTGGTCTAGTGGGAGTTGTCTCTGCCCATGGCACAGGGATAGAATGAGATGAACTTCAAGATCCCCTCCAACCCAAACCATTCTGGGCTTCTATGATAATGGAGCCTCCCATAATCTCTTCACATTCTCAGGATGGAATTCCACCAGACTTGACATCTAACACAATGGGATTTCCCTAAATCCAAAGAGATGTTTTCACAGCTCCATCTTTGCGGGCTGCCCTAATGCTCGTTGACCAGAAGCCCAATTAGCCACCTGTCCTGCACACCCCTCCACCTTCTTACACACCTGCAGCTGCATGATTTCAGAGCATGAACTCAGCCATAACCCCACAGCCAGAACCCGTGGGAGCACAGTGTTCTTCCACACAGAGCTCTGCACTTTATACCTGCACCACTGAGTTAACTTTGGCTCTACAAATAAACTGAGCTGACTTTTGGCTGCTGAAATAAACTCTTACACAAGAAGCAGTGTTTTGGTGGTACATGTTGATCAGGAACCTGACCAGAAGCATGGCTGCTCCATGTTACCTTGCTCTGCCCTATTCTTCCTGTGGGTTTCCTGCGTATTTTCCTTTCCCTCTGAAGAACAAAGGCATCCATTCATCTCTCACCTTCCTTGGGAGAGCACACACTTACCAGTTTTATAACCCAAGTGATGCCAGGGTTCTTGCAAAATTCTTCCACTAACAAATAGTACTCTGAAGGCATTTTGAGGGTCTTCAGAATAAAGGCACATTTTCTTGCCTCAGGCTTTCCCGCTTCCCTTTCTAACTGCTTCCGAAACCTCTTCAGATCCTTTGCTAAGCAGCTGTTCTGACTCAGCTGGGTAGAAAGAGAAATAGAAGATTCAGCACAACAAATGCACCCACACTATGACTTGCTTTAATTGCCCTTGAGAAGCTTCTGGGGATCAACTGCACCATATATTCTGAGAGGAAAAATAAATAAATATGGATACCACTGAGAACTGCTTTTTTCTTTGTGGAGGAAGAGGATCAATTTCAATTTTCTGTCTCTCTGCATGAACACTGGGAGCTATAACAGAGCAAGGCTTACAATCCATGTTCCACCATTCCTGCTGTAGCTCTCCTGTACAGCCAGCATCCCCCTCTCCAGGGCAGGCAGCTGCCCACAGTGACCCTGCAGCAGCTCAGCCATAGCACTCCTGAACCACTTCTGGTCAATCCAGTGTTACAAACCACCCTCAACCTCCCTCCATGGAGTCACAGATTAGTTTGCATGGGGCAGAGCCTTAAAAGCATCCCATTCCAGCCCCTTGCCATGGGCAGGGACACCTTCCACTAGACCAGGATGCTCAAATACGTTGCCTGGTGAGGGCTAGGGCTCTCATTTGGATCACATCCTGCTCAGCCAGCGTAATGCAGGAGACATTGCCCAAGAGAGGACAGGGCCGGAGGTGTTTATACATAGGAATGGGCTGCCCAGGGAGGTGGTGGAAACACCGTCCCTGGAGGCGTTGAGGAAAGACTGGAGTGGCACCCACTGCCCTGGTCTGGTTGACAAGGTGGTGTTCACTCATAGGTTGCACCCCATGACCTCAGAAGTNGACCCCCGGCTGACCCTCCCTGCGGGCTGGCGGCGACAGGCAGTGCTGGGGAACCCCTCAGCTCTGCTCCTCGCTGGCGCTGCCCATCCTGCGGCCCTGCGAAGTCCCCAGGACATTCCTGCAGCCCCCCCCGGGCAGGGCAGGGATCCTGCGGCACCTGGCTGCAGGTGGGCACGGGCAGGGGTGGGCTGGGAGCGGGCAGGGCAGGGCGAGGCGTGGTGCAGGCAGNCCATGGGCAGGGACACCTTCCACTAGACCAGGATGCTCAAATACGTTGCCTGGTGAGGGCTAGGGCTCTCATTTGGATCACATCCTGCTCAGCCAGCGTAATGCAGGAGACATTGCCCAAGAGAGGACAGGGCCGGAGGTGTTTATACATTGGAATGGGCTGCCCAGGGAGGTGGTGGAAACACCGTCCCTGGAGGCGTTGAGGAAAGACTGGAGTGGCACCCACTGCCCTGGTCTGGTTGACAAGGTGGTGTTCACTCATAGGTTGCACCCCATGACCTCAGAAGTCTTTTCTAACCTAATTAATTTTATTATACCTGTAGCCCATATCTAAACCTGCCCATAGATACCAACCATACTCCCATACACGGCGGAAGGCTTGGGGAGTGAGGGGCAGCCTTGCCCTCACCTGCACACGGAGCGTGTGGGGCTTGACATACTGCCTCGGGGATGTGCAGGAATTGAGATACAGAACCCGCCGGGAGCCCACCGGGGACCCACCGGGGACCCTCCGGGCCCCGCTCGGAGCCGGGCCGCGACCCCC
>WBMY01015889.1:170503-216018 GCA_013397315.1 Donacobius atricapilla
AGGTTTTGTTCTTCTCCCAACAGTGCAGCCTTGTGCGGCCGCGGGCAGCGGCGACAGGCAGCAGCCAGCGCGGCCCCGTGCTCCCACGCCACGGCGCGGGGGGGCAGTTTCTCCTCCTTTGTCTGCTCCCGGCCCGGCAGCAGCCGGTGCGCGGCAACGCCGGAGCGGCCGGGGAAGGGCCTCGGCAGGAGCCGCGGAGGACGGCGGCCGCGGTGCCCTCTGCCCCGGCGCAGCCACCGGCCCGGCCTCGCCGCGCTGGGAACGAGCAGCGATCCCGCGGGAGCCAAGCTCTTCATGACGAGAACCCGGCCAGGCAGCGGGGACGGCAGCTGCGCCCGGGGACGGGGAGGACGGCAGCACTGGGGACAAGGACACTCGCGCCCCGTCCCCACGCCCGGCGCCCGCCGTCGGCCATGGGGAACGGCATGAGCCAGGTAACGGGGAGCGCTGGGGCGGCTGCGCTGCACTTCGGCCGTGCCCGAGGTGGGAGACCCTTACCTGGCGCTGCCTCTGCCGTGCCAGGTGGCGTTTCACCTGCCGGCAGCGGGTCCGGCACAGGGCTCGGCTTTTTGTTTGTTTATCTGCCGGCAGAGCAACACTGGAGGTGAAACAGGCAGGGACACTATGCTGGGACAGCTGACAGCTGCCCGGGGAGGGTGGAGGGCAGGGGGTCACAGCGAGTTCTTCAAGGAAGGGGGGAACTTTTCCCAACACCTTTAATCCCAAGGAATCAGCACCAAGCACATGCTGGGAGCCCTGTATGACCCCGAGCCTGGTGGTCCCATACCCCCTGCTCAGCAGGGCTGGGCTGTACGTGGGGGTCGGCATCACAGGCAGAGGGGATGGGCAGTATTTTATTTATGTACTGCCCTGTTTTCTCCGCTGAGGAGCGGGTCAGCAGGGGGCTGGGGACAGGCACATGCTGTTTATTCATGGTTCAGTGTCCTGCCCTTGGGAGCTGCCCTTGCTAACTGGCGCTCTCCCACCCGCTCCTCTCAGTGCCGCAGCTGCGAGTTAAAGGCACCCCGTCGATAGGAAATTGATCTAAAATTGCAGGAATCACAAAAAAAAAAGCCTTCTTTAAGCTGTTCAGTTGAGAGAAGGGTTTCCAAATGTGAGCAGTGGGACAAGTGTGAGTCCAGCTGTGCTGGTGAAAATCACCTCCACCTGCCCTGGGCACCAAATATTGCTGCAGGGAGAAACTGGCAGAGAACTGGCTGGATACAGGATTGAACTCACTGCCCGGGCCGTGAGTGACGGAGGATATAAAATAGCTCTGGGTGACAAGGTTTGCAAGGTGTCCTGCTTCTGCATCTGCAGTGCTGGTAACAGAGGCCTTGTCAAGTAATTATCTTTTCATCATGAGAAGTGGAATTTCCCAGGGGAAATGAGCTGAAAGCATGGTGTCCAGAGCAATCTGTGTCTAGGCTGTGAGAAATGGGCTTCCTGCAGTGCAGAGTGAGGGGAGCGGAGCTCCGGGCTGGGAGGGGGACCGCTACATCCCCTACAAGCTTTTCTGTGCCTGCTGCTTTCCCATCCCTTGAGCAGCAGGGCTTCCACAGGTCACAGGTGTAGTCCAAGGCTGTGCAAAGGTGCATGCGACTTACTGAACTCAGCTAATAAACCCCAACAGAGAACTAATTAATGGTAAGCAAGAGGAGCAATAAAAAAGCCATGTCTGGCTCCCAGCGCCCATGAGAGTGCAGTGCCAGGTAGTTGCAGGTGCCAGGGCTACATTCGGCCCCACATCCTGGATGCCAGGGCAGTGGCAGCCCTGGGAATGCACAGGTCCAGCTGCCCTGGCACTGTTCCTATCCCAGGGCTGGCAGTGGTCATGTCAATGCCAGGGCTTTGGTCCCTCCAGCCAAGGTCACTGCTTCCCAGCACAGTGGGTACCACTGCACAAGGTCTCTGCTCACACTGCCACTTCCCCTTGTGTCCCACAGATCCTTCCCGGCCTCTACCTTGGGAACTTCGTTGGTAAGTGGAATCCAGCTGCTGCAGAGATGTTCTCCAGCTGGGGAGTGGGGCTTGCTTGAGCTGGTGTCTCCCTGCCTGCAAATGCTGCCTGACATCCTGCCTGCGCCCACTACCCTGCCTGCACCCACTGCTCTGCCTGCACCCACAGCCTGCTCTGCTCTGTCACCCAGTGTAGGTTGGCAGTAGTGGGAGTGAAGACACTGTGGGAAAGGCAAGGCAGAGACCCCTGCTTTTGCATGGTTTCCTTATTTAACAGTTGCCCTGAGCTCTTGGGATACATGGTGGAAAGGAGCCAAGGAGGAAATATGGATCCCATGCCAGGAGCAGAGGAGCTGGTGGTGCCACATGGGTGCAAGGGAGTGGGACTGGGGCACTTCAGGGTAATGCTCCCCAGTTTTGCAGCTGTAGAAGAGGCGAGAGGGGGCTGCCCATCCTCAGGAGGGAATTTCCCAGAGGCACAGTTGCCCTTTCTTACACCAAATCACTATTTTAAGGAGTTTTCATTGTCAGGGAACAGTTAATGCCCAAGTGTTGGCATCTGCCATGACAAACCAGCATTTATGAGTACTCCTGCCTCCCTGACAGCTCCTTTGCCAGCTTGATTCCTGCTGTAAGCGCTGCAGAAGTTTAAAACCACTGGTGTGAATTGCTAAGGAAATGTCACTGGAGTGGCAGCCCTGTTTTCCCTGTGCCCCATGGAGCACTTTGGGTTGGGCTAGGGGGGGCTATGGCTTGCTGGGAGCAGAGGGACAACGGCACCCCACTGCCAGGCTCATCAGGGGGGTGAACAGGGTTCATTCTGTGAGGAGCCTCTGCTGGGGGGCCTAGGCCTGATGCCATCCAAACACTCCTCATCACTCAGCCAGGCAATCCAGGGTGACAAGATTCTAGGCCTGCAACATTAAGCTCACAGAGACATTTCTTTCAACTGGAAACTTTTCCAGCACCAGTAAGCCTTGATTCCAGTGTCACTACTTGCTGTCACTTCCTGCCAAGGCAGATGGGAAGGTGGCAGGTGTGTGAGTCCCCACAAGGGTCCCCATCTCCCTCCCCACACAGATTGCAGCTTCCCTGCAGAGCATCTCCCTTGAGACTTGCTCCTATTAAAATTCACATCATGCCGTTAGCACACCCCAGGCTGGATTCCTGAGCCAAGGTTTTATACTACATGAAAGTTCAGAAACGCAAAAGAATGAGATGGGGAAATATTTCCCCTCCTCTCTGGCCATGCTTTCTGCATCTGCTGATTGTGGCATGAAAGGGAGACCCTCGGAAGCTGCTCAGCAAGACAAGCACGCTCCCCTTCCTGTGCAACAACTGCTGTGCTGGATCAGAGGCCAGGATCACATCCAGAATGCTGAAGCATTGGTGGGAGGCAGGGCACAGCCAAGGATACCCCATTTCTGTCCGTGCAGCAGAGAGAACAGACCAGACAACAGCAAGTCACAGCTCAGATGTTTTCTACAGAAAATCAGAGTTGATATAAATTGCTGTAGCTCCACTTCCATAGTTCACAAGATAAAGCAAGATAAAACAGTTCTCTCAGGCTGCAGCAAGTCCCATGTGTCTGCTCAAGGAGCAGAGCAGGGCACGTCTCCTCACAAAGCAGGGACAAGCACAGGCAGGAGGGACACTACCTGCTGACCCAGAGTGTTTCTGTCCAGGTGCGAATGGCTCAACCAGCATGAGCAGCAAGGAGAAGGGATCAGGAGAAGCCTCTGGTTTGGGATCATGGGATTGGCATTCCAGGTTTCTGTGTTTGCCCATGTCTGCACTGCTGCATGTGGAGGTGGGCTGCAGTTGATCTCCTGGAGCAAGGCTCTGTGTGCTGGCTGGCTGTAGAAGCAGGGTGGGAATAATGTGGGAAGAGAAGGGTAGGTTATGAATACATGTTGATGTCTAGTTTTATCCTTTAGATGCCAAAGACCTGGAGCAGCTAAGCCGGAACAAGATCACCCACATTGTTTCAATCCATGAATCCCCCCAGCCCCTGCTGAAGGTAGGGTCCTGCACCAGATATCAACCTGTAGACTCCTGCAGCTCTTTCCGTGCTGCATCTTCCTTCCCCCTCTGAGCATCTCATGGCACGTACACCTCACCCTGGTAACTGATCCCAGAGGAGCTGGGCGGCCCCCCGGCATGGGAAACTGGCTGTCTTGTGACTATAACCCGGCCTTGAACACTGATGGGAAACAATTTCCAGCTCTCCAGACTCGTCTTGTTTCCCATCCCCTCCCACGAGTTGCTGGTGTCCCCTTGCCCTGCCCTTCACCCCAGGGAGAGTGTGGCCCCATCCCCATGCAGGGTGGATGCTGTGTGGGGGAAGCAAAACCCTGTAGGCAGCTGTGGGCAAGGAGCAAAAGCACTGCCAGCCCCACTCTGACCGTGACTGACACCCTGCCTGCAGTGCCTGAGCCTCTCCTCTTCCTATTCTGTCTTCCAGGACATCACCTACCTCCGCATCCCCCTGCCTGACACCCCTGAAGCCAACATGTGAGTACCCTGGGAAGGCTTGGGACCTGCAGGGCGGTGGGAGGGTGACCATAGGTGAGGGTTCACAGCTTCTCAAGCCCTCCATGTGCTGCCTCCAGCTCCTCAAGCACGACCCACAGGCTGGAGATGTGATGCCACCACTCCTGGACCTCAACAGCATCCCAGTTCAGTGACTGCTGTGAGAGTATGAGCCCTGGGTGAGGTGAAGGGCAGCCACTCTGCAGCACCCGTGGAGAGGAGCAGCAAGCATCCCCCCCGGGAGTGTCTGGAGAGGGGAGAGCACATAAAGGGTGTGGAGCCAGCCAAGGGCACAGGCGTGGCTGGTGATTCGAGCAGCCAGCCGTCCCACTGCCCCAGCATGAGTCACACAAGTCACAGGGCAGCCCCGTGCATCCCCAGTACAGTGTCCCCTTCTGTGCCCCCAGCACAGAATGAGCTGGCAAATCCACCTTTCCTTGGGAATAAACAGCACTGAGCTGCTCAGGTCTCAGCAGTGGCTGGCAGATCCCCTAAAACAACTCAAACATGCAGGGCTGTTCTGCCTGCAGCTAAAAATGCTGTTCCACCCCTGAAGTTCTTATTCTGTCTGGTTTATTTTTCCTGCTAGCAAGAGACATTTCAAGGAATGCATCAGTTTTATTCATCAGTGTCGCCTGCATGGAGGGAACTGCCTCGTCCACTGGTAATGCTTTTTCCCCTCTGCCCACTGCTGTGTCCCCCCAGCTCAGCAGATACAGCCCCCAGCCCCTCACTTTGGCTGCAACCCCTGATCAAATCCAGCCTGTGCCAGAGGACTCTGTGCCAGTGGACCCACCCAGGATCCACCCTTGGCTGTGGCTTGTGACTCAAACCCAGCGGGATCCAGGCAGTCCTGGAGCCGGGGCAGCTTTTGCTGCAGCTGAGTGCACGGGATGAGCGGGGTTTGGGGCAGGCAGCCAGGCAGTGGCTGCTGCTCCCATTCCCTGTAGAGGAGTGGGTATTTATAGGCACTGATGGCCAGGACCTTGGAAGGTCTCAGGCCTCCGGGAGAGCAAGTCCTTGGAGAAGAAGAACTGAAATATCTGAGGCACAGGGGTGGAGGAAGAAGCAAGCATGGGGTCAGGGTATGCCACTAACGCCAGCCCTTCTGCACCTTCCCTTGCCAGCCTCGCTGGCATCTCCCGCAGTACCACCGTGGTCGTTGCCTACGTCATGGTTGTCACGGAGCTGAGCTGCCAGGAGGTGCTGGATGCCATACGAACCATCCGGCCCGTCGCCAACCCCAACCCCGGCTTCCGGCAGCAGCTGTCTGAGTTCAGCGGCAGCGCAGCCCGCAAGGTGGGACAAGGTGCCCTGCTCTGTGGCTGAGCCTGCCATGGGTCTCAAAGCAAGGACAAGTCCTGAGGGGGCCTGGTTTCTTCCCTGCTCCCCTTGCTGGCAGGCTTGGACCTGCCCTTGTAAACCAGCACTATATTTTACTTCTTGCTCCTTCCCCAGGTCCGCAGGCACCTGAAGCAGAGGTATGGGACATCCCCTTTCAACGATGAGGAAGAAATAAAGGCCTTGCTGCCAGCAGGGAGAGAAGGAACGTCCAGGACAGAGGGAGCTGTGCAAGGACTGGTCCCCAGAGCCAGAGACATGAGGAGCACAAGTCCCTTCCTGCTGCGGGTGAAGAGGACGTTCTCCTGCATCCCGGCTTGTCTGAAGTGACTCAGGCCAAGGGAGAGCAGTGAGCATCACCCAACAGCCTGGGAGAGATGAAGGAGATGCAACACAGTGGGACAGGGAGCACTGGGCAGGAACCTGCACAAAGCCCAGCTCCTTCTCTTCTGGGGTGGGAACGTGCCGCCCTCTGTCTGGGCAGGTTTCATGGACACTGTTGGGCTTTGCAGCGCATGCTGGGCTCATCTTCTTCACATCTGGTGTGCTGGGGACACAGGTCTCTGCCTCTGGGTCACTGCAGGCTCCTGCTTGGGGCAGAACACAGAGTGGGTCTCTTCTGCCACAGGCCAGTACCCAGGTGTTGCCAACAGCAGCTTCTAGCACTTGGGTACCCACTGCATGGCCTCAGGGTGCACGGGAGAGCCGCTGCTCCCCTCAGAGCAGTTTTCCCACCAGCAGCACAAGCTCCCAGCGTCCAGGTGGCTGCGGAGCAGGGACACACCAGTGTGCCAGCAGGTAATGCCACCACACAGGCTCCCAGGCAAGGGTCCAGCTCCTGACTGGCCAAGCACAAGCCCTGAGCAAGCACTGTAGCTTTAGGAATCCATTGCACCCCATTCCCACCTATCCCAGGGCACAATCTGTAACAGGTGGGAACCAAACATTTAACCTGGCCAGACCTCACTAGAGCAGAGCCTTAAGCCATTTTGCTTAAAGACTTTCTATTGTCCCCCAGTAATAAATACCCTTCTCTGTGGTCTGACTCTCCTGTCGTGGCCGGGTTGGCCAGGGATGCTGAGGGGGAAGGTCCCAGCATGGGATCAGTCTGGAGCTGCTGCTGGCCACTCTCTGGAGTGGACTGGGGACACTGCCATGTCTGGACAGGGCTCACCCCGCTGCCTTGTGGGAAGTTGACAAGGGAGGCCAGAAATGCAAGTGCCAGGGCAGGGCTCTGGGGACAAGCTCTGCTCCAGGAGATGTTGGGAGCAGCAGGTGGGAGCTCACCTGGAGTCTGTTTCACAGCAGCCTCTCCACTCACTGGATCCAGGAGCACTAGGTCCGGGAATCTGCTGGCTCCAGCTGCTGGGAGTACTGGAAGTCTGGCACCAGCTGAGTATCACAAGCCCCAGACCTGTCCCATTTACACCTTATCCTGGAGCAGAGTCCCAGGTGGGAAAAATTCTGAGGATGCCCAGCTGGCTCATCAGCATTATCCCTGTTGGGACTCAGAGCATGTTTCTGGGGTCCCCGTCATCCCTACCCCCCCTCTCCTAGGGGGAACGGATCCCCCAGGAGACAAAGCTTCAAGACCAGAGTTCCTTCCTTTTGCCAGCATCTACTTGGTGCTGTTTTGGGGTCATGCAGGCAGACTGGGAGCTCCACCCTCTCTGGGCAGCTACTGAGCCAACTGAAGAACCTGGGATGTGTCATCCTTCACTGCTCCTGCACCATTCACTGTGGGATCCCAATATCCTCCCAGTTCCTTCCAGGCTCCTCTACCCACTCCCTTACCCCCAGGCCAGGCTCTCCAGCACCCTTTGGCCTCCTCAGTACCCAGCGGGGTGGAAGCCCTGCAGCCCAGGACCGCACATCTGGGATGTATGGGTGCCCCATGCACAGCTGCACCCTCCCACACTGGGACACCTTATGCCATGATGTTTACACCCAGGGATTCCCCTGCTCCCACTGTAAACCACACAGGGCCCTGCCCCCTCCAGCTCAGCTCCACAGCACAGCAAAATGTATTTCTTTTGGCAGATCTGGTTTACACAGCTTGGAAAAACCCAGACAAGGGCAGGGTTAGCTATGAGTTAATGTTTGACTCCCTTTTGAAGCTCATTTTGGCATGAAAAGTTTAAGGGTTAAGCAGCTTCACCTTCCGCGGGAAGGGAGAAGTGCGGTGAGGAATACAGTGGGGAATCTGGCTCCTGAGTGTCCTCGCTGATGCCCATATAATTAGATCCCCCGGGTCCTGCGTCACCAGGCAGCTGCCACACCACATGAAATCCCCAGCCAGCGGATAAAAGGCCGGCCGATAAAACTTATCCCGGCGGGCTGGGGCTGACAAACGAGCCAGCGGCTGCGATTATCTCCTGGCCTTGGATGTAATCAGTGTAAGCCTGGGAGGCTGTGCAGTGACTCCTCGCCGTCGCTCTGCTTCTCAAGGCAGAAAAGGGAGATGTGGATTCTCTGTCAGTCACTTCCCAGGCCCTTTTTCCCAGGACGTGGCCCCACAGCTCGCCCTGATGGCGGGCACAGGTGGTGCCTGGGCTTCACTTTGCAACTAAGGGGTCCCAGACAGGTTCAATAAGGAGACAAAACCCCTGCCAGTGAGGCTCACTTGTACACCCTGTGTGGCCCCATGTGCCCTCTGTGCCACGTGGCTGCGTCCTGTCCTCATATCCTCTGAGAAAGCCCGGGACTGGGCTCTCTGCCACTGATTATTCATTTGGAGACTTTGCAGCCCCAGTAGCTCTCAGGAACTTTGCTTCTCCTCTTGGCCAGAGGTGACTTTCTCTGACTCAGAGCAGGAATGGAGACCTGGGGGACTGCAAAAGGAGACTTGGGGAGCAGCAGCCAGGCAGAGGAGCAGGGTTTCCCTGCACAGCGACATGAGATTCTGCAGCAGTGATGGAGGAACCAACACCAGTGTCACCTCAGGGTGGCCCAGTGACCCAGTCCATGCCCTGCTGGGGGCCAGTGGGGAGCTGCTGCAGGATGTGTCCCACCCCGGTGCCGGCAGCCCTTGGCACAGCTCATCCGCCCTTCCCACCCGTTTCCCGTTCGACTCAGCATCCAGTGCCCCACGAGGCAGACGTGAGCATTAGAGCAGAGGAGAGGTTTGAGAGATGGGGACATGTGACTTCACACCACCCTGGAAACCCCGTGCTCTTTCCGCAGCTCCCTGCAGCTCCCCACACCCATCGAGTGAGCAGCTGCTCCCACGGGAGGACGCAGCCCCTGGAGCTGGGACGTGTCCAGCTGGATCCCCAAAGCAGGAAGTAAAAGGGGTAGGGTCACTTGTCCCCTTCGGGAAACATGTGGGAGACCTGACAGTTTTAGGGGAAGCTTTTGGGAGGGGTGCAGGAGAGTTTCGTGTGCCTTCTGGTGCCTTGTCCCCTCGCTCGTGGATGCAATGTGCCTGTTCCCCCTCCCGCGAGTGCAGGGTGCCTGTGTTGAGAAATACACCTGGGGCAGGTATCTTGTTATGTAAATTACCAGTGCGAGCTGCACATTGTGTTCTGCACGGCAGGAAAAGGCTGGAGCCCCAGGCAAGAGGCGGGAATATGCGCCCACCCTTTGCCTAATAAAGGGCACTTCCCGGGATGGGGGTCAATCACTCAGACCCTCCGTAGGAGCCAATGAAAAACGTTCCCGTTGTTCATTGGAACCTAAAATCACCACTGGTGTACATGGGTGCACACACTGTGAGGGTCTGAAACCTCGGGGGTGCCTTTTTTGGGGGTCCCTCCCGGAGGCACCAGCTCCAGCTCTTCCCTTTGCTGTAACCTTCAATTACGACATCACTTTTCCCTGAACACGGATGTCTGACGCTGCCGTGTGGGGAAAAGTGAAGCGGAGGAAAAAAAAAAAAATAAGACCCGTCCCCCCTCCGCCCTGGGACAGCCAGAACCTGCGGCGTGGGATAGTAAAGGGAAAGTGAAACCCGGAGCCGCTTTCGGTTTCGCCGCCGGGCCGCGATGGCGGAGCTGGGGGCACCCATGCGGCTGAAGGAGTGGCTGATCGCGCAGATCGACAGCGGCCGGTACCCGGGGCTGCGCTGGGAGAACCGGCACCGAACGCTCTTCCGCATCCCCTGGAAGCACGCGGCCAAGCAGGATTACCGGCAACAGGAGGATGCTGCCCTCTTCAAGGTACCCCGGGCTCCCCGCGGTCTCCACCCGGCCCTGGGAGCGCTCCTAGGACTGGCCCCCGGGCTCCGTGGGCACTCCCGGGGCTCCCCATCGCCCGAGGGTCTCCACTGCCCAGCTCCGTGCGCACCCCGGAATCGCTCAGCCAGCTCTGTGCAGCCGAGCTCCGTGTGCACCTCCGGGGCTCTCCATTACCTGGCTCTGCGCGCAGCGCTAGGACCGGGCTCCATGCACGCCCTTGGCACGCTGCTCAGCTCCGTGCACACTCCCGGGGCTCCCGGTTGCCGAGCTCCGTGTGCTCCCCTGCGACCCCGCACCACCTAGCTCCCCGCAGCCCCCCAGGACACACAGCCCCGGTTCCCCATTGCCTCCCCCCCGCCTCGGTGGGCTCAGACCCCGCTGGACCCCCTTGGACAGCGGGGGCCAGGCTGTGGCAGCCCCCACAGCACAGAGCACCCTCTGTCCCTCAGGCTTGGGCCGTCTACAAGGGGAAGTACCACGAAGGGACGGACAAGGCCGACCCCTCCACCTGGAAGACGCGGCTGCGCTGCGCCCTCAACAAGAGCACCGACTTCCAGGAGGTGCCCGAGCGGAGCCAGCTGGACATCTCCGAGCCTTACAAGGTGTACCAGATCGTGACTGACAGAGCCTGTGATGCACGTATGTCTCTGCCGTCCCTCCTCCTGTGCCAGATGTGGGGTTGATACCTGAACCACGCTTGTACAAGCCACATACCCCACAGACATTACCTTTCTTCCCCGCTCCTCTTCCTCTGGGTGTCCCAGGCAGCCAGCTGTCTTCCCTGGGGCTGTTCCTGCCGTTTGCCAGGGATTCATCCGTTCTTTCTTGCTCTCTGCAGAGGACAGTGACACACAGTCCCCAGGCAGTGAGGACCAACAGGTGAGCCTGCCCTGCGCCATCCAGGCAGGGGAGAAGGTGGGACCCACAAGTCCCCCCTCACCCATCAGCTGCTCCCCCCCTTGCACACTGCCTGCATTTGTCCCACCTGTGCCATGCACCGCCACACCCAGGCAGGGGATCTGCTGGCTCTTGGGGTCCATGGTAGAGGCTGGAGCTGGCTCAGGATCCCCTGCTGCCAGCTCAGCCCTCACCAAAGCTGCTCCTACCCTCAGGGCAGCACTGCAGGGAGTCCAAAGAAGGAGGAAAGCCAGAAGGACATGCTGGAGAGTGCCCATGTGTCTCCACAGCCCTGGATCTCTGGCCACCCAACTGAGCGAGGTGAGGAGGGTCCCTCTGGGTGGGATGGAGCTGGGGGCAGGGGGAACACGATTCTGCCAGGATCCTGCTCTCCTGTTGCTCATGCAGGCAACACCTGTGGGGATTGAGGTAGGAGCTGAGAACTCCCTACCCCAGCAAAGCCATGCCCTTAGAGGATATAATGAGGCACAATAATGAGCAAACACAGTGGGAAGTGTGGGTCCAGAGGCTTGGGCCAGGAGAGTGCCTGGGAGCCCTTGGGGTAACTCTCAATGTCCTTTTACCACTTCATCTCTGCCCTGGTCCAGGGTGCCTCGTGAGGGGAGTCTTCTATGGCTGCAACCCGACCCATGGCCAGTTTCTTCCTGGACCCCAGTCTTACCTCCCTGTGGAGGATGTCAACAATTCAGGTAGGAGCCATGCTGCAGGCAATGCCCCGAGTGGCCCCACTAGCCCTGATTGCCCATGAACTGACCCTCCCTTTGCCCCAGATTGCTGGCTCCACATCCGCCTGTACTACTGCGATGTGCTGGTGAAGGAGGTGACCACGCGCACGGCCGAGGGCTGCCGCATCACCACCAGTGCCGTGCCGGCCAACAGCGAGCACCTCTATGGCCCCTCCTGCATGGAGCAGATAAAGTTCCCCCCACCACAAGTGCTCAGTGGCCATGGCCACGTGGCCTGCATGACCGATGTGCTGGAGAGGCTTTTGCCCCACCTGGAGCGCGGGGTGTTGCTGTGGGTAGCACCTGAGGGGGTCTTCATGAAGCGCCAGTGCCAGGGCAGGGTGTACTGGAATGGGCCACTGGCCCCACACAAGAATTGGCCCAACAAGCTGGAGAGGGAGAAGACTTACAAGCTGCTGGACACACAGCAGTACATACAGCGTAAGTCCCTGGAGATGCTGCTCCCCTCAGGGAGAGGGGCAGGTGCTGCCCTGGCGTGGCTGATGGGGGCTGACAGGTTTGGTGTCTTGCAGAGGTGCGGGACTACCTGAGCAATGGGCAGCTCATGCCTCAGTACCAGATCTACCTGTGCTTCGGGGAGGAATACCCCACCAGAGCTGGGCACCCCTTCCAGAAGCTCATCATGGCTCACGTGAGTACCCACTGGGGCTGGCAACCCCCAAGCCAGGCACAGGGACCATTGCAAGGCCGGGACACGGACCTGTGCCCCTCATCTGTCGTTCTGTGCCTCCACAGGTGGAGCCGGTGTTCGCACGGGAGCTCTTCCATCATGCCCAGCGCTTGAGGCCGACATTGCTCTGCAATTCCCCCCAGCCCTGTGCCCCTGGCACCTCCAGCCACATTCTCCACGTCCTCAAACAGCTCTGCCAGCCCTGAACCTAGTGGGAACGGAGAGCCCAGTTGCCATAAAGTCTCAGAGTGGGAGGCTCTGAGCCCCACGGCCCCAGTCCAGCTGCATGTCCCAAGGCAGTGTGCTCAGGGTGCTCAGTGTGCAGGACCAGACAAGGACGGATGTTAGCTGGGGTGAGCAGGTGCTGCTGCCCCTGTGATTGCTGTATTTATTCCCCAGGTGGGATTTGTTGCGTGCCTGTTCAGCAAGCCAGGGCAGACCCTGGCTCTGTCCTTGCATCTTGCGCTGCCAGGACTTGCCATTGCAAACCTTAGAAATAAAGATTGTATTTTCAGATCAATGTTGGGGATAGCTGTGGTGTGGGGGGTTGGTGCTGGTCTGAGCAGGGCACAGGTGGCTGGGGAAGCTGAGTCTAGACAGAGCCTCATGTGGGCAAAGCCAGCTCAGCCCCAGCCCCAGGGAAACAGCGTGAGACAACTCCCTGCCCCAGCACTGGCTCCAGACCTGTCCTGCCCCTTGTCCCAGCCCCTTGGCAGGGGTGAAGGCAGCAGCGAGGTGCCTGTTAGGTGTTCTGCTGACCTGGCAACACAGAAGGCTGTCCCAAAGGCAGTCACTACCGGTGCCTCAGTTTGCACTCATGAGTTGTGTGTTGGGGCTCCTGGAGCCTGTGCTGCACCGAGTTTTGGGAACAATGCAGGGACCCGTCACAACAGAGAGACCTGGCACAGGATCCAGCACAAGTCCATGCTGGGGGCAGGGGCTGAGGCACTGGGGTGGGCAGGGGGCAGAGAGGCATCTGAGGGCAGGCAGCACCCTCAGTCCTGCCAACATCCCTCTCTCAGACTCACTCCAGGCCCAGCTGGAGCCCGGCTGCTCACCGTGAGCAGGGCAGGATGAGAACCAGGTCGTGGGAAGCTTCCGTGGGAAAAGGGGCTGGGGGAGCCGGGGGCTGTGCCCGCCTCTGCCCTGGGGAGGCTGCAGCCGTGCCAACCCCGGGGCCACTGGCTGCTGGCCGCAGGCCTTGGCGGCGCATCCGTCTGTCTGTCCACAGGGACCAGCGCTGGACGGCAGAGTCCCGCTCCGCCCTGGGCGGCCCCTCAGAGGAGGGGCCCGCCGCCCCCTCGCCGGCCGGCGGGGTTTCACGGGCCGTGCTGGGACCGTGCGGCAGAGCGGGAGCGGGATCAGCGGCTGAGCTGCAGCGGCAGGGGCCGGCTGGGAGGATGCAGCCGGACCTCCCCGTCGGCGACGCGGCGCTGCGCAGCCCACCGGCCCCTGAGCCGGCCGGCNGGAGCCGCCCGCCAGCGCCTTCCCCAGCGCTGAGGCCACCAAGCCACCCTACAGCTACATCGCCCTCATCACCATGGCCATCCAGAGCGCACCCGAGCAGCGCATCACCCTCAGCGGCATCTACCGCTACATCATGGGCCGCTTCACCTTCTACCGCGAGAACAAGCAGGGCTGGCAGAACNAGAGCGGGAGCGGGATCAGCGGCTGAGCTGCAGCGGCAGGGGCCGGCTGGGAGGATGCAGCCGGACCTCCCCGTCGGCGACGCGGCGCTGCGCAGCCCACCGGCCCCTGAGCCGGCCGGCAGCGCCTTCCCCAGCGCTGAGGCCACCAAGCCACCCTACAGCTACATCGCCCTCATCACCATGGCCATCCAGAGCGCACCCGAGCAGCGCATCACCCTCAGCGGCATCTACCGCTACATCATGGGCCGCTTCACCTTCTACCGCGAGAACAAGCAGGGCTGGCAGAACAGCATCCGCCACAATCTCTCCCTCAACGAGTGCTTCGTCAAGGTGCCCCGTGATGACAAGAAGCCGGGAAAGGGCAACTACTGGACCCTCGACCCTGACTGCTACAACATGTTTGAGAACGGCAGCTTCTTACGGCGCCGCCGGCGCTTCACCAGGAAGAGGAGCCCCCGGGATGCACCAGGCACTGAGGGAGACGAGGGGCGCGGGAAGACCTCCAGACAGCAGGCACGAGGGCTGCCCGCTGCCCCGCTGCCGGAGAAGGGGAAGGCAGAGGGGGGCTACACCTCGCCCTCGGCCACAGGACGCCTGCCGAGCCCTGCCGCTCTGTCTGACGGTGCCAGCGTGCCAGGGTGCGCTGAGCCCTGTGCCCGGCGTCAGCCGCCCAAGGCCAGGCAGCCCTGCCTGTACCTGCAGGACATGCCACAGCCCAAAGGGCCGTTCTTCACGGCCCCCGAGAGCCGCCCGCCCAAGGAGACTGTCTTCGGGGGGCTCCCGGCGGCGCTGCAGCTGCCCCGGCCAGGTCAGTACCCATTGCCCGGCGAGCGCCCGGCCCAGCATCAGCATCCTGCCCTGCTGCCAGCCCTGCTGCCCACCCAGCACAGGGACCCCCCGCAGGACTCGCCGGCCACCCCAGACACGCCCCCAGAGCAGCTGGAGGGCAAGGAGCTGGCTGCCCCTGGTTTGGGGCCGTGTCAGCCATTCGGGCAGGTGCCACCTGCATTCCCCGGCAACCTCCTCGGCACGGGCAAGCCCCCCCCGCCCTGCTTCCTGGAGGGAGAGGGCTACACGCAGCCCCACCTGCCCGTGTTCGGCTCCTTCAGCCGGCCGGGCCCCGAGGCGCTGGGCAGCAGCTACCAGTGCCGAGTGCAGGCGCTGAGCTTCTGCATGAAGGAGCGGCCCTGCAGCACAGCGCTGGAGCATCTCCTGGCCGCAGCCCCCCCGGCCTCCACTGCCCCCCGCCAGCCACCCTTCGGGGCCATGGGGCCACGGGCAGGTGAGCAGAAGGAGCCATGGGGGCCGGGGACCACGATCCCACTGCAGGGGGGTAATGGCTACCCCCTGGGGCTGCCCCCCTGCCTCTACCGGACACCCGGCATGTTCTTCTTCGAGTGAGGGACTCCCCACGCTGGGACAACCCAGCACCTAATAAAGCACATTCCCCAATGCGGCCTCTGTGGTCTCTGTGCCCCATTTGAGGTGGGCAGTGGGCAGGGGCAAGCTGGGGACCCTCAGACGCAGCTCTGGTGCTGGCAGAGGGACACACGTGCCCAAGGCCACCTGGCACAGCCTCCATCCCCACCAGCCCCTCCATCAGTGATCACTGACTGGATGGTGAGGCCATGTGGGGACAGGGCATGTCCCGGGTCAGGGGCACGTCCCGGGTCAGGGGCACCTACACCCAGGTCCTGTGTTCCAGGGAGATGCTGGGGATAAGGTCCTGCCACAATGTGGGGCCAGGAGCCCCTGAAGCACCATCCCATGGTAGTGTGAGGGAACTTCTTCCCTGGGGGTCAGGGGGTGTGCTGCAGCAGAAGTTATTCCCCAGTGGAGCCCCACTGTCACCTCCCTGTGTCTGGGACCCCTCCAAGTTCCTGTTTTTGCACGGAATGCCACACGTGGCACAAGAGGCACCAGCCTCAGTGTGTGGCCCTGCAAATGGACCCGTACTGCCCCAGAGAGACTGTGGGGAGGCCCCAGGGGTTGTGGCACAGTATGGAGGCTCTGCTGTGGGGGAGACAGGTCTCCCTCCCCTCTCTTGTCCTCACTTGTGGCTGTGTCAGTGCCTGGCTGGGATTCCAACTAGTCCCTGCAGACTCCAAGACCAGGGCAGCCCCAAAGATGGGCTGTGCCAGGGGCTGCAGCTCAGATGGGAACAGCCAGGAAAGTGGATTCCTCCGACCTGAATCATGCAGGGTGGCTGCCAGTGAAGAGGCACCAGCTGAGTCACCGCTGTTGACACTGGGCTGGGCACAGGGATATGCCCCAACTGGCCAGGCTGGGGGACACTGGAGGGGGCAGGGTCCCCACACAGCCCCAGGATGGGACCTGGCCATCAGCCCCTTCCCACACAGCACTGAGACACCCAAGTCAGGACCTCTGAGCACTGGAGTGGGGCCAGAGTGATGCTGGCAAAGTAGGGGGCTGTGCTTGTGCCCCTCATCCGGCCAACCCCAGGAGCAGCAACACCCAGACCCCATGTCACAGCCCGCCCCAGGATAGACACAGGACTGGCAGGGGCTCTCTGTGCTGATGTGGGGACCAAAATTGTATCAAAGGTCCCCCAGCTCTGCAAGGCCGGGGGGACTCCAGTTTAGCCAGTCTTGGGGGTCTTTGCGGGGGCGGTGCTGGCACGGAGGAACGCTGCCGTCACTCAGGGACCGGGAGCGCTGCGGCCACGTCAGCTCTGTGTTATCAGCCCCCAGACGGCTGCTGCTGGGCCATGGCTGTGTCCCAGCCCCGGGCAGGACCGCCACTCAGCCCTGGGCCTCTCTTTTCTCCCTTATTTTCCCTTACCCAGTGGAAAACAATATTTGAGCGCCTACATCATGCTGGCGTCTCCGGAGCGGCCGGCGGCGAGCGCGGCTGACCTCAGCCCCCTCCTTCGCGCGGTCCCCGGGGGCGCGGGAGGAAGCGAGCGCCGCAGCCGTGCCCAGGGGCCGTCTGGTTCCCACGCAGCGTGGCCGGGCCCATCGCCCGCCCCGGCTGGGAACACACGGCCCCGGCCCCATGCTGTGCCCGGGATGGGGTCCCTGTGCTGGGAGCAGTGTGGCGCATCCCACTGTCCCCCCAAACTGCAGCAGCCGCTGGGGATGGGCACTCCTGTCCCAGGCAGGGCAGCCTGCACTGTCCGAGAGTGCAGATCAGAGCCATGCGCTTTCCCAGTGCTCCCCTTTCCCGCCCTCACCCCGACTGCCGGTCATGGACCCGCCGTTCTCCCAGCTCTGCCTCCTCCCCTGGCTCCCTGCTGCTCGCTGTGGGTGGCCTGAACCCCCGCCCACTCGCCCGCTCCCATCCTGGGCCGCGCCGTGGCCAGGACTTGTTGCACCCGGTCGCGGGGCGAACCTGCTGCCGCTGCCGGCGGTGCTGCCAGGTGCCAGTGCCGGAGGTCTGCCCGCTCCCTTTCCCTCCCTGCGCTGCCTGCGGGGCTCCTCGTTTCTGCAGGTGGGGTGGGTGCCACAGGAACAGGGTGCATGGGGAATGTGTGCTGCTCCAGGCTCCTGGGATGGATGCTGAGAACACACGTGCGCACATCCAGACTGCATCATGCATCTGTGGGGGTGATGAGGACCCCACACATAAGGGACGGACCTGGCTGTCGTGGCCAGTGGGACCAGACCACTCCAAGTACCTTCAGGGGCTCATGAGCCCTCTTGGCTGGGAGATGGGATGGGGTCACAGCTACTTCCATGGGTGTCAGCCCTGTGGCCCCACTCGTCCAGCCCCAGTGTGTGTCTCTGTAGGGTCCCAGGATAGGAAGGAGGGGGCTGGAGAAACCAAACTGGGCTGTGGGGTAGGGGTCCCCCACCCTGGGATGTGCTGGTGTCTGTGCATCCCTCTGCCACAGACGTGCACACACAGGGCTGTGCTCAGGAACTGATCCCCTAAAGCAGCTCAGGGTGCCTGGAATGTCCGGGGCTGATGGTCCATCTGGAAGCCCTGTGGCCACCCCACAGCAGGGCCCTGCAGCCCCTGTGGCCGTCCGGGGCCGGGACCAGGACCGGGGCAACGCGCAGCTCCTGGGGCCAGACAGGAAGGAGACGTCACCGCCGTGGAGCGTAACTCAAACCAGATGGGGCTGCGCTGGCGTCCAGGCCTGTGGGGTGGTCACCGACAGGAATCGGTCAAAGGCTGCCGGCAGGAAGCGGCTGGGAGGGACGCCTGCGGCGGGAGCTGGAGTCCGGGCTCTGGCAGCCTTAACCACTTCAGGGCCAGCCATAGCTCCCCTGGGCAAAGGGGCACCAGTACCCAGCAGCCTCCCCTGGGCATCCCACCCATAAGGGCAGATGCTGAAGATGTGAGGACACGTCTGACTGCCAGCCGATCCATCCACCCATCCAGTGAGTGACTTTCCCTTCCCCCAGCCCCTGGGGTGCTCGGAGCTCTTGGGTGTGTAGACCAGAAAGCCTTGGCACGCTGCCTGCACAGCCCTGCCCAGGACGTACCAGGTGGTCCCTGTCCACAGCACAGCCTGGACCCATTCCCTCTACCACGGAGATGAGATTCTGCTTCCCGTCCTCATCTCACTTATCCTGCGACTGTCAGGCCCCACAGGTGGGAGTAGGGCCTCCCCAGCCCCCGGAGTGGCAGGTGTGGGCTGTGAGCAGACCTGTACATTTATTTACAAGAAAGCGAGCGCTGTGGAGGGCTCCATTATGAGGCAAGGTCCCACCAGCCGTGGCTCCTGACTGGTGGGCACAAGCCTGAAGCCCCTTCCCCTGCTGCAGCCAGTGTGGGGTGAGGGGCAGTGTGTCTCCCTGTGTCTCTCCCCAGTGTTTTTCCAGCAGGTACAGAGGGAAGAGGCAGCTTCAGAGCAAACACAGAGCCTTGGTTTGATGGGCTCAGCCATGGCAAAAGCCAAAGCTGGGGGTCCTCTTGCCAACCCCCATCCCTTCCTGCAGTGGGCAAGGCTGGATGGTGCGAATCCCAGGGGATGCCCACCCTCTGGCAGCACCGGGGAGGCCCAAGGGGTGCAGGCAGAGAGGAGGGGATCAGGAGGAGGCGCGGGAGCTGGAGCAGCACCCCTCTCCCCAGTGGCAGCAGGTCCCGCGGAGCCCCCGCGCAGGGCGGGGAGCCGGCGGAGCAGTTCCGCTGTGTTGGTGGTCGGGTGAGCGGTGCCGGCCGGAGCGCGGAGCGCGGCCCAGCTGCTCTGCATTAGCCCCCCTCGCTCATCGCGATCTGCCGGGGACGGGTGAAGCAGAGGTTGTGTTTTTCCCCCGCTGGCAGAACCGAAGGGCAGGGAGGGCAGGAGGAACACAAAGCCTCCTTCTTTCCTCGTTGGCTCCCAGCTGGGGACGCCGCTGGAAGCGTGCTTGCTGCTTCCTCCCTTCCTGTGCGAGCTGCAGCTCGGAGCCAGCTCCGCTCCCACATGCCCAGCTGGCCGGGAGGAGGTGCTTGAGCCCCGGCTCCGGTGCCAAAGCGCCGGGGTGAAGGTCCGCGGTGCCCTCCAGCATCATCGCCGAGCCACAGAGCTGGGAAGGGAGGTCGGGCAGTGCAGGGGCCAGCGGCAGTGAAGGCAGGCAGGGCAGCGGCATTTACACGCAGAGAGGGCACATTTTGAGTCCAAAAGCAGCAAGCACCCCGCCGAGGCAGCGGGATCATACCGGAATGACCTTCCTCCTCCGAGGGCACGAGAAGGAAGCATGAGCAGAGCACAGATGCTGCAGGTCGGGCATCACGCAGCCAGGCCAGGGCCAGAGATGAGATCGGAAACCTTCACTCCAGAGCAACCTCACAGTCTGAGGAGATCCCGACAGGAGCATCGGCTCGGTGGGAGTGAGGTGGGCTGGAGCCTCAGGAGCCTCAAGGCCACTGCGAGCACCCCCAGTGGTGATGTGGTCCTGAGCGCAGTGGGACCCGCTCGACAGAGCTGCTCCAGACTGGTGGGGGTCCCTCTCAAGTGGTTCCTTTCTGGCCTCGGCTCCCCTGAGAGCCTGGCTCAGATGCCCAGCGCTGTCAGGGACCCTGAGCTGGTGATCTTCCTGAAGCGGTTGGCAGCACACACCCCAATAAAATTTTTCTGTGAAAGGAAAGAGGAAAGATTCTCATCCTCTGGCAAGGGCCGTGGCACCAAAAGTTGAGCCAGAACCCACGCTGAGGCCTGACACTACTCCTGCCCCTAAAAGCTGCTCTTGGGATCAGCTCAGGAATAACCACCACAAAGGGACCTATGCTTGACGAGGGTGGTACTTCAGGGGAATCCACGCTCAAGGGTCCCCAGCCCTGTGTCCCAGCCAATAGCAGCACAGTGAGACAGAGCCATTCTCCATGCTCCAGATGCCATCCACCAGGACAGGCAGAGTCTGGCAGCCCCCTCCCAGCCCCCTCAGAAGCTGCTGACCCTCATGCCCTTGCTGGACCCCGCACCTTCCAGCGCCGCCTCATGACGTATTTCTTGAGCAGCACTTGGGACTTGAGCCGCCGGTTGGAGCGTTTGGCCTTTTCTGCCAGATTATTGAGCCAGGGATGCTGCAGGCACTGGTCAGCACTCATCCGGGCACTGGGAGAAAGAGGAGCCCATATCAACCCTGCTCAAGCCCCTCACCCCCAACCACCCCCTTCTCCAGCCACTCCAGAGCCCCAAAACCCCATAACCCTGCAGGGAAGAACCAGATGGAAGGATATGCCCAGGGACTGGTGGGGCTGGGTAGGATTCTGAGGGGTCCAGCACATCCTGCTTGGGACAGGCATCCCTGCAAGGATACAGGGCTCTGTTGGGGACAGTCAGAGCGGGACAGAGCCCCACGGGGTGAATTCAGTGCTGGACCCAGGGGATGCTGCTGGCCCTGGTGAAGAGGCAGCATATGGTAACCGGGCCAGTTCTGGGGATGCCCATCACAGGACCCCATGGCTCCTGCCAACCTCACACCTCTTATCCTTGATGATGAGGTTGGAGACGAAGTCCTTGGCCTCATCAGAGACACTCTCAAAGGTCTCCTCATCGAAGTACCAGTTGGCAGCCAGGACGTTGTTGAGTGTCTCAGTGTCATCATCACCCAGGAACGGGGAGAGGCCGCTGAGCCTGGAGGTGCAGGGAGGTGAGAAGTCAGGTGCTCTCAGGCTTCAGCACCTCCCAGACTCCCTGGAACAGAGCCAGTCTGGCCAGGGATATTCCAGGGATGTGCTGCCACCATCCTGTGCTCCTGCCTGCAGCTGGGCTGAGCCTCTTCCTGCCCCCCAGCCCCACACAGGCATCTCCCCATACAGGAACCCCCACCTGCCACCAAGCAGCCAGGTGCCTGGGGACAACTCTGCACCCAGGGGAGCTGTGCCCCAGCACCACAGCTCCCCAGCATGGCACTGGCAGTCCCCCCACCAGCCCTGACGTACAGCATGTAGGTGATGACACCCATGCTCCACATGTCCGTGGAGTAGGAGACCTGCTCGTAGTTGACCACCTCAGGGGAGAGGAATTCAGGGGTGCCAAAGTTCACTTTCAGCTTCTCATTGGGATTGTACCTGCAGCCGAGAAAGGGTGCAAGTCAACAGAAGGGAGACAGGCTGCTCCCACTAACCACTGCCCCTCTCTCAGCAGGTGCTGCCCTCCCCAGCTAGTCAGGGAGTGCTGTGGCCAAAGCAATGGCCTAGAGCAGGTCCTGGGGTTCCTGGTACCCAAAGGCACACAGAGATAAAGGGTGGAAGGGGAACAGGGAGGAGGGATAGAGCTGAGAAAGAGCACCTCACCTTCGAGCCAGCCCAAAGTCGATGATCTTCACCATGTGCCCTGTGGCAGCGACGCAGAGGATGTTCTCAGGCTGTGGGGACAGGGTGACCATTGCCCCACCACCAAGAGAAGACATCCCCACTGCACAGATCCAGCAGCCCATGGGTCCTGCAGTTGACCCGCACCAGAGCAATGCTGACAGGCATCACTCCCACAACTAGCCAGTGTCCTGCTGTCACCTTTGGCCCTGTCATTGTCAGCCCCCAGCCCCGCACCTTGAGGTCGAGGTGGAGGACGCACATGTGGTGCATGAAGCGGATGCCCTCGCAGATCTGCCGGACGAATACCATGCAGTCCACCTCCGTCAGGTGGTAGTCATCATCAATGATCCGCTCGAAGAGCTCACCACCCTCCACACTGCATGGGGATGGACCACGGGGTCACTTTGGGGGGACTCCCTGCCCCAAGCCATCACCCTGTAGAGCTCCTTGCCCTCCTGAGGACTCTGGCCCAGCTCCACCATGGAGGTGCTGAGCAGAGCCAGGGTGGGATGTAGCATTTTGGGGCTGGACAGCCCCAAGGTAGGCATGGGCACTCACAATTCCATGAAAAGGATGATCTCCCGGGGTGTTTCGATGGCATCGTAGAGCTGGATGAGATTGTGGTGGTTCAGCTGGTTCATCACATCGATCTCCAGCAGCACCATCTCCTGCAGAAGGAGCCCCAGTGTAGGGTGTCAGTCCCAGCTGTGCCACTGGGACAGGTTGTGTGCCCACACCAGGGGCACACTGTACCACTGCCACCACATCGTTCAGACCTTGTCCTTTGCTCCCTGCTTCCGGATCACTTTGGCTGCCAGCTTGAGCCCCGTCTCCTTCTCTGTGCATGTGTGAACTTCACCAAACTTGCCCCTGTGGAGGGAAGGAGGAAGGGAGAGAAGTGCCTACGCTATCAGCCACCCAGGCTGCTGGGGACTCACACTGCACTGTGGTGCTGCTCTGCCCAAGGCACCCGTGCTGCCTGAGACACCCACCCATCGTGACCAGAGGAGTCCCAGCGACTCAAGGCCACTGCCCAAGGCTGGAGGGCAGCTTGGGACAGTGCCAAGAGAAGCACTGGGGCCCCTCCTTACCCCCCCAGGATGTCCTTGGAGCTGAGGCTGAACTGGGAGCTGACACTGGCGGAGCGCAGCGTGACGGTGCGGTGAGCGAAGGGCGCTGGTGGCGGAGGGACATCATCTGCCCAGAGACAAAGGATGAAGTGAGAAGGGAATCTGCTGTCCAGGGGACCCCACTTCTGGGTACCCCAGGCTTCCCCGGTGTGGAGTGAAGACAGGCACCTAGCCGAGCCTCTGGGTGCAGGATGTGGCCAGGTACTGAGTGCTGGGCTGTGAGCCAGAGGCTCCTGGCTGGGGCTGCACTGGATGATGCAGCAACCCCGGCAGGGTCCCTTGCTATTGCCCACAGCATTGCCCTGCTACAGGGCACCCACCCTGCTCCACGGCACCCATCCCAATGCATGGCACCCACTTTACTTCATGACAGCAACCCCCACCAACTCACGTGTCACATTTGCCCTTTCCAGGCTGTGTCATCGTCTGCCACCCTCTCCATGGCAATCTCCCTCCATGCCACCGCCTCCTGCTCACCCTCCCAGGACAGATTCCACTCACCCGCCCGCCCATGCACACATTCCTGAGCCACCCTTTCCCAGGTGAGAGCAGGACCCAGCCTCACAGGGATCCACACAAGCACCCACTGCCCCCAAGGCCTGTCATTCCCACAAGGACGGTGGTGCAGGATATGAGGACATACTGTTCCCTGCCACCAGCCAGACAGTCACTGTCACTCCCCAGGCTCCTCTTCCTTACAGTCAGTGTGGCCAGAGCAGGCCAGGAAGGGACGTGATGTATTTATCCCTGTTTACAGTGAAAGGGGAGCTCAGAGGCCACCAGGCAGGTGACAAGCCAAGGGTAGAAGCTGGCAGCACTGAGGGCAGTGTGGGCAGCAGGCAGGGCCATAGGGTTCCCAGGCTGTCACTCAACAGAGTCTCTGGGGGATAAGGAAAAGGCAGGTACCCCATGGCCTTACCCAATATCTCAAAAGCGTCTTCCTTCCCAAAATCAGGGGTGAGGTAGGGGCTCAGGGGTGGCTTTGTCTCTGTCAAAGATGGTTGCACCCCAGGTCCAGGCTGCTCCGTCACCCCAGCAGAATCCAGGGGCTGCCCTGTGGCACTGGGCAATGTCCTCTCTTGAGGGATGCCAGGGGGTTCCAGGGGCTGCAGGTCCCCCAGGGCTGGCGGGCCAGAGCCAGGCTGTGTTGGACCCTCTTTTGGCTCCACCATCGTGGTCTCCTCTTCTATTGTCTCCATCTCTGCCACCTCTGCCCAGGGCTGCCCCTCCCTGGAAGCAGGAGTGGGAGGTGAGCAGAGCCCAGCATCCAGAGACCCAGGGCTCCCTGGAGCAGTGAGGGGGATCCCCCCCATCCCAGGAGGGTGTGGGTACCTGTGGCAGGCAGCCGGGCAGCTCAGGCTCTGCAGCAGAGCCGGGCGCGGGGGCTCGGGGATTGTTGGTGGCTGTCCTTCTGTCCCCTTGGACACTTCCATCCCTTCACCCTGAGCCTTCACAACAGCCATGGCCGCTGCCTCCATGGGCTCTGCAGCCCCATCCCCAGCCTCTGCTCCAGGTGTGGGAGGCTTCACCTCTGCAGCTTTCTTCCCTCCATCCTGAGCCTTTGCAGTAGCCTTCTCTTTTTTAGGATCTTTCCCTTCATCCCCAGCCTTTGATGCCACTGTGGATTTTTCCACCTTTGCAGTTTTCTTCCCTCCATCCTGTGTCTTCACAGCTGCTGGAGACTTCTCTTTTGCAGGCTCTTTTTTGCCTCCACCTTGAGCCATTTTTTCAGCTGGTGTTTTCTCTGCCTTTGCTGCTGCCTTCTCTCCATCCTGAGCCTTAGCAGCATCTGGGGCTTTCTCTTTTGCAGGAATTATGGCTTTCTCCTTCACTGAAGCTGGGGCTTTCTCTTTCACTGGAGCTGGAGCCTTCTCTGTGGGCTCTTCTTTGCCTCTGTCCGAAGCCTTTTTAACTGCTGGGGCTTTTTCTGCCTTTACCACTTTATTCTCCCCACTCTGAGCCTTTGCCTCATTTGGGGCCTTCTCCTTTGCAGCAGCCGTGGTTTTCTCCTTTGCAGGCTTGGTATCAGCTGGGGCTTGCTCTGCCTTTGCATCTTGCTTCCCTTTATCCAGGGCTGGGACCTCCTGTTTTGTCATTTTCTCCTTTGCAGGCTCTCCTTTGCCTCCATCCTGAGCCTGAGCTGCAGCCAAGGCTGTCTCCTCCATAGGTTTTGCCTTCCCTCCTTCAGAGTTTGCTGCAGCCAGAGCCTTCTCCTCAGTGGACTCTGCTTTTCCACCACTCTCAGCCCCTGACCCACCAGGTGCTTCCTCCTTCTTGGGCTTGTCCTTTCCTCCACCCTGTGCCTCAGATACAGCCAGGCCCTTCCCCTTCACGGGCTCATCCTTCCCTCCATCATTAGCCTTTGCAGCAGCTGAAGCTTTTCCTCCTTTGAGCTCTCCTGCAGCTGGAGCTTTCTTCTTCCCAGGCTTATCTTTCTCATCCTTCCCTACACCCTGGGCCTCGGTGGCAACCGGCACCTTCTGCCCTGTGGATGCCGCCTGCCCTTCCTCAGATGCCGCCTGTCCTCCATCCTGCTGCACAGCCGAAGCCTCCTCTCCTGGAACTGCTTCCCGTCCAACCTGGGACTCTGGAGCAGCCAGAGCTGTCTCCTGCTCCGGCTCTGTTTTCCCTGCTCCAGGCTCATCTGTGCCTTCGTCCTGTGGCACGGCGGCGGCTGGCAGTGTCTCCCCTTGGGACTGGACAGCCTGGGGAGCTGCAGGTGCTGCGCTGCCCTCGACTCCGGGGGGGGCCGTGCCGCCAGCCCCCCCAGTGTCGGCACCATCCGCGCCTCCACCCTGCTCCATGAGACACTCCCGGCAGGAGCCGGCTGCCCTGCGGTGCTCCCGGGTCGGTGTGACTCCTGCGGGAGAGAAAGCAGCAGCTGAGGGCTCTCCGGACCCGACGCCCTGCAGAACAGACGGCAGGGCTCGGGCAGTGGCTCTGCTCCTGCAGGGATGAGCTGCTGCAATCCAGCCGGGAACTGTGCCCCCGCCGCCCAGCCGGCGGCTCCCGGGCTGGTGGCAACGAGCCAGGGAGCCCACGTGGCCACCAGCCCGGCCCCGTCCCATTGTGCCCCGATATCTGCCCCGCGGTGACTGATCGATGGCCTGACCCCGGCATCTGTCACCGGGTGCCTGGGGCCTCCGCTGCACACAGCCAGCGCGGCGCGGCCACGGTGACAATTTAAGGCCACATCCCACCATGGCAGGACAGGAGACAGCGGCTCCGGCTCCGGGCTGGCAGGTGGGGATCAGGAGAGGTGAGCATTCCCGGCACGACTCCACCACTACTCCCCCTGAACCACACAGGAGGTCCAGCCATGCAGGCAAACCCCATCTGCTCAGGGGCCACACAGAGCCCCGCACCCAGCAGCCGCCGGCGTTGCTCGTCCCCTTGCTAGGGGTAACCAGCTCCGCCAAGGGGAACTGTGGGTGCCCTGTACCTGCATTGGGCTCCAGCCCAGCACCTGATCCCTAAATCCCCGTTCTGCCCTGGGCTCCACTGCCCTCCTGTGCCCAGTCATCTTTCCTCACCCTGTCCCAAAACACACCCCCGTGCAGCCATACAGAGCCCAGGACAGCCCAGCCTCAGAAGAAACCCACCAGCGACCATCCCAGTAACAGGGAAGTTGCTTGTTTGTCTACTGGAACAGGAGGTGTAGCAGAGCAGTCCCTGGAAGAGTGTTCCCACATCACGCAGCTCAGCACAGGAAGCCCGTGGGGATGGAGGTGTTCTTCCAGGGCTGGGGGCTCCACCATCCACAGGACCCTCCACCGCCACACCCCAAGTCAGAAGCCATGGAGACCCCCAGCCCCATTACCTGGGTCCTGGTGCCGTGGGTGTTCAGGGAGGCAGCATCCGCACTGTGGCAGCGCCGGAGGGAGCAGCCTCTTCTATCCCGGGTGTAACGGAGCCGGATTAGTGCAGGCAGAGGAGGATCCTTTACAGCAGCGGGAGCCGGCCCACTTCGCCTTTCCCAGCACCTGTTACTGCTGGAGCCCGTTCAAAGGACACGCCACTCTCGCCTGTCCCCCGTGGGCTGGGGACACGCAGACAAGGGGCAGGGGACAGGGACTGACTTGCCTCCTGCTCCAGCACAGCACCACAGGGAGGGCTGGCACTGGACACAGTGGCACCCCAAAACCATCCCATGGGGGTGGCCTGGCTGTGCTGGACAGGGTGCAGACAGCTAAGGTCCGCCAAGGTGCCCACAGGTGGCACAAGGTGGCCACTGGCCGACCCACAGAGATGGTGGCCAGGAGCAGCTGGTGATGTGCTGGTCCCTGTGCTGCTGTGGCCAGCTCTGCCCACTGGCACTGGCCCTTCGGGAGAGCGGCTCCAAAGGACTCTGCACTTTGTGGGCATGATGTGGCACCTCTGGGCACTGCCACTGGGCCTTGATGAAGATGACAGCAGCTGGGAACTGGGCACTGGCCAGTGGCTGCAGCCTTCCCTAGGAACCAGTTGAAAGACTTATTTTCTGCAAAATCAAGTGTTTTGGGAATCAGGGGAAGAAACAGAAGAGCTGGAGGTTCCAGAGGGGTTGGGCTGTGTGTGTGGGTGCTGCACAGGCATTGCCAGCTCCTTCTGGGGTGCTGCACCCCAGGACACACCTCAGGCACTGTGTGAGGCTGAATCCTGACATATGCTGGAGGAGTGGGACTCTCCTCAGGCCTAGGCTGGCCAGGTGCCCCCGGGGAGGCTGAGGTTACCCTGGGCTCCTCCAGCCTTAGCCCCTGCCAGCTGCCAGCATGGTCCTGCCTCCCAACTCCCCACCCCACAGCCACACAAAGCTCAGGTCCTGCCAGACACCAAACCCAGCTGCTTAAACCTTGCTCTGCTTTCTCCTTATTTTAAACCTTACCTGTGGCAGGGCTGGAGGCTACAGCAGCAAAAGAAGTGGGGAGGCTTCCCTGGCCAATATCATCCACGATGGAGCTGAGTCAATGCCACCAAGCAGCAGCAGCCCCCCAAGAGCAGTGCTCACTTTGCCTGCAGCACCTCTCAGGAGGACCAACACTGCTCAGGCAGTGCTGCTGCTCTACATTGACAAATCCCAGCTCCCAGTGAGCCACCAGCATCTGTGTGCCATGGCCTGGGGTCAGACTTTGCCAGTGGTTCACATGTGGCATTGAAATTGAGACAAGCCAGGATGGGAGCACAGTTGTTCCTCTGTCCTTGACCTGCTGCGCCCTGGCCTGAGGCACCCACCATCAACATCTCAATAGAAGAGCAATGCTTGCTCAGTGGGACACAACTGGGGACTCCTGAGCAGAGATGGAAGTCTCCCACTCCAGGTGGGATTTATGGCTTCAGCAAGGCCAGCTCCTTTCCATTCTATGGCAGGACCTGAAAAGTGATGAGGACCAGCAGGGATAACGCAGTAGCAGGCATACAGCTCCAACTCACTGATGTGCTGATGCAGTTGTGTACAAGCAGAGGTTGGAGCATCACCAGCAGCCACAGTTCTTGGTGACAATGACACACACACTGCCCAGTCCTGGCACAGGAGTTGTGATGAGTGGGAGTCCCTCACCTTGGCCTTGTAGAGCCACAGTCAGGAATAACTGGCCAGATGCTGTGCCTGGCCAGTGGGGACTCTGCCCATTGACTGTCATCGCCACCATACAGTTTGGAATTGCCTCTCCCCTCCTCCAGTCGAGGGCTGCCAGGCACCTGGAGGCCACCAGTGTCACTTCAGGCACATACTGCCACCACTCCGCCAGCCTTTGGCTCTGCACCGTCCTGTAAACCCCAGGCGGAAGGAGCACATCCATGCCCAGGCATGAGGCAGGAACCCACGAGCCAGAGCCATGCCCCACAGCCCCCTTGGAGCCCTTGGTGTGGTGGACACTGGGATAAAATTCTCCAAGGAGAGCAGGAGCAAGCACCTGGACACCAGCCAGCCTTCCTGGGATGCCTGCAATCTTCCACGCTCCCTGGGAGCAAGGTTGGTCTGGTCACAAATCCCTGGGACAAGGTGAGGAAGCAAAGCCCTGGGCACGGCTACTGGGGAGCCATGAATGTCCATAGGCAATGAATGACTATGGTTTATCATTATCAGAGATAAAATTAATTTGTGGGCAGAGAGAAATAAGCTGAAATCAGACTACTGGGAAGAAGGAATTGTAGGATTGAAGGGCAATATCTCTTGCACCCCAGGATTTCGGATGCCCTGGTCCAAAACCACATGCCCAAGGAGCAGCACAGTGCTGGGGCTCTGCAAACCAGCCACCACCCAGGCTTCTCAGCCTGGGCTTGGGGGGGGTTTTCTGCCTTCCCATTCAGGAACTTAAGCCAGAGCCTACATTGGCTGCAGCTGGGAAACAGCCTGTCCCGGGGCTATCTGGCAGCGCCTCAAGCACGCCGTTCCCTGGCGACGCCGTTGTCACAACTGCAGCAGCACACTTTAACCTTTACGTTTATCCTGGGAAGGGAGGATCTGCGGGGCCAAAGCCGGCCCATTCCCGGGAAACCCTACACCCCAGCTAAATTGAGCGGCAGGGCAGGCTGAACAACATCCCCAGCTGAATCCCAGCCCTGCTGCTGAAACACAAACCAGCCAGGCCGTCTGGCTTAACTGCTTCCATCAGAACCAGGGCTTCCACCACGAACTGCCATCGTGTCATGACAGGTGTCAGCAAGGTGATGGGGAACAACAAGAAAAAAATCCCAACATCATCGAAAGAGCATCCAGAGGGATGTGGTCACCAGCAGCAGCACCAGGACCTGCCCAGGTCCAGGGGGCCCTGCCAGGTTCAGGCCAGGTCACACAAGCAGCTGCAAGTTCCTCAGTGGAGACAGAAGGGAGAAGCAAAGCTGTGATTTGAGAGCATCATCAAGCCTTTTCATAAGAATTTATTCACCAGACAATTTGATCTTGCAACTCAACATGAAAGTCCAGGAAAACATTGGCTGCCTTCTAGTTTCAACTCTAGTCTGTGTTCAGCAAATTATTTTGATAACACATTGAGTACAGCTCAACTAGAAAGGGAGCAGAGGAAGATTTTGTACCCAGAGCTTCTCTCCTAATCTCCTCCCACTCCTCACTCTCAGGGAATGCACATAAAGGTGATGGGCTTTGAGTACTGGAATACAAAAATGTATTTCCCAAATCCACAGGGAGAATATAGATTTTACATCAGTTTCTCAACCCACCCTGACTCTAAAGGGAGGTGTTGGAACAGCACTTAAATCCCAGATTCTTGCTCCCATCCTGTAAATTTGTTATCCCCAGCACTTGGAAATGCCACCTACCACCCTTTCCCTGCTGAAGCCTTGGGCAAATCCTCTCCAACATCCAGCTCCTTCAGGACATGATTTTTACGCTTGGTACACTAGAGCAGTTCTCCCACCATATCACCACTTGTCTCCTAATTAAGAGGACAGGTCCCACACCCTAGCCCACGTGAACCTGGTGGGTGACTCCAAGCTCATACAAACCCTTGGAGGCACAGCTGCCTGAGGCTCCTCCCCTGTTTGCAGTGCGTGGGGAATACAAGAGGCCATGTTTGGGGGAAGATGTAATGTCTTTTATTAGACCCAAATGATACCATGGGCGAAAAAATACTGTCAAGCTGTCAAGCACATAACCCCTTCCTCAAGGCAGAAGAGGCCATGTAGGGCCATCAGGGAAATCCAGCTGCTTCATCCTTCAGGGATTGGTGGCTGCTCCAGTTCCACAGCCTCATGATCCTGCATGCCTTCACATTCTTCAGCAGCTCATCATCATTCCAGCTTGCCCCTGACTCATCATAAATATTTACTACTCCTGCTACCCACATGCTGCCTTCTCCAGAACTGGCACTCGAGGAAAAAGCCAGGGCTCCCTTGACAGCACATCTGAGGTTCTGTGATGTCCCCATCCAGTAGCAGATCACAAGGAAGAGCTCCACCATGACAGAAATGGGCTTAAGACAGACAAGGTCAGATCCACACAGATTTTCATTTTCGAGAAGAGGATGCTGACATGGCCCTTGTGCTTCAGCCACTCCTGCAAATTGTCACAGCAGCAGTGACAGCAGTTTTTCTGGCTGTCCTGTACCTCTCAGCTCAGTGACACAGGGCTATCAGCAAAGTCAGAAAAATGTGGCTGAAGGCAGAGTGGGTGATTAGATCAAGCTTTTGGGCCAACCTCCGTCGCAGCTACACGAAGATCCTCAAGAGATGGGAAGGAAAAGCTGAGACATGAGCAAAATGGAGCCATATCTTAGCTCACTAGTTCCAAGAACCCACACTGCCACATGGTCATTCATCCTTTTGTGCCAACACACTTCCCTAAGCCTCTCATTCTCCACTTCCTCAGTTACTAACTGCACAAAACCTTTAATTTTTTAAGAGTCCTTGCATTTCAGTGTGGGTGGTTTTTCCTCTTTTAATCCCAGCACTGAAGTTTAAGGCTGGTGCTCTTTGAAACACTCCCATAGAGACCCCAGCTGTTCTGCAAAGACATCTCTTGAGCATCACACTTTTTAGGAGAATTCCTGCAAGAAACATCATCCCTCGGGTACAATAAATGTTCATCTCAGAACTTAGGTCTCTAAAGACTTTCTTCCACTGTTACTTCTCTCAATCTAGGAGTAAAATAGCAATTGCTTGATGTACTTTGGCAAGAATGAGACAGCACCTCTAACCACCCCCTTAGCCGGAGTCTATCACCAAGTTAGAACTATTTTCCACCCAAAACATCTGAACATAAAGCTACATACTCTGGGAATACTTATTCAACAGTATCCCAGTTCAGAGGAAATAAAAGCAAATGTTTTCCATAACCACCAAACAAGAAAGTTTGTCAAGTTAGGACAAATTAATTCTAAATTTCCCTTTTCCCCCCACTCTCTTCTAAGGAGCACATCAGTAGCAAGCAGCCCTGCTCATAGGTGTTTCAGCAAAATGTAAAGGTAAGAAATCAGAGCACAATAGTAAGTAAGAAATAATTATTAAAACTTTAATCTAGATGTGTCCACTCTTCACAATGCCAGCAGTTTTGTCCTCCAGCACATTTGGGCTATATTTAGTTCTGCTCACTGCCCAAACTGGCCAGAGACGCTGATGGCTCTGTAGCCAAGAGATCTGCACTGGCAGGAGCTGGGGCAGCAGCTCACAGCAAGTCACTTGCCAGATAAATGGTTCCCCAAATAGAAGGACCTCAGCTATAAAACAGCAAGATGGTTTAATGCTCTAATATTATACACAAAGAACTACTTTTAAGCATGGGTAAGACTTATATTTGTGGTCATCTAAACATCAACAAGGAAGGCCAGACCCACACTACACTGGCTAGAATGAACCTCACTTAACACAGTTCAAGCTAAATGTAGACTAAGAAGGCTAAAAACCAGACACTTGAAAATAGCACTTAGTGTACAAACACAAGACAGCTCTGCCAGATGCACACATCTGTGTGGTCAGTCTTTACCAAAAACTCTTCTGCATGAAAGGGCTTCAGCCCACTAGCCAGAGACAGCAAGCAGATTAGGAATTTTTATTTAGTTAGGTACACAATATCGGTATGCAATATCAAAACCTGGTTTAGTCTCTAGAGAAGATGGGGTCTGGATACACAGCAAGGCCAAGAGGCACTGCTGAAATGCCATGGGCTCAGGTGGAGTTTAACTACTCAGTATAACAACAGAACCAAGCATAGGAGTTCAGACTGAGCAGTCATGGAAAAACAACTGCTCCCTCTCTCCTACCAAGGGAGTGGAGAGGGATGGGATCTCCCAGTTATCACGTGGATGCTCATCAGCATCGGAATCTGTCTGAGAAGTTGGGAGACTTTGGCATAGTCAGTGGTTGATCACTGGGCTTCACTTCTACGCTGCGGTATTTGCGTATTGGGTTTGCCTTGTGAACCTGTGAAAAAATAAACATAAGCAAGGGCAAAACAAAGCACATGGCTGCAGTTCTGATGAAGCTGAAAGTTGCAGGTGAGCAGTGGATAAATTGAAGGCAGGCCACCACACCACAACCAGGCACTGGAGTGAGAAAATGCACAGCACATTTTGGGGTTGTTGGTTTTACTAAGATCATTCTGCTTTGATAACTACACATGTGCAGCTCCAAAGCTCAGCCATCTCAGCACAGCTGCCTTCTTTGTTTGCACAGTTTTGTAGGTTTGGTTCTTTTAAACCAGTTGTGAAGTTAGTGAGTCATCAGTTTGCAAAAGGAAACCTTGAAAAGGCAGTTTTAGCACAGTGCAACTGTGACATTAGCTCCATAAGGATATTCCCACATTCCTTTGGCTTACTTTACAGCCCTTGCTCAGAAACAGCTCACTTACCATTTCTTGTCTTAGCTTAGCAACTTCTTCCTTTTCACGCTCCTCTTGTTGCTGCCTGATCTGCTCCTCATACCTCTCCCTTAAGGCTTCTGCATCTGCCAATCGCTTTTCAAATTCTTGCCGTTCTTTTGCTCTTCTTTCTGTTGCCAGCTCAAAGTTTTCAGGAACTACAGAACCAGAAAGGCTCTCTAAGTTTAGAAATAGAGGAGATAACATTGGTTCAAAGACAGTCAGGTAAAGCAGAGCAGTACTAATGTCAATGAAAGCCTCCCTTTGGAGAGCTTCCCCTTGGCAAGGGTGGTTAGGAGATACCTCCAGGCTTCAGGAAAAGAGAAAACTTTACTCCCAGACGTGAGCAGTGTTAATGCAGACGTCACCCCATCATGGGTGTTCTCGTGGAGAGAGCAAGCACACAATTGTTAGTACAAACAAACTTTGGGCTGGTTTAACACTCTACAAATCTCAGTCTAGCCATGCAGTAGATGCCTTCATCTCATTAAAAATGGGAGGGAAAGAGTGACAGCACTGCAGAAATGCCAGCTGTCTCTGCAGGGAGCTCCTCACATTCTCAGTACCCTTATCCTAAGCTGGCACACATCAATCATCTGCCAATTGCAGGAGAGTTGCTAAATACAGCTGCCATGCTGGAGCAGGACAGGGGGGCGGAGAGGAAATCCCCCTGCTCCCAGGGGATACAAGCTGTGAGGCAATTAGTTGATTAAATGCAGGGCACTATTGGCTGTGCTGATGAAGAAGAGGCAACAGCCAGAAAAAACATCACTTAATTGCATCAGTTCTGAGTTATCAGCCAAACCCATGTAGCAAGTACTTGCAACTCTACCTGATAGCATTTTATGTTCCTTTTTGGGCACAAAAGGCTCCTGGTACATCACTGTGTTGGGACGAGCTTTAAAACATGCTGCCTCCTTCTGCCTTTTCAAGTCTTCTTTAAGCTGGAAGAAAAGAGAGCATGTCCAGTGCCAGGCAGAAAGAGACCATCTCTCTGTGACCCATACTCTAGCACTCCGTACACTGGAAAAGTCATGCTGACTTAAGTCAAATCATTTCCATAGAAAATTATATTAAAGCCAAAAAGTGATGTCACTTATTGCCTGAGAGTTGCTTTGCCAAAAATAGTCTGAAGAAAGTTTCGGGTGTCCACTGCAGACTTCACATGAGAAAAGCAGTGTATTATTTTTGTGTCAATAGATCCTGGAGATAGTCAGCAAAGGGATTCAGAGCTGCTGCTTAGAAAACAACCCACAGCTGTTCATACAATTGTGGTAAATCCCACCATTTACCATAAAATGAGAAAAATAAAAACAAACCATTGACCAATCCTTAACCCATAGCACAAGTCTCATGTCAAGTACAGAAAAATTCCTTGCTCCAACTCAGCTACTGATTCAGTTCAAGGAGGGCAGTTTGTAGTAAACCGCAACTCCACCAGCTGATTTAAGTCTGGTCATTCCCATTATCCTTTTCATCCTACCTGCTGTTTCCAGCTCTGGAGCTTGGCAGCTCCCCGTTCATCCACCTGCAGGTGGAATGGTTCAGGCTGAGTTGGGGTTTTGACCTTCTTTTCTGGCAGTTTAACTTGGTCAAAGTAAGGCAGAGGCAGTGCTTTGAACTTTGGCACCTGAAATAAACAGCTCCAAAAGTTATTTGTCCTTTCCTTAGAAGTTTAACAGACAACAGCAAATCCTGTCACATTGGTTTTACTGAAGGAGTAGAATCCAAGGTAGCTTTTAATTCTTACCTCTTCCTTCTGTAGTTCTTCTATTTTTTTCTCTTTTTGTATTTGTCGCTCTCTGTCCCGGGCATCGAAAGAGAAGGGGCAAACTTCCACATGCCTCTGCTCTGGCATTTTGGGTTTGAAGGGCACTCCATAATGTGGCATAGGATTAGCTTTGATCACAGCCACCTCTTCTTTTACCTAAAGGGATATTAGCATTAGGATCTGATTTTTGACTTTTGTATAGGCTGCAAGTCCTGCCAAGCAAAGCCACAAAGAGCTTTGAATAAGCTCCTTTAATAAGGGGCACAGCAGGGTCATACAAACAGTGGACAATGCAAAAATTAGGAATCCAAGAAGTACCAATTTACTGGCATCCTGAACCACAGACCCAATTCTTCCTTTATTGAAACCACTCTCAATTCTAGTTGTCATCCAGATTAGAGTGTAATTATTTAATATCCTCTTGACAAGAGGGAAAGGAAGAAGAATGTGAAGCTTTCAGAATCCTGCTCCTGACCTCAGGGAGAGGAAAGGTCATGTGTAATATCTGCTTTCAGTGACAGAATAGGGAAGGATGAGAAATCTAAGCAGTTTGCTTCCCTTATTCATAGCAGCAACACCTCAGAAGCCCTCATCAGTACTCTAGCATTTAAATGATTTAATTTTTAATGAGAATTCAGTCTCTGTAAAATGACTAGCAATAACCAAATTGCTTGAAGTGAATGGCATAGGCAAAGGTAACCACTGGAGGAACTGCTCACAGGAGGGAAGGAAGGGGCTTCCAGCCCCAGAGCATCCCACCCACATCCAGAGGCACAGCAGGGAGACCTGGGCCTGGCTCCAGCCTCATCACAACTGTTACCTTTTCCTCTTCTCTGCCAGACACACGGGTCCTGCTTCTCAGTGTGAAAGCTGGAGACTTCGGGACTGTAACAGGAAGTGCTTTCTTCTCTGGTACACCCTGTTCAGAAGAGCCGGTAAGGAGTTACCCAAGGCCAAGTGCCAAGAGAACGCCTCAGAGAAACAACCTGACAGCACAGGATGTACCTACTGCGGTTCTTACCTAACGGCAGATGCTGTTTACTAAGATCATTAAACACATAATGCAACATAGCTACAAATCTTTTGAATCTCATTGCCACCTGAGGTCCAACTCCCAAGCCTGAGTGTTACTAAATTTCTTACCACAACATCCTCCAGGATTTTTGTGGGACATGGCCTGGAATGGAATTCGATGTGCTCTTCCTCCTGCTGCTTCTTACTCTCACGTTCCTGAATCCTTTTTTCTATTTCCAACTGAAAGCCAATGGGTTGGGTGAGCTCCTTCACAGGGGGTTTCTTGGGCAAGAGTGGTCCACCCTCAAAGATTTTGTGATTGAGTTCTCGTGCTTTGAATTTGTACCTATGCAGGAACAATGGAGACAGTCACCAATTGTACATTAGTGTGCAGCTCTAGTCAGCAATTCTTCCTTTGCCTTCAAAACAGCAAGATTAATAAGGAAAAACTTATAGACTGTTTTCCTAGAAATCCAAACCTTTGCCTACAGGTGAATTTTGAAGTGCATGCAGGCTGCATTGCTATATTGGGTTTGCTTTACTCATCACAAGCTGTACTCAACCCAAGATCAGCTCTCCTAAGAGCACTTTCTTCAAAATGAATTGTTTATATTTCACTTTCCTACAATCAGAGCTAAAGAACTATAAGCAACCTAAAGGAATCTCAGTGGTGTATGCTACTCATTCTTTTACACAAAAAGGGTATTCCAGAGAAGTGACATTTTGGTATCTAAAAAATATTCCCAGTGTGGTACAATCATCCCCTGGAGGACTAGAGTAAGACCTTACTTACTGTTGAATTTTCTCTATTTCCTCTGCTTCTAACTCTGCAGCAGTTTTGCATGTGACAGGTCTCAAGCGCTGCTTTGTTCGCAGCACTGGTGTTTTGGGGTGTGTGAGCCGAGCCTTCACTGGCTTTTTGGAAACTGAGCCTACAAATTCAAGTCACAAACATCAGCAGTTAATGGCAAGGCCTGCAATAGATACAGGCCATTGGCTCAGAGTAGTCGAATCATCTCTTGCTCTACCATGATGTCTGTGGACACAGCCAGGACCACTCACCTTCCTCTGATTTCCTGCTCCTCAAATGGTAACGAGGGGGCGTGCGTTTTTGGAATGCTTCTACCTGCTCAGCAAAGGACACATATTCTGTTGTGGCTTCTTCAAGTTTTCTTTTGCTTCCCTGAGACAGATTGAAAGGTTTGGGGACAGTGGGTCCCTTTGGCATTCGCACCTGGAGACAGAAAACCAGTGTCAGTAGGGCCAGGAGGCTTTGATGCCATTTCCTTTCCCCGCTGAAGCACAGTATCTGTCCCTTCCTCTCACTGCAAAGAGGGTAACACCTCACATTAGCACAAGTGTTAGCAGTCTGAACATACACAAGTTATATTGGCAAAGTGTATTGAGCAGATTAAAGCACTAAGTGGAATGACTGGAAAATCTGACATTAAAGGGCTCCTTTTTCCACAACGTTTCTTTGGAGTCTTGTGGCAACACAGACACACAGGAAGTCTGCAGTCACATTT
Organism: Donacobius atricapilla; assembly: GCA_013397315.1. Taxonomy (NCBI): domain Eukaryota; kingdom Metazoa; phylum Chordata; class Aves; order Passeriformes; family Mimidae; genus Donacobius; species Donacobius atricapilla. The sequence goes on from WBMY01015889.1 coordinate 207,936, forward strand.
GCACAACACCTGCCTCTCCTGTGGTAACCTTTCTGTGGGTATCAGCCCAAGCATTGCACAAGCAGCAGGGAGGTGATGGCAAGAATCAGTGAGCTGAGTGCTGGCAGCACTCTGGTTCTCACCGGAGAAGGGGGATGCTTCCTCAGTACTGCTGCAAAATCCAGCTCCTTGTACTCATTCCCAGGCTGGCTTTCCACATTCTGTTTAATTCTATTCTCTGTGCAGAAGTGGAAATCAACTGGCTTTGTTACTTGACCAATAGGTCTCTTCATGGGTTGTCCTAGAGGAAAAGAACATGTAAGGACTGGAAGCCTTCTGCTGTGCGGTGGGAAATAAAAAAAGCATTTAATTTTTAAAACTAGGTAAGTTTTTAAAGAACTCATCTGTAACTTTAAAACATGACATAATCCAAACCATACCTGTTTCCAGGCAGTTTAGGTGTTGATCTACATTAAATGGCTCCTAATATTTATTGCAAACTCTGAAATGGTTGTTTACAAAGGTACTTGCACAGCTCTGTGCAGCACTCTCCACCTAAGCCCAGTGCCGCTTCATTTGGTAATTCAGGCAGAGCCCACCTGCTCCAGCAATAGCTGCTTTCAGAGACTCCTCGTTCTTCTTCCGCAGCTCCATAACCTCCTGTTGCAACTGCTGCATCTTTTCCAGCTCCTGTTCCTCTGTACTCTTCAGCTTGCTAGAAGGTTTGGTCCTCCTGCAGAAGCACATTAAAAACTAAGACATGCCTTCCTGCTTCCATGGTTATTAGTATGATGTTAGTGCAGGGAACATGCTTATTTCCAATCTCACTGCAGGACTATCACCAGTTATAAAAACATTCTCTTTAGAAGAGATCTGCTTGGGTTTGGTTTGTTCAAGAAATCTCACAGCTAGCTGCTATTCTGCAGATTAATTTGCTGTGTGCATTCTCAATCCATTAGGAAGAACAATTTTTTCTTCAAAAGAAAAGCAAAAGCTTTCCTGTGCACGGGTTCAGCTGGTGAAGTACATTTCATTGTAATATTGTTGCCTTGACCCAGTGTTTACTAAATATGATACCATCACATGCTAAGTTGAAGCTGAAAACACTCAGCCAGGACTGTCACCTAAATCAACTGTGATTAGCACACAAGTCACAAGAAAGCCACGTACTTCAACATTGTTGGCGTGGAGGGCATGGTCAGTTTGCTTTTCCCTCTCCCTGGGGAGAGATCAGGATCCTGCAGGGGCTCTCTCTTTGTGGATGCTTCTGTCACCTTCTCTCTGTTACCAGAACTAAGAGAAAACGTTGTCAGGACAAACCCCTTGAATTAACTGTATTCTAAAGAAATGACCACCTGCAGTTCTCACCACCATGCATGCCTCACCCCAGGCCCAGGTACAGACCATCCAGCTTTCCCTAGTACTCTAAGGCTGCAGAAGGGAAGATGAATTACTGAGTTTTTGGAATTTTTCTGGAGAAGGGAGGTAGGTATGCTGTAGATCATAGGTGTTTCAATTTCCTGACCTCAAGCTTATCACCATATGATACTTCAGTGGTTAAGTTAATTTGAGAAATATTTTAGCTGTGACTCTTTGATAGCTAATGACTGCCTAATGACTTCCCGATGGATAAGTTCAGACAAATTTAAAGCTAACTGACAGACACTGAGTAAGAAGTAAGGAGGTGAAGAAGCCCATGCTTATTTCATTCGCATCTCTACCTCCACCCAGAGCAACTCCTTCAGCATTTACAGCCATTTCTTGTTCATGAAATCAGTAACAGCAACCAGTTCCAGCCACCACTCCCTAACCTTCCTGTAAGAACCTTCTCAGCCAGGTGGAAACCCTTTCCAAAGAAACAGTTGTATCCCTTTTCCCAGCCCTAAACAGAAGGATTTGGATGACCTACATCCTCATCTTCTTCAAGGGTGGAATATCTTCCTTATTATCCAGGGTATTAGCAATTCTCTCTGCTTTGATTCTGCCTGGTTGCTTGCGCTGCTGGGTTTTCCCCTGCTTTGTAGCCAGTTTCCTGCTAGAGCAGAAGAGAAAGCAGAGGTGAGTTTTCCCACAGATTTCAGGAGACACCTGACCTGGTTAACCCTTTCTACATCAGTGCATCCCCTAACTCCACCACACAGATTGTGTTTAACACAGCAATCCAAATGCAGCATGATTTAATAAAGCTTAACAATCCATAAACTAAATATTCTTTGCTATATATGAGCATGCAGAGCCCCTTGCATTCATAGCAAGAATGAGTTCTGCAGATATAAACAAAGAAACTTTATAAGCCACCTCAGTTTCAGATATCCTCACATTTCAGAAGCTCCTGGTGCTGCCGAGTCTCATTTGACAAGTATGTGAGACACTGCATTACATTTCCACCCCAGAGACTGCCCCTCCAGCTTAGCCAGCAGATCAGGTGTCTCAATACATGATCTCCATGTTGGAGAACTCCAGCCGCACAGGATGCCCCAAGAACAGCTAGAATGGCAGATCCTGAGAGCAAGGACCTGCTTAGTTACACCATCATCAATCATTGTACAAACTGAACACAGATATTTCACCTCTGAGGGGCCTCTGCAGGGGCAGCAGCTCTCCAAGTTGCCAGGGACCCAACGATATTCTGAGGGACTGCGCTGCCCTGGGCACACTCTGCTTCACCATCGCTTTCACCTGAGAAAGGGGCAAGTGTCAGCTCATCTATACACACATATACAGAACAACAGCAAGTAAAACCACATGAGATCTTGCAGATAAGAGTTTATGAAGATGGCCCCACAAAAGGCAGACAGAGGCCTTTCCATTTTGCCAGTGAAAAGCAGGTAAAATTTATTCCCTCCCTGCCACACCATGCCAGCTTACTCATCGCTACTTCTTGTGATGGGACAGAAGACAGAATAACATCAGGCTTTGAAAAAGCAGGGCTGCAGTGTGAGACAATTGCCAGGTTTTCTGCAGGAGGGACATTCTCCAGATTAGCTTTTTGGTCTGTAAGGAGAGAAAGACTTTCACTACACACACAGTTGGGAATTTTTAACAACACCCCAGAATATCATTATGAGGTTAACAAAGTCAAGTTACAGATGACAAAATTTAAATACAAAAAACAGACTAAAAGAAGCCCCATGCATGATGAATGATGCAGTTAACATCATGATTAATTGGCACAGAAGCCAGGCCCAAAACAAGGATCACACCACGGTGTCATCCAGCGAGGAAACAGCTCAAGGAGTTGGAAGACACTTACCAAACCAGGAGTCTGCATTGTGTACATCATCATCATTCAGAGTTGTAAAATTGATGCAGATGTTTGGGACATCAAAAGAATAACGGGATTCTGGCTTAGACATCTTCACAGTCACACTGTCCCCACAAGTCCTCTGCCTGCACTGCTACAGCCCTTTAGACAACAACATGGTATCAGTGGAATCATCCCCCACCTCTCTTCCTTTGCAGAGTTTCTAGGGACAGGCATTGGGACAGCCTGTGGTACATCCCTGCTTCTTATACTTCACACCTTTGGGCAAAACTCCTCATGAGCAATGCAGAGTTTTATTCTACTGCTGATCTGCAAAGCTAAGGAGATTTCACCATTGTTGACACGAGCAGGTTCAAAACTATCAGAAAGGTTAAGTCTGGACAGGATTTTTTTTGTACCTTTAGGTGCTAGAATTGTATTTTTTAAGAAGAATAAAGCTTTTCCAGAAAGCGATTGGTTTGTACCTCCTTCCCTCACCACGCACAAAGAGTTCTTACCCTTACAGGACTTTTTCAAAGCAGGAAGAGGGTTCTGTAGAACATTGTTACTGGGCCAACAGTCAGAAGGAGGGCAGTGTCAGGCCCTCTTGCATTCCACAGCACTAGCCCGAGGCTGGCCAGGCTATAAACAAACTGAGCACTGTGACCCGTGTCCAACAGTCCCTGCAGTTAATTAATGAAGCACTGACAGCAAGAGGAGTCCCTGTGTCAACAGGTGATATGAAACTCAACGGAACAGGAATAAAGTCAGTGACAAAGTTATAAACGCTGAAATCATAACAAAACCTTCTTGCAAAGGTGCATTTGTGCGGCCTTGAACAGCTGTGAGGCAAAACCCACGAGGATGTTATAAAACACTCCCCAAGGAAATCACCTGAACTTTGCTTTTATGAACCCAAGCAATTCCAAAGAAGCATATTCCTAACCCACAGAGCCTCAGCCCTAAACCATCTGTCTAGGCAGACCACACATGGTTCAAAACCCAGATGGTGTTCCTCAATAAATAAGAAAATGGTCAAGAGTAAAGCAAAGCAGCGTTTAAGGGGTACCATGCTAGTCACAACCACTGGCCCCCGAGGATGGGTGCACTGAGAAGCCTCCAGCTCCCCAGCGCAGAGCTGTGATAGTTAAAAGGCAAGAATGTCATTAGAGAAGCACCAGCTACACGGCTGGGAAGATGTCAAGGTAGGGCCCAAAGAAGGCAAACAGAAGAACTGTAGCCAAAACCAACTGTAACTGAGCTCGAGACACGGCTGGAATCAAATGCCTTCCTACTGCCCTTAATCAAGATAGAATTTCTGTCAACACTTTAGACTTTTTTAAAAATCAAATGCGTCATCTGCATTCTCCCCTCACCCCCTCCAGTCAGAGTCAGAGCTCTGGGCATCATGTTTCACAGCTACATGTGCCCACTGCTGCACTTTGCAGCTTTTTACTGTGTGGAGTCCATATTCCCTAGCGTCACCACCCTCATCGTCGACCTCATCATTGCTGACCTCTTTGCTTTCTCTCCTCCATACCAGACAGAAGAGAATAGTCAGGAAAATAAAAGGATTGTATCACTGCCTCAGTTTCATACTCTGTTTCTTGAAAGAGACAACAGGGAGATAAAAGTTATTGTGACTGAACTCCAGAAAGTCCATTTCAGTCAGATGAACTCATGGCATCCTCTTCTCAAATCCCTACATATCCTCCAAGTCCTGCCCGGAACAGGACTGACAGTGAAGCAGCAGTTCACCGAGAGGCATCCTGCTCCTCCACCCACCGGCTGGGGCTGGGACAGGGATCAGCCAGGAATGCCTCAGTGATTTATCGCTCCTGTGCCCACCACAAGGCATCTGCAATCCCAGCAGGCTCTGCCAAGCACAGCCCGACACCCGCTGCCCACTCCCTGCAGGCATTTTAAAACACCCAGTCGTGATTTTGACAGCACAACCACATTTATCTCAATCCAAAATTCTTTCTCTCCACCACAGCATTCATCCTCCAGAAAGGAGGCGTGGAAATTTTTCCTCATTAATAGGGACGTTCCCTAATTAGCAGGCACTGCATGCATTTCCCCAAGCGTGATTACAGGCACACTGTAATCCTACACAGCTCGGCGTGGATTTAAAGCATGACCCTGCTCTCCCCCACATCCATCACCTCCTGTGTCGACACCGAGCCAACCAGGGAACCCTCACCCCCGTTCTGCAGGATCAGCTTTCACCCGGTTTGCAGAGCTGCTAAGGAAAGGAGGATCTTATCTTCGTGCTTGCAAAAACACCCCAAATTCCTTCTACAAAGCAGCTTGTAGTTAAAACCTTCACTTTCTTTCTAGGTCTCCTCTCTCACGGACCAAACGTGCCTCCAGAGCAGCACAGCCGTATGCACAGGGAGGAACAGGCAATGGGTTCCTCTGGACATCAGGTTTCCTTTGAGTAACTACACTTTGGCACGTTCCAGAAGAGTGCCTTGGCATGGTTTAGATTAGTTAGCTTTGAAAAAGGATTACACTAAATTGGAACAAGCATTCCAATCTCAGAATAAGACTGATCCAACAGCAAGTGCAATAGGTATTTTGGAATAACTTCACACCTCACTCTAATCCAAATTAGCTTTAAAATACTGACACAATTCCATCACAGAGGTGTTCAGTGTCTTTGTCTCAATGTAGCTGTGAATTTTGTGCCAACAGCTCAAACTGCCTGGACAAAGAAGCCTCCCAGCCATTCAGGCTATGGTGTTGGAGATCCAATGCAGCATTCCAAGATGAGAAATCAAGGTCAGAGGAAGAGAGAATGGAGGAGTTTGGGAGAGCAGCAAGGACAGGAGGATAGTGATAAGGATACAGAAAGGTTGTAATAGGACAAGTAGGAATGGCTTCAAACTAAAAGAGGAGAGATTTAGATTGGATATTAGGGAGGAATTCTTCCCTGTGAGGGTGGTAAGGCTCTGGCAAGGGTCACCCAGAGAAGCTGTGGCTGCCCCATCTCTGGAAGTGTTGAAGGCCAGGTTGGACAGGGCTGGTCCCATGGAAGATGTCTCTGCACAGAATGGTGAAGAGGGGTTGAGCTTTAAGGTCCCTTCCAACCCAAACCAGTCTGGATCTTGAGGAAAGCAGAGAGATCTTCTCTTTCTTGCCACCTTGAAATGTAGATAAGGCCCTGGTGAACTGGAGATGATGCCTTATCACAACACACCACTGGACTGTCACAAGTTATAGATACTACTTATGGCAAATCCTAACAGGATCAGAAAGCACAATAAACAACAGCAGACACACAAGAAGCCTGTTCTAAGTTACATCAGCAGAGAAATACAATGCCAGCTGATCCACATGCCTCAGACCCAAGACAGGCAACCAGGAATAGGCAAGAGAAGCTTCCCCAGGACTGAGGCAGCGGCATGGGAACTTGCTCCAGCAATTCCAGGGCCTTCCGCTGGGCTTCAAGACCAGCTGCCAGTTAAACACAGGATGCTGCACTAACCAGGCAGCTTTAATTAAGCCTGGCAGCTTCTTCATTGTCCTGCAACCCAGACTTTTCTGTTCTTTTTATAGGGATAATAATCCAAAGTTCCTGAATGCTTTTCAGAGGCTAACATGTAAGTTGGAGCATTAGAAAGGGACGTAATTGCCTCCCTGAAGCTACAGTCCTGTCACCACAGCCTGGTAAGAACCATCCCACCACAAAGCCATCACCTGAACTCCCTCTGCATGATGCCGACAGCCTCAGAAAGTCACCCTTCATCCTTGCTTTTCCCTGAGCAGGGTTAAGTGAACACTTACTACACACTCTGGATCTACAGTTTCTCCCTCCTCTCTCATGCCCCTTACTCAAAGTTCAATGGAGCTTTTCTGCAGCACAGAATCAACACTAGATTCACCACCCCCAGAACACTGCTGGACCATCATTTAATGCTCAGACTGGGAGACAAAGCCTTTAACTCTCTCCAGGCGAGAGCTGAGCCCGCGGAGAGCTCCACAGACCACCTCGACCGACAGCCATGGGAGGCGTGAACTGCTGGCACGGCCTTTGCTCTGCCACCGGCCCAGACCCGCCCCCATTCCCAAAAATAAACAGCCCCGACGTCTCGTGCTCCCTAAAAAAGATCCCTCAAGTTTCAGAAGACACGAAGATGGGACATTCTAAAAATAGATGTTCAAGGAAAAGTAAATTATTTTTAGCTAGTATAACCTCAACTAATTGTTACATTAAGTTGAAGGTCCTCTAGTTTAAAAAAAAAACCGCATAAAAATAGCTCCACTAATGCCTTCTCTGTTTCTTGGGCCAGGTTTTGCTTGGTTTGCTTCCCTCCTTTCCCTGGGAAGCAGGATTTGGACTGAGCAGAAGTTAAAGAGCTTTCCGTCGTGAAATACACGGTTTCATCAGATTTCGTGATTGTTTAAAGACTTAGAACTTTATTTCACTCCCGAGGCACCCACCCCACCGTAAGGCACACGCCTGGCGCTCCAGCACCGCGATCCCACCAGGGGAGCGGGAACCCCCCGCCCCGGCGGCTCCTCCCGCTGCCGGCCGGGGGCTCTGGGCTCGGCTGGCCCGGGGAACGAGGGGTTCGCAATCAGCTCCCGGGGCTCCGTTCCGAGCCCGCCCGCCAGGCGCCGCGACAGTCACGGGCTGAGCGGCCGGAGCCGCCTTCCGCATCCGTTTCTCAGCCGAGCCCTCGGCCCCGTTAGCAGTACCTGGACTCGGAGTAGGCCCGGAGAACAGCCGCGTCACCACGGCCGGAGCGAACGACTGGATATGGGGAAGAGCTGCGGGTCGGGGAAAGAGGGGCGATGCCGGGGGTGTCCGGCCGGTGCCCCCGCACTCACCTCAGCAGCGCCGCCGCCACTCCG
>WBMY01015889.1:217242-244198 GCA_013397315.1 Donacobius atricapilla
GAGGGGCGGGGTAGGTTAAACCTTGAGTGACGCGCGGCTCAGCCAAAGGGAGAGGGCGCTCCCGGGCCCCCGCCCCTCGGCGCCCTCCTGGCCGCTGATTGGCTGGCATACCGCCCGCGCGGGCGCTGTGTCAGCCCTCGTGCGCGGCCCCGCCCCCCAGGTACGGCGACCGGTGAGGCGGTCCGGGCACCTGGGGGGGCGATCCGGTGACTGAGGAGGGGGTGGCTCGGGCGTCTGAAGGAAGCGCTCCGGTGGCCGGGAGGACCGGCTCCCCCCTGCGGCGCTCCCGCCTGCCTCTACTCGGCGTGTCACTGTCCCGGCCCCAGCGGCAGCGCGCCGCTAACCGGGACTGGAATCGCCCCCGTAAGGACGCAGGGCCGTGTGGCGGCACCCCCGGTGCCGAGCGCTCGCCGGTTTTGAGAGGTTTATCTTCTCCGCCCTCGGGGAGTGAGGGGTTTCGGGGTGGCTGGGCTGTGGTTGCCGTCAAAGCGGGCCCTCCAGGGGCTGCCGTGATCCTTGGGTAGCGCTGCCCGCTCGCTGCCGTCGCTGCAGCCGTTGGGTAACGCCGGCAGAGGGGGGCGGGGGCGCCGGGCCCTTTAACGGGCGGGGCGAGGCGGGGGCGGTGCTGCTGTGTTCCGGGCCGACCCAAAGCTAAAGCAGAACGAGAACGCCTCCGCCCCGGCCCGCAGCCGGCCTGCCAGGCGCAGCCCGCAGCCGGTGAGATCTGGGGTCTGCTCGGAGCGAACCTGGGGGTCCCCTGGGGTCGAGGCTGATTTCCGGGGAAGGGGGTGTTGTGGTCCGTTCTCTGTGCGGCTTCAATCTGGTGGCCCTGAGCCTCAGCACAGAGCTGCGGGGTGATCTCAGTATAATGATAAGCTATCGGTGGTAATGGCGCGGGTGCATCTAAGCTGTGGCATTAACCGTTTCGGTGCTTCTCTCCTCCTCTGTGCTGTGTCAGATGTTTCCATCGGTTGTGAAGAAGAGGAGTGGAGTCGGGACCTGCTAAGTGTTGATCTGCTTGTGCTCCGGACCATGGACTCATTGAGGGCGTCCCAGGTGTGAAAATGTACAACAGTAACCGGGAGTTAGTGATTGACTTTGTTTCCTACAAGCTCTCACAGAAAGGATACAGCTGGAGTCAGCTGGAGGAGGAAGATGAGAAGAGGACTGACTTTGCAGGGGAGGAGGACGAGGTGGATGGCGTCCTCAATGGGAGCCCCTCCTGGCACGCACCTACCAGCCACATAGTGAACGGAGCCACCGTGCACCAGAGCAGCCTCGAAGTCCATGGGATGCGTCGAGCAGCCGACGTGAGGCGAGCGCTGAGAGAGGCGGGGGATGAGTTTGAGCTGAGGTACCGGCAGGCGTTCAGCGACCTCACTTCCCAGCTCCACATCACTCCCAGCACAGCGTATCAGAGCTTTGAGCAGGTAGTGAACGAACTGTTCCGCGATGGAGTGAACTGGGGCCGCATCGTGGCTTTCTTCTCCTTCGGAGGAGCCTTGTGCGTGGAGAGTGTTGTTAAGGAGATGCGGGTGTTGGTGAAACGCATCGTGTCTTGGATGACCACGTACTTGACCGACCACTTAGATCCCTGGATCCAGGAGAATGGCGGATGGGTAAGAACGCCTCTCTGTGGTGGGGGTGGCTGCCCGTGCCCTCCCTCACTCCAGGCTGGCAGTGGGGCCGGTCAAACCGGAGCGCAGCTCTCTGCAGTGTTTATGCTAGAGCTTGTCCTACAGCTTGCAGGGAGCATAAAGGGGTGTGTGGTCTTGCCCTCTGTGCATTTAACACTCTGTCCCAAGAGGGTCAGCCCACTGTGTTGACACAAACAGCTTGTGCTCAGATATGTTTTTCTCCATCCCTGCTTTTTCTCCTTCTCCCTGGATGTTATGTAAAAGACCTGCTTTTCCAAGAGCCTTTGGAAATCTAATGTCATCCAAGCTTGTTCTTCAAGCAGAGCCCTGCCTCTGGGGCACCTTCCCGGTGTCATTAACTGCAGGGAGTGGAGCTTCCTCCTCTCCAAGGCAGTGTTGTGGTGGGCTGGCTGGTGGTTTGCCGAGGTAACAGGTACTTCTTCATTCTGAAAACAGCACTTGCCTTGCTCATGGTGAAGTGAATCTGAATCACACAGCAGATCCCGGTGGGTGCGTGGGCTTCTGGGGCTGTCTGAGCTGGTGTGGTGGGAGCCAGAGCCGAGGTGGAGGCAACCTCTGTGCTGGGGAACTGCTAAGCCCGCAGCTGCTTTTCCCTTGGCAGGGAGCAGTGCTCCCAGCTGCCCCAGCAGCAAACCCTGGGAGCTCTCAGTGGTGAGGTATTAACATGAATAAGCATTTCTTCAGGAAGCATTCTTGAAATGCCGGGTCCGGCTGTGCGGTGCAGCCTGGGACTGCCGGCGCGAGGTATATGACCTACAGATGTCTGAGTTTTCATTTGGCTTCTGCATCTTAGTGATTCCCTGCTGGTGTAATCTTTACCGGTTCCCACTGGAAAGAGTTCATGCTGTCAGGCATTGGCATCTAAACAGTAGGGAATTGCCTCCTTGCTGGGAGCTGAGGCCTGGCCTCTCGGTCCCCTTCAGCTCACGGTCCTTCGTCAGAGTCCAGCATTTTGGGAAGGGGACAGGAGCCTTTGAGCCCAACGTTGTGCTCTGCACCCTCCTGATAGAGAAGAGGCTCTCCCGAGCTCCCCGTGCCTGGCCAGCAACGCTGGGGACCCCGGAGAAGAAGGGGAGCTGGTGCACCCAGGGAGAGGGAACTGGTTCAGGAAGGGTGAAGGAATTCCAGGAATGTGACCGCCCTGGGGCACTGCCTGGGTGGGGCTGCTCAGGCAAGGAGAGGAGCTTGGTTTCATTAATAACCCGGGATCTGCTGGCCATTTCATCTGGCTGTATGTGGCCCATTAGCTCTCTCATCCTGCAGATAACCCTGGCCAAATGCAGAGTTCTTTCCCCCTCCCTTTGCTTTTGGCTTTTAGAGCCACAGATTAGTCTTAGAATTAAGTGATCAAACTGAGGTTTCCAAGCTAGTGTGGCTGTTGCTGTTAGTGACGGATTGGGCTGTATCCTGGAGACCTAGGCGATAATGCAATCTGATTTTTTGTAAATGAACTCTCTGGGGGATTTAGATTAAATCACTGGTGGAAAATCACTGGTCCCTGCTTGAGGGGAATGAAACACCTCCTCCTTCTCTTCCCCACCCCCAACCATCACGGTTCAGACTCTTCAATTTTTTTGTGTCTCTCTCTAAATTAATTGATTGGAACAAATATTTGTTCAACAGATTGTGGAAGGGTCAGGACTCCTCTCTATCTGACCCGCCCACCAGCTCTCGCTTTGAAAAGTGCCGGTTCCCACTCAGGGGACCGCCTTGCTCTCTTGTTCTAACCTTGAACCGGGCTTTTAACTTCCCTGCCCAGGTTGTGCTGCTCGCAGCCTGGGCTGTGCTGGGAGCTGAATGGAAGCCAGGCAGGGTGGTGAAGGATGGAGTGTGGGGAATTCAAAATACCAGCATCGGGCAGTGTTGCTGCTGCCAGCCTGTTGCAAGCCATGAATACTCATTTGACTTCTTGGCTGTAGCTTTCTTCCACTCTCAGCTTTCATCATGTCCCTTCCTGTAGGCAGCCATGCCACTCCACACGAAGGGATAGAGGCCATAAGAGCTCCTGAGTGCCTGACGTGTGGGGCGTGCATGGGGATGCTTTGCTTTTCTTTGCTCTCGCGCGATTCCAGCTGCAGGGAGAAAGCTGCTGGCTTTCTGCCAGCTCTCCCTGCAAGAGGAATGCCACCCTGCCCTAGCTGTGTTGGAGCCATCCCTCTCCTGCTGCCCTATTTGCACAGGGAGTCTGTTTGGTGCATTGGAGCTGTTAGAGCCTGTCCCATTCAAACAAAGCACTCCCGAGAGGTGCAGCAGGCAGGTCCTGGTGAGAGAGATGCAAGTTCTGGCAGGCCTGCTTGGCAGGGCCCAGGTGGCTTGTGTTTTGGGGCACTGCAGCACTTCTCTTCCGGGAAAGCCCCTCTGAAAGAGGGAAGGAGCATGGCTCCATAGCAAGTGCTGCACAGCCCGGTTGTATAGGAAGCTCTGTTTCACTCCCCACCAGTGGAACAAAGGCAGCATAGGAGGCCCACGGGGTGCAGGTGCCTTTGGAGGCTGCTGTGTGCTGGGCTCTAGCAGTTCTCTTGAGAAATCAAGTTTTGAGGCAAGGGGAAATAGTAAATCTTGCTTCATAACGTTAACATAGGAGTGTTTTGTCACATTTACTGGCTCTGCCTTGGTTTGCCCTCCGCTCTGCAATCTGGCACTGGGAAAACAGACAAACAAGAACAACCCAAGGGGAACATTTAATAACCAGCCAGAGAGAGCTGCTGTCTTGGCAAGCCATCAGATCCAAAAAGGAGGCTTTCCTGGGGAAGTTGCTTTGACCAGGACTAGGTCCCACTAGCTGTGAAGCTGAAATAGTGATGCCAGTGGGGATTGGGAGTCATGGAGGGAGAAATCTGGTGAGTGGGAAGGAGGGAGAGGGAAGCGCAGGGTAAATGGGAGAGAGCCTGGCAGGCAGAGATGTACTGACCGTGCTTAATCTGTTTGAGAAAGGAAAGTGAGCAGTAGTTCCTGCCTGGCTGTGACCCTCCAGTGCATGACAGCTTTTCCTTCAAGGCTAAATCCACATTCAGAGTGGGATTTTAAAGAGGGTTTTCTGGCTGAGCTTGGAGTTAGATCTGTGGATATGGTGTCAAGAGGTTTGTGGGGCATATGGTGGGGACCAACATGAAGGGGCTTGTGTTAGTCTAGAACTGAAAGCAAATAACATCTTTAGCACCAGTCTGTGATATGTGAATCCCAACAACCTCTACTAGACTGATGGAGAATGAGCTGCTTCTGGCTAAGTGCTTCCTGGGTTCTCGGTTGACCCTGACTACACAGGACTTGGTGTGCTGGGACATGTGTTGTGTCACCCTGCAGTGGACTAGAAGCTTGTGATTCTCTTTGGGGAAAACCCTTTGAAGATGTCAATATAGCAAGCTCATTTTTATCTTTTATATTTTTTTTCTGAATGGTAGGAAATGACTCAGCCTGTGTCATATGACAGCACACAGCTGGGATTTCGTCCTGTGCTCTGGTTCTAGGCTCCTTAGTGGTTTCAGGCTGAGAGTTAGACTTTGATTCTCAGCTCTTTGGAAATGCTTTTTGGCCTCGCGCCTTGTGTCCCAGGTATCCTGCACAAGCTATCTCTGCCACTACCACATTTCCTGAGAGTGTGGTTTGCCAGAGTTCTGCCCTTCTGAGTGTTACAGGTCGGGTTCCAGGAATGCCCCAGCACTTCTTATCCTGTTTGAGATCACAGCCATCCGTTCCACGTGGTGGTCAACGTGCAGCAGAACTGACTCAATGGGAGTGACTGAACATAGCCAAGGCCATGCTTTTTTGCTGTCTTGAAGATGAATCCTATGGCTTCATCTCAGGCTGAGAGAAGGTTGTTCAGCCTGGAGAAGAGAGAGCTCCCTGCCAGTGCCTGAAGAGGCTCCAACAGAGCTGGGGGGGACTTCAGACAAGGGCATGTAGTGCCAGGACAAGGGAGAATTCCTCCCCACTGACAGAGGGTAGAGTTAGATTGGATATTAAGAAGGTTCTCTGCCCCGTGAGGTTTATGAGACACTGGCACAGGTTGCCCAGAGAAGCTGTGGAAGTGTTCATGGTCAGATTGGATGAGGCTTTGAGCAACCTGGTCTTTGGTGCTCAGCTGTACTATTGCTTTGCACTTTGTCCTCAATAATTATTTTACAGCCTTGATCCCTTGGAGCTGAGACGATGGCCCCATTGTCATCACCTTTATGGGGTGAAAAAAATACTGCCAGTGGAGTTCCCCGTGTCCCTTCTCAGTCCTGGGTATTCCTCCCTGGCTGTGGGAGCTGCCAGCAGTGTCCTGGCTCAGGCTGTCCTGCCTGGAGCAAGCAGCCCAGGTAGCTGTATCCTCACCGACTGCTGGAGATCTGGGCTCAGCGTGCAGATCCCTGGCAGCTCCTCACCCAGCCTTCGACCTGGGAGGCTTTTCTGCAGTGCTCTCCAGGAAATGCCATTGGAATGACTTCCACTGCAGCTTCCTGCCCGGCCCACAGCAGCATTCCTGCCGCTAGACCAAGAGCAATGCAGAGGCTGATTTCAGAGCTTTACTCTTTACCCCCTTTACTCATTCTCCTTCTTTGGGGCCCTGCCTGTTTTCCTTGCTGCCTCTCGGTGTGTGGTGCAGTTTGATTACGTTCCTTAGATCTGTGATTACAGCAGGCGCCTGGAAAGCCAAACTCCTGCCCTTGGCTGGCTGTGGCTCAGAGCAGCCCACTTAACCCCGGGGTCTTTGAGTGAAAGGGATAGCGTTTCCTTTGCTCCCAGGGGAGCCACTGGCAACTCTGATTCGTAAAGCACTCTGAGGCTCTTTAATCCGAAGAGCTGAGTGTCATTTAAAAAAAGACCTGTGAAATAATTAACAAACTGTTTCTTGCTGGTCTGTGTTCACAGCTGCTCTCAGTAATGTCATTCCGCCTGCTCATCCTGCTCCTCTCTGATGCTGGAGCCAGGTCCCTGGAGTGCTACCCGGGGTCTCTCCCTGCTTCAGCAGCAGTGGGGTGTCCCAGCACAGCAGAAGGGGTGGGTGGGAGCTCTCTTTTCCCCAGTGGAAGCTGCAGCTTACAGTGTGTGTCTGGGCTGCTGTGCCTGATTTCCGTGGAGCTCCGGTATGGTTTGTGTACATGGTTTCCCCCTGGGAGCGGCGACACGCCTGCAGCACGCACTGAGTGCAGCTGGATGGTGGTGTGGTGCTCTGAGACCTTCGCTGAAGCTGAGAAGGTTTGGTTTCCTTGGTTTTTACCAAGCAGCTGACGGCTGTAAGCACAGTCCCATCTTGACATTACAAGGAGTATTTCTCTAGCAGCTCTTTCCCCACTAGCTGTAAAGCTGGAGTATTCCCAGGAGGAGCTGGGGGAAGGGAAGGGATGGATATCAGTTGTAGAAGTGTTGCAGACCTGCTGAACCAAGAGGCAAGGGATTAATGGTGGCTTCTGCTGTGGGAGCAGAAGGGGACTGGAGGCAGCTGCTCTGTCCCCTCTGGGGACCCCAGAGCAGCCGGGGTGTTGACCTACCTGCTGATTCAGAGCGAAGGTATTCACTGCGGGTGGCTCTGCCTTGTGGTGGCAGGAGAGCAGCCACTCTCCTCCACCCTCCCGCAAGGGAGGGATGTTGCTCTTAAACACTATTGTTCTGAGCCACTAAAGATTAACGCACAGAAGAGGAGGGCATGAAAAGGAAGCAGAGTCCCTCAGTGCCAGAGCACCCCTTGCCTGACCTTGAAGAGGGAAACTTCCTCCTCCCTGCTCCTCACCTGGAAGGATGTGCAGAGGATGTGGTTCTTGGTACCAGATCTCTCTGAAGTCGTGCTTCTAGTCATCCTTGAGATGCCATGAGCTCAAGTTAGGGAACGTGCATTCCAGAGGTGTGGGAGAGCTTCCCCCACAGTGCACCCATGGAGGGGGGCAGTGGGGCAGGCTCAGGGCACGGGCTGGCACCCATCCTGGTCAGGTGGGGAGAAGGGTTACTCTGCCACAGGACAGCCCAGCGGAACGAGGGTGCCGAGGGCTGCTGGGAGGCAGAGCCGTTAGCAGATGGCTCCAGCTGGGCTTACCGGAGAGCAGGTGTGGGTTTCGGGAGCAGCCTTTTAAGAGAGATGTCAGTTTTGAACCTGGGAGGCTCAAGGGGCTGAGCTGTAGCTGCCACAACTCACATGCTGGGGAGCTGTGACCTAGTTGTGCTGTAGAAATGCTCGGTTTATTTTTTATTTTTAGGTATTTTGCTTATTTTATCCTCATGTTTAATTTAGTTAGCAAAAAAAGAATCGGAGGGCTGAGCAGTGCTGGGAAGGACTGCCTGCAGGCGGGAACGCCCGCTGCAGCTCCGTGCAGCCAGCATCTCTCCAGCCGCCCGTGTCTTCTCTCGGACACGTGCTCACGTGTACCAGCCCAGTGCTGTCTCTCAGGATCTCTTTAATGGGAAACCCAGTGCACTCAGCGCTGCTGCCTGCCTCCGGGGTAGCGAGGGAGGGAGGGAGGAGCGGGATTCGGAGCGTTAACCAGAGAGGCTCCCATGGCCACGGGGACTGTTTGAATGTTGTGCTGTAACTGGTCTGCCTTCTCTCTGCTGCTGGGAGCACGAAGCTGGGGGAGCTTGGTGTTTCAGGGGGCTTTGGGCTGGTTACTTTTTCGACTGTCGCTTGCCTCTGCACTGGCACAGCATGCCCAGGGAAGGGTAATGGGCTGTATCTGCAAAGAGGGAAGTTTCAGGGGGTTGTGCGATTCCCTTGGGGAGAGCTGTTTGAATTTATTGCATTATCCTCCTTCCTGCTCAAGCTTGTGTTTCAGCTGTGTCTGCAGACGTAGCTGCTGATTTAAGTAGATCCAATTAGTAGCTAGCTCCTGGCATCAGTATCCTGCTTGGGGAGATGAGCCCTGGAGATGAGGAGCCTCCAGTGGGAGCAGGGTTAGGCTCAGCCTTTCAGCCCCCGTTCCCAATCTAGGATGGACTCAGAGTTCCCCAGCTCACAGCCCTGCACCTGAGCTCTGAGGGAAACCAAGGCAGGTGTCCTGCTCTGTGCTCTGCCTGGCCAAGAACAAAGAGCAGGTAGGTTCCTGCCTGGTTCCAACCGCTGCCAGACAGGTGCTCTTAAGAGTGAAATCAAATACTCCAAAACGTGACAAGCTGGCAGCAGGCAGGGCCTCGAGCAGGAGCAGGTCACGCTGGGACTGTGCAAGGGGCCTGTGGTCAGAGCCATGCAGTGACCTGACTCTTGGGATGAGACTTGAAAGGGAGCTGCTGGAACTGGCTGCTTCCTGAAGGAGCCTGGAAGAGTTTTCTTCTCTGGAGGATGAAGGGCTCTTTGGGAAGCTGAGAAGAGATTTAGGCTAGCACGGAGCTGGTTTGGTTTGAATGGAGCTCGTGCCATGGAGGAGCAGGACAGCTGTCTGAGTTGCTTCTCTGAACAATACCAGTCCCACTTGCCCATCTCCCTGGTTTGTGCCACCATTGAGGCTGAGGAAGACTGGGGACACTACCAGTGTTGTGCAGGGAGCACGTCTGGTGGCAATACGTGGCATTACTGTGTGTGATTCATGGTGAGCTGGCTCAGGGTTTGGGCTTGGATGTGGGCGCTGGGTGTGTGTGTGGCCCTGGGCAGTGCCTGGGTGACATATGACTTACATACGAGAAAATGAGGTGTTGCTACCTGTAAATCAGCCATCACGGAGTGTTGCAAGTGCCTCCATCCCATACTTGTATGGCTCACCAGTGTATTCAACTTGCTGGAGAGCTAATGTCTTTTAATAGAGCAACTGACCTCATTTAGAAGCTTCCAGTGCACCAGCCGGTGATTATTTCATGCAACAACATGCATGGAGGAGCCCAGGGCAGAGCACAAAGTCTCCTTCTCATGCTGCACTGCTCTTTCTCGCGTTTGCTGCATCAGCTGCCTCCTGTGCTTCCTGCCCTCAAGTCAGCAAGGATTTTGCTAAAAGGGACTTTGTGGCTTGAATAATTTGAGATTTCATGGAACTAACAGGAAGTGAAAACAGAATGAGCACATCTTCCTCCTCTTCCTGCACCTCCACCCTTTCCCCTTTTTCATTCAAGTGGCATGTAAGAATTACAGCAGCCTCGTGAGGTGCCGGGGCTGAAGTGGGAAGTGGTAAAGCTTGGCTGTCGCTCCTCCAGGATGCTGGTGGACGAGTGGCTGAAGCAGGAGAACCAGGCAGCTCTTCCCCAGGATCTGTCCCCTCTGGGGACCATCCCGGCACTCAGCCTGGCTCCCTTGAGCCCTGGTAACACCAGCGTTCCCTATGGGGTGGGTTTGGTGAGGCTCATGGTGCGGGCGAGGGCAGGAAGAGCTGTCAGCATCGCCCACTCATCCCCTGGCAGGAGGGAACGTGGCTCAGCAGCCGGGCACACGTGAGCATGGCATGTCTCCCCGGCGCAGGTTTCCCCACGGTTACACAAGGGCACGATTGCACAGGAGCTCTGACGTCCAGGAAGAGCAATGACAAGGTGAAAATTGAGCTCTGTTCCCTGGGTGCCGGTGGCCCTGCTGAGGTGCTGTCCGGCACAGCGCGCTGGCCACGGCCTCTGCTTCCCAGCCCCGCGGGCGGCAGAGAACAGGGACATGAAAGCAGGAGCCTTCCCTGCCCCCCGAGCGAGCCCCTCGCACAAAGGCTGCTCTGCTGCGGGGCTCAGACACCATCTGTCCGGTGGGGAGAAGCATCAGAGAGACCGTCTTTCCTCGGACTATTCCACTTAATGCCCTTTGGAAAACAATCCCATTCCCAGCAGGTGCTAATCTCTTGAGTGGATCCGGCTCAGCCAATGTGTTTTTCGCTGTGCCTTTGTACCAGAGCCGTGTCTCCTGCCATCCTCGCCTGCCCTGCCGAGCGGGCCCGGGGTCGGCCAGGGCAGCAGCACCTTCGGGAGCCCTCAGCCTGGTTAGCTCTGGGAGGAACACTGATGAAAGATGGATGCAAGTGGATTAGTCATTCACATCGTCTCCGGCTTTAATACACATGAATGTTTCAGCAGATTTCTGGAACGGAGAGTGCAATTCCCTGCTCTCCATCTCGTGCTGTGCACAGCAGTCTCCCGGGGCAGGGATGGGGGTTACAGCTGTCACCGTAGCCTCTTTCATGTATTTGGAAAACGCTGAAATTGTGCTGAATGGTGTGGGGTTATTGCAGGTTCCCTGGAGCCAGTGATGAAACCAGTTTGACAGAAGGCTGCCGTGGCAAGGATTAGGGCTGGAATGTGCTAGTGAGGGTTTGTTTCTGGTTAGAAAAGAGCTGGCTCTGGCCTGGGCTAGGCTGGAGCCCCGCAGATCTGCTGGGATTTTGCCCAAGGGACAGCCTCCCTACTGGTCCCCCCACACTACAGCCCCGCAGCAAAGCCTGAGTGAGAAGAGAAAGGAGAGGGGATGTTCTTATTTAATTGACTCTTTTGAATTTAGGGCTGCCTTCTTCCCAGTTGAAGGTTTCAACGACTGCCCTGGGATTTGGGCAGGGGCAGCACCCCAGGGTCCACAACACCCTAGCACCAGCTCCAAGGGCAGGAAAGGCAGGAGAGGTGGTGGGTGGGTGGCATTCCCTGCCATTGTCATGGAGATCAGCAGCTGCTTCCCTGGAGGTCACCATTTGCATAACAGTTAGAGCTGCGTCTCTGGAGTATTTGCACCTGCAGCTGCTGCCTCCAGAGCCCCTTCCCCACCCCATTCTGAGCCTTCCTGGGGTTGCTGGTGAGGACCAGTGGGGTGAAGCTGCAGATCTTCTCTGCCCATGGAAGGGGGATTGGAACTAGATGATCTTTAAGGTCCCCTCTAAGCATTCTAAGGTCTGTGTTTCTATGGGGAAGGTGAGACCTGCCTCGGATGGCAGGTTCCCTTGCCATGCTCCTGAGTCAGGTGCTCACCTTGACCTCCACTGCCCAGCACTGCAGGCAGTCCTGTGAGCTCTGCAGTCACACTGTCCCTGCTGCCCTCCTTCCAGGGCTGAGAGTGGTGGGGGCCACACGTGGATACAGCATCGGGAGCAAGGCAGAGGGAGAACCTTTAGGATGTCTCTTCCATTCATGTCTCAAAGGGACCCACAGAGCTGTTTACAGGATTCCCAGTGCCTTTGGGAATACTTACGTTTTCTTTTATTCTTAAAGCTCTCAGCTGCCTTTTCCCCCCTGTGCTTCACCTCCAGGTTCACATATGCCACCCCCATGTGGTGAGCTGGCAGCCCAAAGGGGCTCTGGGAGCAGGTTGCTGTCGATGCAGGTCTTTGTTGTGGTCTGTGCTGAGCTGCTGCCTTTCTTTTTCCCTCCTTGTCTTGCTGCTCAGCACAAAACTGTTCCCAGCATCTCATTAACTAATGTCTGGTCGTCCAGATGACTCTGCTCCCGGCCGGCGGCCGGCGGTGACTATTAGACCTCTGAGCAGGAACGCAGCTGTACTTAGGGTGAAGGTAAAACAGAAACAGCCTTGTTTTCAAGGGAAACATTGCCTCGTGATGAGAATGGCTGGGTTGGGAGTCAGATGCTGTGGCTCATGCTGCTGGCTCTCACACAGCTCTGGGAAAGGCACTTAACCTCCCCATAGCTCTGTCGATCCATTTGGGAGCAATGCTGACTTATCTCAAGGGAAGTTCTGGGGAACCAGCTCATTTTTGATAAAGCACATCAGGATCCTTGGGCTGGGAAGGCTGTTGTGCATGCCGACGTGGGGGCTTGGGGTATCTGTCTCACTGGGCTGGCTGGGTATCAGAGCCTTGGGAAAGCTCCAAAGCTCCTGCTGGAGTCCAGGTCTCCATGTTTGATCAAGTTCACCTCAATACTCCTCGTAGAGCCTGGCTCTTCTCTGCTAGTTTTCAGAGCTTTGTCCTGGTATCTCAGTGACCTCCATACCCCTCACCCCCTTGTGCAGGGCAAGCCTTGAGCCCCAAACTGCCAGAACCCTCCCCTTTTCACTCTCCTGCCTCACCAGAGGCCAGATGGGAGTTTATTGCCCACATCTGCTTCCTTCACTTGCCCTCATGGCTCAGTGCCGCTGAGTCCTCATTCCCCAAGTGGTCGGCCTTGAAAGAGGAACCTGCTCTGCTCTGCTCACCCTGAATGGGATCCAGCAACGGTTCTCCCTTCTGCGCGGGCAGCACTGGTGAATGAAACCAACCAACCAACCAAATGAGAGCCTCAAATTTTAGGTGTTCCCCTTTCCAGGCCAGGATGTGAGTAGTGTGTCAGCCAGAAGTCGTGCTTCTTTAGTCAGCTCTCCCACCTGAGACAGAGCACTTCAGGTCAGACCTGCTCATCTTGCCTTTTTGCCACAGGGTTATGTGTGGGCACTGGGCAGTGTTTAAATGGTTACTGCATCCCCCACAGTGCTGGGTTGCCGTTTGGGGCTCTGTGAGTGTCCATAGAACTTTTGGAACGGCAGAACCTCCCTGCCCCAGCTCTGGAGGGTGGTGGAGCCTGACTCTCCAGGTTCTCTGGCTCCTGCAAGCAGCATGTACAGCAGGAGGGAAGCACCCCCTGCTCCAACTCCTCCAGCAAGTGGTGTTTTAGGCTCCAACAGGAACATGTGGATTCCTTCCCCATCTCTGGGGAGGAGAGTCAAATGCAGAGGATTGCCTCTTGCATAGGAGTAAGATCTCTGCTTCCTCATTGCCTGCTCCAGGGCATCCTCCTCTTGGACATGTCAGTCACCCGGGGTGGGGAAGGGGATGTGACGGGCGTTCTGGTGGAACAGCCTGTTCTCTCGGGTGAAAGAGGCCCACGGATTGAGACACTGACGTGCTGTTGCTACCACAGTCCTTGTGATCAGCTCAGGAATTCCAAATATTTCCTCTCAGATAAAGGTGACTGGGGGAGGCTAGAAATATCTGGACGTGTCTGGACAAGCCTGAGATCCAAACACCAGGCCAGAGAGGTCAGGATCAGTCCCGGGAGTGCTGGGCTTCAGGTGCGGAGCGGCCAAAGCCCGGGATGGTGTGGGAACAGAGCAAGCTACTTTTCCCTAACCTTCAGCCCGCCCCCAGCATGGGCAGGGAGGACGCTCCTGCCTGTTTTCCCACTCCCTCTGGTCTGGGATCTGGTTCCCAGGGGACACAGCTGGGATGGAAGTTGTGCAGAGGCTGAGCTATCACAGCTCCTAGGGTGGTTTCCTCAGTGAAGGGCAAGGCACTCTCCTCGGGTCCCCTATGGCCCCCAGCTGTGGCTCCAGCAGCTGCTTCTCCCTTCCCAAGGGAAGGAGAGGGGCTCACGTCCCCTCCCTGCCCTTGCTGAGCTCTGGCTGTGCTCCTCTCCGCCTGTAGCACCCGATAGCTCTGCGTTCACTGTGCGCCATTTATCTCTCCTTCAGCAAACACTTCCTTTTCTTGGAAGCAAAGGCTTCTTGGAACTGCCTTTCCCCAAGCTCGGCAGCACATGCCATGGAAAAAGCAGCATGGAGAACCGGCTGCCAGCCATCCTTGGCTCCCTGCCCTGCCACGGGGGGCCTCTACTGGTGCCTGCCCCACAGAGAGGCTGGGTAGATATGTGGCCCTGTCCACCACTGCAGCCTTCCTAGGCACAGTGGGGACATCCCTGCTGAGGGTCAGGAGAAGCCTGTGGATATGTGGGGGACTCTCAGTAGGGCAGGTCCTACTGAAACCCTGAGGAAATCAGATTTTGTGGGGAATACATCACAAGGATGCAGCAGCCTCCCTCCAGCTGAGCATTCTGCAGCCTGAGGTGCTGTGAGCAAGTGGCTGGGGTGTGTGTCCAAGGGAAGGACCATCCCTGGAGCGAGTGCCCTGGCACTGAGAGATCAAAACGTATGCTGAGTTGGAAAGGACCCACAAGGATCATCAAGTCCAACTCCTGGCCCTGCACAGGACAGCCCAGCAATCCCACCATGTGCCTGAGAGCATGGTCCAAGCACTCCTTGAGCTCTGATTCAGGCTTGGGGCTGTGACCACTGCCCTGGGGAGCCAGTTCCAATGCCCAACCAGCCTCCTGGTGAAGAACCTTTTTCTAACATCCAACCTAAATCTCCCCAGACACAAATGCTGTAGGGGTGGTGTTTTTTGGACAGGTGCCTTCTGCCCCAAGTTCCCTGTGCCCTCCATCCCTGCCAGCCTGCTCTCAGTTTGCTGCCACAGCCATGCCCTGTCACAGCTCCATACTCATCACCACCTATCAGCAGAGAGATCTTCTGTGCCAGAATTTAAAATATCTCCTTGGGTTTGGGCTCTGCTCCTGTCCCTCTCCTTCAGCACATCACTCGCTGTTCCCTGGGTGAGTGGACGGGCAGCAGGCAGCAGCCCTCTCCTTTCTCCCTGGACAGCACCTGCCTGTGAGCTCCATCCTGCCCACTCCTGCAGGGCCAGAACACAGTACAACACCTCCACAGATTCCATGCCAGCTGACAGGCATGGTGGGAAGTGAGCATCCTTCTGCCGCTCTGTGTAGGTGGTGGGAGTCACGGGGGTGACTGTCATATCCCTGAGGATTGTAAATGAGGTGGCAGCAGTGACATGGCCCAGCGTGAGTTAGCAAAGTCCCTGTGTCCCATCACTGCCCTTGTGTCTGTGAGTACCTCCTCATGGTCATGGGGTGTGGAAGGCAGCTATAGGAGGTGTCTGGTGGGAGATTGGAGAAGAGCTTTGGTGGCAGAGCTGGGTGCTGAGGTGCACAGCTTATCAAGGACCTGTGGTGGGGAGCCCTGTGGCTGTGGAGAGGGACACAGCCCAGCTCCCTGTGAGTAAGCATGCAGGTCTGCTGCACACCCTGCTTTGAAAAACTGTGTGTGAGCTTGGTCATAGGTATGTGGCAAGGTGAGGAGATACCCCACAAGCTGTGACCGTCCTGCAGCTGTTTGGTGGGAGCCTGGGAGACTTGGCACCATGTTCCATGGAAGAGAGGCACCTGGATGCCAGCCATGACCTGGGCACCAAACTCCTGTAGTCCTGCAGGCTGTGGGCAGGTGTGGGGCGCAGAGTGCTGGCAGACCGGGCAGGCAGGAGTGCTCCCCCTGCCTGCACAGAGGCCGTGGCGAGGCGTGACAGCGTCAGCCGGGCTTATCTCTGCTTTCCCAGAGCAGGGTTACTGGAACTGCATTCACTTATCAGGGAACAGGGGATCTTGCTGGGAAGATGGGCTGAAGGTGCGACAGCATCGAGCCCCTGCTGACGCTGAGCTGCTGGCGATCCTTGAGCCTGGAGCTCACAGCTTCCTCTCCGGCCAGCCCTGTGCCTCCTGCTCAGCCCTGATAAACCTGAGAGATCCCAGGCCACATGTTTCCCTGCTGCCTGCCCAGGGACCCCTGCTGCCCTGCCGTGTGTGGCCCAGGGACCCCAACAGCTCTTCTTACGATGGGCTAAGTTCTTCCCAGCTCCTGCTGCTGCTGGAGATGAAGGGCTGGAGGCAGCCAGCTCGGACGAGCCAGGCCGGAGTGACTGCATTCCTGGCGAAGCCTCGTGCTTGGCCTGCTCTCCTGAAGCCGTGGGAAGGCAGTAACTTGGCGACCTAATGCCTGCCTTTGCCACAGGGATTCGTGAAATCCAGCTCGTGTTGTGGAGTAACCTGCAAGGGCCAGGATGTGGGAATGGGAGGTGGGAGGCTCCACTGCGGGCACAGAATCACTGGGGAGATGCACGGTGTGGGCTCCCACAGCCATGGGCACCAGCCCTACTGCTGCTTCCCACAGGCCTTAGCCAGGGAATGGAGCCCAGCGGGTTCCCAGTGCAATGATTTCTATCACACTTGGATGCTAATTTTAGCGAGCCAAGAGCACGTGATGCATCCCCTGCCCTGCCCACGTGGTGTTCTCCTCACAAATCCTTTCTGGCATCCTCTTCTCTCATGACTGTGCTTCTCCCCTTGCCCTGTGTGCATGATTCAGAGCAAGGAAGCACAAGGCAACTGTCATCTGCCCGGTCCCCACCACCGCTTTCCTGCCAGCCCTTCCCTCTGTGCTCCACTCGCACCCCTGTGCTCACCACGCTCCTCTTTCCACAGGAGCGCTTTGTGGACCTCTATGGGAACAATGCTGCTGCCGAGGTGAGAAAAGGCCAGGAGACCTTCAACAGATGGCTCCTGACCGGGGCGACGGTGGCCGGAGTGCTTCTGCTGGGATCCCTGCTGAGCCGCAAGTGAGGCACCGCCGAGCCCCGCGCAGCCAGGGCGGCTGCGCCTTCACCGCCACATCCACTACACTCCGCTCCCGGGCAGTGGCACGGGGGCAGCCTCTCCATCCTGGCCGAGCACCCTGCTCCCTGGAGTTCTCTCCCTCGTGCCACCAGCTCCTTTTATTGTAGCCCGTCTTATTTACTGTTCCGTTGTGTTTTAAAGGCGCTGAGGCCGATGCAGCACTTCAGCCACCAGCTCCCAGCACTGGGAGATCCAGGCAGCTGCGGGGGGCACAGGCTAGGTGTCCCAGCCCTGCAGGGTTCTCCAGATAATTTGGAAGAGAATAAACAGACTTATTTTTGCATGTGTGAGTGCGTGCGTGTGTGTAGATGTGTCACTAATATAAAGTTCCCCAGCCAGAGCAAGGGTCAGGCTCCATGCCCCCGTCTCTGGCACGCTCAGGCACCAGGAGGACACAGGCTGCCTGGCAGGATGGAGCTTTCCTGCAGCATCCCTGTCCTGTCCTTGCTTCTCCAGTCAGAGTTCATCCCTGTGGCAGGGGGAGCAGGAGGAAGAGGCCGAGGCCAGGGGTGAGGAGCTCTGCCCTTGGTCAGCCCTGTGTGAATTCCTTTCTCCCCACCATAGTTGCTGGGAGCTGTGGCCTGTCCCAGATGAGGATGGTGTGCAAGGCCCAGGGCTGTGAGTGGTTTGAAGGGTTCTTTGTCCTCTTCCTCCTCCTCGCTCCAAATGTAGATGTAGATGGCTGTGGAACAATGTTCATCCCTTCCCAGCCTGCTCCTCTGGGCTGGCAAAGGAAGGAGGCAGGAGAGGGGGAGAGTGCTTGTCCCTGGCAGGAGGGGCTTTGCAGAGAGGCTGTGGTGTCCAGGAATTCAGAGCTGGAGATTGGAAGGGTCAGGGGAAGCACCTTCACAGGGGTGGGAAATTCGCCCAGGGGGCAGCTGGTTCATGGGACAAACCGGGAAGCAAGCCCAGGGGGGACGGGAGTGAGGGCTGGCAGTGGCTGAGAGGCATCTCCACCTCTGGGGAGCCTCTTTGGGGACCACAGGAGCTGTTGGCCTCTCCATTGCTGTCCCACATGTTCCCAGTCCGGTAGTGCAGGCAGATCCCTGTCCCCATGCGTGGCTGTGACGGCTGCATGCAGCGACTGAGGTGTCTGGCTTCCCTCCTACTCATCCCCATGCTGCTCCTTCTGCTGCTGGAGCAGGGCACCTCTGGCCTTTGAGATGAAATTAGCTTCCAGAATAAACGCCTTCATCCTTCAGAGCCCACCGCGGGCAGACACAGCTGTCCACAGCTTGTCCGTGTACATACGTCCCGCGCTCTGCTGTACATATACGAGTAGTTTTTAATTCATTTGTGAATACTATTAATGCTATTTTTGTTATCTTGTCTGTCCGTATTTATGTGTGGGACCGTGCTCCCTTGCAGAGGCCAAGCTGGGATGGAGGTGGGGGGCGAACCGGAGGCTCCAGGGGGGCTCACTTGGCCACTGGGCACGGACTCGCGCTCCTCATGTCGGACCTGCTCAGGTCCCGCATGGGGAGCACGAGGATTAGCATTAGCCCATTGAGCGCTTCGGTTTGCAGGTGGAGGTGAATCCACAAATAAATTTGTCATTCAAGCTGCTGGTGGTGCTGTGGTCTTTGCAATTGTTGGGAATTTGAGCATCTTTGGACCCAAAGGAGTTGGTTTCAGTGGGATGGATGGATGGATGGATGGATGGATGGATGGATGGATGGATGGATGAGGTCCTCTCCCTGCCCAGGGAAAGGTTGAGGTGCTCCAAGGGCAGTTTGCTGTGGTCCAGAGGGATGGTGGTGGGGCGGGGTGGCACTAAGGGGTGTTGGGGACAGGAGAGCCCAGGGCAGGCTGGGGGTGCTGTTTTGGGGGACATGGGCTCAGTACCCACAGTCACGTTGGGAGGAGGAGGGCAGGGGACTCACGGCCTCACTGGTACACGCAGCCCCCGCATTCCCGGGGATACCCCTCAAAGAGCACCTTCCCTTTGTGCAGGGCTCATTCCAGCACGTTTGGACCACACAAACGCTCGGACTTTTCTGGGATGCCGCAAGCATGGGGAACACCGAGCCCCCCCACATCCCTCTCACGGCAGTTCACGCCCAGCCCAACCTTCCCCAGACCCCTCTCCTCTGTCCTTTCGGGGGACCCCCGGCGCAGGGGGGCAGCGGCCGGGCCCTGCAGGCTCCATGGCCTGGCGGGACGCGGTGGGAGCCCGTGGACACGAGCACCATCCCGTGGGCAGCGGGAGAAGCTGCCGCGGAGCTGCTGCCGCAGCGGCTGCGGGGAGCGGGAGCGCAGGGGCCTCCATGACCAACACAGCCGCGAGGACTGGGGGGAACCCCAATTCTCGGGGGCTACTAGCCCCGTCCCCAGCCGCCCGGAGCGTCCCACTGGGGACGGACCCCACCACGGCACAGCCGCAGCCTCTCGCAGCACAGGACACAGCGATGCCCTGTCGTGGAATCGGGAATGGGACCCTGCCTGGGAGACGCGGCTGAGGGGGCTCCCCGAGACACCCCACAGCACACAGGGCTGAGCTACTCTCCCGCTTTAATCCCCGCCGAGGATAGGGGGTCTGTGAGTCCTGCGGCTGGGCGCTTTCCAGCCACGGGGGCACGATGGCAACGGCTGGTGATGGGGACACGACTGGCGGGAGGCTGGGGGGTCCCACGAGGCAGGTGGTCTCATGGCTCGTACTGCAGGTCCGTGGCGATGAGCACGAAGCCCTGCAGGAAGTCAGGGTGAGAGGGGGGATGTGGGGGACAGGGTGGATATCCTGGGGTGAGGGGACAGTGATGGCACCCACCTGCTGCAGCGAGAGCCGGGGTTTGAGCAGGCTGAGGCCATGTGGAAGGGGCAGGGGGATGCCAGCCTGGAGCCACTCTGTGGGGAGAGAAAGTCATAGCGGGGGATGGCCCTGGTACAGCTGTGGGAGGATGTGGACAGGATGGGGTCAGCACTTACTGTTTGCCCGGGGAACCCCAAAAAGCCACAGCGCAAACTTCAGCAGGGTCTCCAGACGTTTCACCTGTGGGACAGGCAGGCCCTGAGCCCGGCACAGCTCAGGCAGAGCAGTCCATGCTGGAGGCAGGGCTCAGCCCCCTGCCAGACTTGCCATGCATGGGGTCCACAGCACCCCAGATTCCCCCCAGACCCTGCTCCCAAGGTGATGTGGAATCCAAGGCTCCCCTTGGCTTCCCTGGCACAGCCACTCACCTCCACAGGGCCCACATTTGATGCCACTTGTGTTACACGGAGCCTGGAGGACAAAATCAGGGTCAGAGCCAGGCACAGGCATGGGAACTGTCCCGTCCCAGGCTAGGGACAGGCTGAGCCCCATGGTGGGACCAGGACCCCAGCACAGTGGGTCCAGGGCCACTGGCACAGATATGAACTGGGGGCAGGATGGGGTCTGAGCTGGCAATATGGGACTCAGGGAGGCAAATGGACAGGGGAATGGGGGAGCTTTCCAAGGATGTCCTAGGGGAGCTCAGACCCAGCTGAGGGTCAGGCACTGACCCTGTCAGTCTCACAGTGCCCCCGAGTCTGTTCCTGGTGATTGTCGGCTTCCCAGTCACGTTGGCATCCTGAAGCAAGAAGAGATGCTGGAGAGACCAGGGCAGTGCCTGCAACCCAGCATCACCCAGCTGGCCCCAGTATCCCCCCGTATCATCCAGCGTGGCCCCAGCCAGGAGCACAGGCACATCCGCCCCAGCCAAGTCCTTTGGGGTCCTCTGGCTCCCTGAGCAATGGTAGCAGCAGCCACTCACGATGTTCAGCAGAAAGGCAGGGACACGGGTGGCATTGGGCAGCACCACAAAGGCCTCGGCAGAGGTGAAGAGGGTCCCGTGCAAGGCATCAGGATGGCAGGAGAGCAGGGGCTGCTGGCGGGCCCAGAGGTGCAGCTCCATGGGCTGGTCTGGATAGCGCTCCTGCAGCTGGGAGGGACAGGGCAGGGGTGGCACAGAGCCATGCTGGCCATGCCCCCTTCAGGTCCCCACCATTGCCCAGGTCCCATGTGCCCATCACTGCCCTGCCCACATCCTCGTCCTGTGGTGTCCCATTCTGTCTGCGCTCCATACTGCCTGCAACACCCCCCATTTCTGCTGCACCCCATTCCCTGTCCTGTCCCTCGTGCATCCCATTTAACCTCTGTCATCCCATGTCCCATCCCACCTGCAAACTTTCTGTCCTGCATCCCATCCCTCCTACGCCCCATCCCCTGTCCCATCCCTCCTGCATCATTTCATGTCCCACCCTCCAGCATCCCATTGCATCTTCTGTTCCTCCTGTAATCCCATTCCGTGTCCCATGACCCATCCCACCTGCATCCTGTCCTTCTCCATGTCCTACCTGTGTCCCCTTGTCCCTGTGTCCCATCCCACTCACCTCAGGGGAGAAGACCTCCATGTTCTTGGTCCTCAGCTGGAGTGGGAACTGCCGAGGGAGCTGGAAGGCAGGGAGGGATCAGAGTGCTAGGGGTGGGCATGGGGACATCCCAGTGGTACCCCAGTGGGGACAGCTCTGCTCTGCAGCCATCCCTACCATGTCACTGGAGAAGTTCCTGCGCAGGGCCCCGGCTGTGAAGTACGTGAAGGCAGCTGAGTTGGCGACGAACTCGGTGACAGCC
Organism: Donacobius atricapilla; assembly: GCA_013397315.1. Classification (NCBI taxonomy): domain Eukaryota; kingdom Metazoa; phylum Chordata; class Aves; order Passeriformes; family Mimidae; genus Donacobius; species Donacobius atricapilla. Next base: position 238,579 of record WBMY01015889.1, read on the forward strand.
AACAGCAGCATGGGTTCGTGTGCCATGGGCGGTGTCTTGGGCACGGGCGTGGGCAAAGCCACCGGCAGTGCCACGGGTAATGCCACAGGCAGCGCTACAGGCAGTGCTGAGGGTCTCTGCTGGTACGTGCCCAGCCTGAAGATCTCTCCCTGCACAGACACACAGATGGATGTGAGGATCAGCCAGGCTCCCCTGTTCCCAGATGTGGCCCAGGGATGCCCAGGATGACATTACCTTGAGGGCAATGTCCCCATACTCCTCTGTGAAGGCTGGCGGTCCTAGAAGGGAGTGGTCGATGGCAGCAAAGGTATCCAGCTGAGTGGACACTGCAGGGACATGGGGGTGGTCAGGAGGAGTCAGACCACCAGTCCTCTCCTACAGCCTGGCTCTGTCAGGATCCAGCCCCACGGTGGGGTCCTACAGACCCTGCTGAGCACCAGTCCTGTCCACAGCCCCCCAGGACCACCCTGCCTGTCCCCAGTCCTGGGATCCCCTCACCCACCTTTCATGTGCTTCAGGAAAGCGTCCAGCCTGTCGATGCCCCTGTGGAGCACGAGGCAGAGCTGGAAGCAGAGCAGGTGTCAGTGAGCCCAGGGATGAGGGTCTCCAAGCCTCTCACTGGGCTGGGGGGAACAAGGACACCAACACCCCAGGGCATGGGGGCCGAGCACCCACCTGCTTGTTCAGCTGTTGCCGCAGGTTTCTCTGGAACAGAGGTGCCAGCAGGTTGTAGAGCCAGCTGTAGAGCAGAGTGGGATGCTCAGATCACCTCATGGCACCCACCCAGCCTCCCCCGGCCCACCAGCCTGGCTGGGGCACCAGTAATCCTTGCATGCCAGGGACAGGACAGAGTAGGGGGTTTGGCATCACCTGTATCCACGGTGAAACTCCATGTGCAGGTCAGTGCCCTGGGTGTCACAGCCGGCGCTCCAAACTGTGGGGTGGCCACTGCCATCCTCACTCACCCCCAGCACTGCTGCCACGGCCAGGTCCTGCATGCGGAGCTCCACAGAGCCACTGTCCTGGCTGGGGGCAGAGTGGGTGAGCACAGGGACAGCGATGACACTGAGCCACCCTGAGTCCTGTCCCTATCCCCATGAGGACTCACATGGCGCCCAGCTGGGCTGCCCAGTCGGCGCTGAGCCGGATTCGGGCACGCTGCACCATCAGCCTCACCCCGACATCCTCGGCAAAGTCCAGTGTGGATTCATTCATCTGCAGCTCATGGATGTGAATCCTGCACAACACAAGGCAAGTTGTGCCTGCGGCTGTGGCGCAGACAGGGATGGGGTCAGGGACAGCGACCCCACAGGTGGCTCTTACCGTGGCACAGTGTAGGTGAGAGTTCCCAGGAGCGGGGTGTTGTAGGAACCCGTCAGGTTCAGCTCATGCTCCTTCTGCAGCATCGACTGGAGCAGTTCCAGCCCAAAGCGCCGGCCTGGGACAAAGTGGGAATTTGGGGTGATGCCAAGGAAGGGGCTGGGGTACCTGGGGTGTCAGGAGAGTGAGCAGCCAGGTCCAGGATGGTCCTTCCATCCTCCATTCCCAGCAGACTTGGCATCTGGTGCCCACTAGTTCCCCTCATTCCCCATCCTTAGCACCCTGGGCATCATCCTCCAGTTGTCCCTCCCACCCCTCCCTACTCTGGAGCACAGACTCACCGAACTCCAGTGTCCTCTGAGTCAGCCAGGCCTTGATACCAGGATGGGTGCCAGGGCTGGTGATGGTGGCAGAGACACAGATGGGCAGCGTGAGCAAGAGGCAGAGCCATACAGTAGCTCGAGGCTGGTCCTGGGACCTGGAGGCTGGAGCAGAGAACATGTCCTGGGGAACCCGCAGCTGGTGTAGAGACCCCTTCCCTGGGCACCAGCACAGCCAGGACTTATATCAGGGACAGGGAACCCCGGCTGACATCAGCACACACGGGGACACCACAGTGCTCTGGCCACCGAAAGCCCAGCCTTGCCCAATGCGTGACTCAAAGGGGAAGCCGGGTCCCCCGTTGTTCCGCACTCGCTCCCATCGTGGGAGCGGGGGAACGCGGGCTCCCACACCTCTGCCTGCCAGCCCCCCACCCTGGGGGTGCACACGAGAAAGGGACACCAACTGGGGCTCCCCAGAGGGACACAGGACCAGCATGTGGGGACACACAGAGACCTGGCTGGGCCAAGGTCGCAAAGCTTCAGCTGTGCCCTGCCTGGGAGCAATGGAGGAGTGGGGGACACAATGAGCTGATCTTGGGGAGGGGAGCCTGCACCAGGGCAAACAGGGCTCAACCCATTTGCACCAGGGAGTAGCAGCTGTTCCCACTTTGGGAAGGGCTCTGGGAACCCTGCGTAGGGTTACCTAAATTTCAGTGGGGATTAGGGTGTCCGGGGTGTGGAGGAAGCCCCCAAGAAGTGATGCAAAGGTTGGGACAGTCAGAACAGGAGCAGAACTGTGCAATCCCCTCTGAAAAATCCCAGCTGTGGGGAAGGAGCCACCTGTACTGCCAAACCCACCATCAGTGGGACTGTCCCCTAGCCAGGGTGAGCCCTTCTGGTGCCGTGGGCTATGGATGACAGGGGTCCCGCTGCCCTCATGGATCCAGGGCCTCATCTCAGCACCACAGGGGCACATAGAGCCCATGGGCAACCTCACCAGAGGGACCACAGCCCCACATAATGTATATAGAGACCTTGAAGGCAGCTGCCCACTGGCCTGGGAAGCCCAGTGCCACCATCCATGGCTGCAGTGGTGGCGAGAGCTCCCAGCGGTGACCCGGAGGCCAGCACTTACCCTGACTCCCAGCCCAATGCCCACCACAGCCCCTCTATCCCAGGGTGCCCCTGCACCAGCACTCACCGTTACAGGAGGGTGCAGTGCCCCCCTGCGCGGGGGCCGCGGGTCCTGCCATGGGTCCCAGCTCCGCCGTGTCCTACGTGGCAGTGAACAGCAGGGACCAGCTCTGACGCCAATGTCCATCCCGGGTCCTGGTCAGACCACAACGTCACCCATTTCCCCCGTCCCTAATCCCTTCCGGGATGAATCAGGTCCCATGAAAACACCGAGGGACCGGTTGGGGCAGAGATGCCCGCGGGCTGGGCGCTCCCTGGGGCTCTCCGGTGCATCCTGGTGCTGCCGCATGCGGCATCCCGACACGTGCAGGCGGCTCAGCCCTGCCAGCCCCGCTCCAAGTCTGGGCTGGCTCCGTCAGTCCCTTCCCCAGCTCTCCTGTGCCAGGTACCCGGTGGTGGCCACCCCGCGTCCCCTGAGGAGGGGATGACGGCCCGGGCTGCGTCGCGAGGGCTCGGTCGTGGGGCACACAGGGCTCGGACAGGGGTCAGGCAGAGACGTGGGGACGCACATGGACACACACGGAGCCCCTCTCGCCACCGCTCCAGCGAGAGTTTCCACATTAGGCGGCAATGAATGGGTAAGGACGGCACTCGGGAACACGGCACGGGAAGAGCCCCAGCACCTCCCGCACCGTCCCCGGCCCGAGCAGAGCCCCCATTCCCGCTTCTCCCTGTCCCGAGACCTTCCGGGCCACTCCAGGAGGCCGGCCCGGGCCGTGCAGTGCGAGCGGGCACCGGGAGAGGGACCCACCGGCCCGTCCGCGCCGCGCTCCGGGGCTGGGAGGAAGGCGCGCGGTGGAGACAGCAGTGGGAACGATAAAGAGAACCTGGGGGGTGACAGAGGGGACCCATCCAATGATCCACAAGTTCATCCACAGAGCCCCAGAGCCCCTGGCCCCGCTACGAGTCCCCTGCTGCTATGTCACAGCGAGAACAGGGGGGGACAGTGTCCTGATACCCCAAGTCACCTGTCCCCTACACAGGCCGTGCCAGGGGATTTGCTGGGCTGGGAAAGCACGAGTGGGCACGTACAGGCACGGACACACACGGACACGCTCACGTGGGGTGATGAACACACAAACACACACAAAGGGTGTGCAGAGCCTCACACACGCACATGTCTGTGCCCAGGGCTGGTCAATGCCTCCCAGACCCCCAGGCTAGAGCACCCTTGGGGGGGGGTGGGGTGGGGCTCCTAAAGGGTCCCACAAGAGCCCCTCCATTGTCTCCTGCCAGGCCCGTAGGGGGGTCTGAGCAGATCTGGAACAGGAGGCTGTGAGATCCTTGGGCTGTTTGTGAGTCAAGGGGAAGCTCAGGTCAGGGCAGTTGCCCGGGGCACCCTCAGCCCTCGGGGTTGCACAACCCCTGATGCAATTTCCTTGTTCCAAGAGGTTGTCTGTCCCCACAGGCAGGGGTTGCACCAGGAAGAGCAGGAACCACAGGGGCAGGACCATAGAGAGGAGCACTCCAAGACTTGTATCTGCTCTCGCCTGTAAAGGGATCAATCCTTGCATCATCACTTCTGTAATCCCCTAGTCCTGACACAGCAACTAATTGTGGGAGCCTCAGGAAGGCTCAGGAGTGCAGGTGGTCCAGCTAGGAAGGGGAGTGAAGGGAATTCCTGGCTGTGAACACACCCCTGTCCAGGGAGATAGGAAACCACACTCCCATCTGGCCACAGAACCCCACACCTAGCTCATAGCACTGTGCCCTCTTTGTCATCATCCCATCAAGGTGCCTGATCAGGGGAAGATGAATCCCGGTGCTGCTGCTTTATCCCACCACAGAAGATAGGGTGCAAACAATTTTTCCTCCCGTGTCTGACCATCAACACCCCATGCCTGAGCTCAGGGAGTGAAACCCCACGGGAACCACTGGGAGAGGCTCTCTGGGGGCAATGCTGGGACACAGAATTGGGACCAGCTGGTGAGAAACCCCCTCCCCAGCACCACTGCAGGGTCCCAGACCCTGTATTTCCCAGCACACCCACCCAGCCCACAGTAGTCTGCACAAGTTTCCCCTCGTTTGATGAGGCACTTATTCCCCAAGCTAAGCATGCCCAAAACCCAGGGGAGGGGAATGAGAGGGGCAGGAAGAAAACACACATGTGGTCATCAGGGCTTGTTTAATAACAAAACTCCAGCTATTGTAGAACAATATTCTCCAGCATCATTGTAATATACAATACGGGGAATGCTCTCAGCAATCTGAGAAGGAAGGATCCGGCCCACAGCACCCCCTGCCCAGGCTGCGGGGGGACCCCCAGGGCAGCCCCGCCGGGGAGCCAGGGATGCAGGTGAGCCGCGGTGCTCAGGGACGGGGTCCCAGGGACGCTGTCCGTGGTGGGTGGGACCGGGATCCCGGGAATGATGTCCGTGCAGGGTCCAGAGCGATCTCAGCGGCAGAGGATCCGATCGGCAGCGGGAATGCACGGAGCCTGCGGGAAAGGGACACGCAGCGGCCGGTCAATACTTGCCAGGAGGGTGCCAGGGAGGACGGGGATGGAAACGGGGCAGGAGGAAGGGACATCCCCGGGAAGGAGAGGGCGCGGCGCAGATCGCGGGAAGGAGATTCCAGGGAACGCCGGCGCTGCCCGTCAGAGCGCGGGTCTGAGCCGGTGCCGCGGGGTCCGCACTCACCTCGGGGGAGTCCCCAGCAGCGGCGGGGTGAGGGGGGCCGCACTGCAGCTCCAGCTGCAGGTCCCAGATGTAGTCGATAACGTGCTGCAGCAGCTCCACCTTGGAGACCCGCCGGTGCCGCGGCAGCGTCGGCACCAGAGCCCG
>WBMY01015889.1:244623-262250 GCA_013397315.1 Donacobius atricapilla
GGCAGCCCGTGCTCCGCCCCAAGTTCGGAGTTCCCCGTTCCTCCCCCTCTCCCGGGGCTGAAACCTCCACAGAGCTGCTCGGTGGCGGCTGCCGGGGCGGGGGTCGCCAGGTTCGGGTCCCGAGGGACGGGCAGAGGGGCCGAGCGCTGGGTGCGTGGGGCGGCGCGGGCAGTGGGCTGCGAGCACAGTCCTGCCGCGGGGGAAATCGGTGGAGGTCCCGTCACTGTGCGATGCAGCCAGTCCTTGTCCCGAAGGGTTTCTGGTCCGGGCTGTAATTAGCGTAACTGTTAATTACCCCGCACCTGCGGGGAGGGCAGGCAGTGCCCGTGGAAGGGCCCCGAGTGAGACCCGGGCACACCCCGAGCAGCACGAAGTGGTGTGGGAAGGGATGGAGGCAGACAAAGCTGCAGCCTCAGACATTCCCGGGTGTGTGTACAGACACAGGCACGGAGGGTGGGTGTGGGTGTGTGTGTGCACACACAAAGGCAGGGACACACGTGCTCGCACACACAAATGTGCGGGACATACCCAAATATGCACACAGGAGGATTCACACGCATACACAAACCTGTGGAGCCCAAATACAGCCACAACAGAGGCACACACGGACGGACGCACATACGGGTACACACACACACACGTGTACACACATGCACGCTCACGCACACATATACCCTGCCTTGCACACCAAGTGTGCCCAAGTGCCAGCGCAGCTCTCCCTGCCCTTTATGGGGTTGGGCTGAGGGGGGAAGACCCTGCTGCATGTCCCCAGGCATTCAGGGAGCTGAAGGCCTCCCCCTCTTCTTCCTCTTCTGGGGAGGGCAGCAACCCTGGAGAGCATACACGAACTCCAACCCTGCCAGACTGGCTGGGGGGAGCTGGATCCCCCTGTCCCTCCCTCTGTCCCTCCTCCCTGTGTCCCCCAGCCCGGTGCGGTGGCGGTTCCCAGGGTGGGCACGGTGCTGGGGTCGCCCCCCTCCATTCAGGGCTCGGCGGAGAGCCCGGTGCTGCCCGGTTCCCACCGCGGCTCTCAAAGCTGCTAATTAGCCCCCATCTGGCGGCAGTGGCCGGGCCGCGGCGGGAGGCCGGGGACATTGTGCACAGGAATGTCTTTCAGGGCCGCCGGCCGGCCGCCGCCACCGCCAGCTGCGCCGCCAACAATGCCAGGACGAGCCGGACCCCGCGCCCCTGCCACCGGCCACCCCGAGCGGCGTAGGGACGGGGACGGACTTCGTGGCCGTGGTGGGTGTCATGGTACACATGGCACAGCTGCCCTGGCACAGCCACTCCGGCACAGCCACTCCATTTGCCCCAGCCCAGGGGATGCCCCCGAGAGCAGGACACCCCCACCCCACCCCTCTGCATACTGGGGAGCTGGGGATGGGCTACTGGGGTCAGGGCTGCCAGTGTGGCACCGGGACACTGCCTTGGCCACAGCTGGCCGCGGGGGCCCGGCCTGGCACGGCGTGCCGGCCATTGCAGCGGTGTTGTCCGGCAGAACACAGAGCTTCATTTCCATCTCAATTCTGGGAACGGGGCGCGCGGCGCGGTAACAGCAGCCTCGGCCATATGGCGCTGGCGGGGCTCAGCCCGGCCGGGGGGGCAGCCGGGGGGCGGCTGCTTTGCGCTGAGCAGGGGTTGCCCGGCAGCCGAGCACATCAAAGCCCCCGGGCGCCCCCAGCCCGCTGGGACCACACAGGGCACGGCTGCGCCAGGCCGCCGAGGGGCTGCCGGGCTGCCTTGCGCTGCTGTGATGGGGAGGATGGGGTACAGCCGGCACCCCAGAACCGGCAGCACCCAGCCCCGCACTGCGGCACACAGGGCTGGGAGGCAGCACGGACACCGCAGGTCAGGCTGGGCCCCACCAGTGACCAGGACCCCCAAACTTGGGCTGCTCCTGCCCTGGCTGGGGTTGGGCTCCATCCAGATCCTCTCTCCCGGTGCCATCCGCAGGTCACCCCTGAGGCTACACAGAGCCTCCACCCACCCATGTCCGCATGACAGTGCTGAGCCAGGGTTTGCAGATGTGCCGGGGCCGCCGGCACAGCTGGAGCGAGGCCGAGGCCTGAGAAAGCCCCTGCGCATTCCCCTCCCGCCTTCTCCCTTCCCGTTCCCAGCTTCCATCCGCTGCAACCCAGACCAGCTGGAGCCAGGCAGCCCTTCCTGGGATTTATTCCAGCTTCCTGCCCCTCCTCGCAGGCCGGCTGGGGCTGGGGCTGCCTTGGGCTGCTTCCTCTCCCTGCTCGCAGCCGCCGGCCGGGCGCCACTGCCAGTACCCATCATCACACGGGACCCCAGCTCTCACCACCAGCACCCACCACTCCATGGGACCCCAGCGCTCATCACCAACACCCACCATCACAGCAAAGCATCCCCCACCCTGCGTGGTAGCGCATGAGATACAACTGCAGCACCCATCACTCATCACCCAGCTGCACCCCTGTTGTGGTCGGGAGGCTCCTCAGGGCTCTAAGGACAAGCAGCCCTGGTGTGTCCCCCCTCACCCCAGGCACCAGCACTCCCCAACCACGAAACCACCCTCCCCTTGCCTGGCATTTGCACCCTGTGTACCCTCACCTCAGCCCATCCCACCCCACTGCAATTCCTGATGGGAGCTTGGCATCAGGGGTGTGTGCCCAGGAGCTCCCCTAGCCAACGGGCACCTACCCTACTACCGTGAGGTGCCATGAGAGAGTGGGTGGGTGAGGATCATCCCAAACCCCACATCTGCTAGCAGCAGAACAGGCAGCTTTGGCCCCTGCCCTAGCTGGGTGCAGTTAAGTGGATGGAGGTTTCCTGCCGGAGTCGGCACATCCATGTTTCCGCAGCCCCCACCAAGCCGGAGGGACCCTGCCGAGAGGGGAAAGTGGCCCAGCAGCGGCCCAGACACAGCGGAGCCGTGTGGCCTCGGCCCTGCCGGGACCGGAGGTGCCACAGGCCCAGGTGCAGCAGGCGAGCAAACCGGGGAGCGCTGAAGCGCCGGCTCCACTCGGCTCCTTGCAGGGCCCAACACACTTCCTTCCTCCCGGCCAGCCCCGGCTTATCAGCCAGGCAGGGTGAGGGGTGACCCTGCTCTCCCCTTCCCTGGCCTTCCGCTCCCTGCAGCCCTGGGAAAGCTCCCGGCCACACTTCCACCGCACCTACAGCAGGCAGGAGCTGCTCAGAGCTCTGCAGGGCAGCAGTGAGGCAGGAGGGTGATGCTGGCACAAGGGTTACCCTGTGTACCCCCCCAGCCTGCTCCTGCACTCTTGGGGCCTCTGGAGGCTGCAAAGGGATGCAGGTCCGACCACCCTAAGCCAGGGAGGATGCAGAGCTTCCCAGGATGCAGTGCCAGCCCCACACCAAGGGACACACCAGGCTGGCGAGTGGGGTCCTGACTCGGGGTAGGGTCCTGCACCGCACAGCAGAGCCAAAGTCCTTTTCCACGGAACACTGGAGGCTGGTGAAATCACATCTGGAGTCTAGACTCAGTGACTCGGTGGGCTGGGCCTGGCGGCCGCGCTGTACCCAGACCCTGCTGCACACTGTTTGCTTAGCTGGAGGTATTTAATTGGAATTAAAGTGGCCCCTCTTGTTTTTGCGGACAGGGCTGTTGGAAAAGGAGCTGTAAGTCATAGAAAACATCTGTAGGAGCCTGCAAAGGGTCATTAGATGGCAGAATGCGAGGCGCCACTTTTAGTGCTCGCAGCCGGCGCAGGGAATAATGGTTCAATACGGCTTTTGTGGAGGAGCTGCCAAGCCAGCAAACACTTTCTATTTATTCTGGCAGTGGGCATGGCCAAAGGGATGCAGGATCCTCCGCAGGGCCCCCAGGAGGGGTAGGGAGGACACTGCCAGTGCTGCAGGACACAGGGCAGCTGGTCCCAGTGGAAGCTAAGTGGATGCTGGAGCTGCCCCTGCCTGCAGCCCCTTCAGCCCCCATGCCTGCACCAGCATCCTCTGCCCATCCCAGCCCCAAGGGGTGCAGGATGGTGCCTGGCTCCCTGCAAGGAAGAGGGACAATCCATGCTGTCCTCACCCTGCTCCAGGGCGGGGTCTGGAGTCACCCACCCCTACCCCTCCCATTCCAGCTTCCCCAGGCCATGGGGCATTAGCCTCTGCTCACTGGGCACCCCAGCAGCTGAGGCAAAGCACGTCCCCACCCTGCGGGGTTCCTGCATCCCAATCCCTGCCCAGCCACCCTTCTCTGGGGCCAGATCCCAGCTGGAACCCACCCAGGGTTCAGTGACTCTGGCCCTAAATCTGGGTATCGCAGAGCAGGGGCCAGGCTGGGGGAAGGCCCAGTGCCAGAGAAGTGGGAGGGGGAAGGGGCCGGTCACTTGGAAACAGCCAGACAATGGTCACCCGTCTCCACTGGGAGAAGGCGGGTGAGCTGGATGCCAATCCCGGAGACGGCTGGGCAGCTCAGCAGGGGCATGGCCACACCAGCACTCTTTCCTTCAATATGGTTTAATATGAGAGAAAGCAAATGCACAATACAAAATTTAAAAACCGGCATACATCGATACCCCACCTGGGTGGCTGCTCCGACACACACAACACGATGCTCTTGCACAATTTTTTCGTCGTCTGTCACTTGCAGAGGGTCTTAAAGGGCCCCAGCCCAGCAGCGCCGGGCATGGCCCACGGGCAAGGTCACTTCTCCTTCTTGGAGGCTTCTGTTGGCTCTTCTTTGGAAGCCCCTGGTGCCTCCTTAGGGGTTGAGCTCTCCTCGTAACTGGGGACAAGAGGGACATGAGTGGGGCCAGCTCCTCCCTGGGGTCAAAGCCCTGTGCCACATGGGGACAGCCCAGCCTCTGGCCTTGGGTTCTGCCCTGCTGTTGTTGAGGACAAGGTGAGCTCCAGCCATCAGCCCCCAGCACAGGAAAGCCCCATGGGGCAGAGCCCAGGCAGAGATGAGGGATGCATCCCCCCTGGACATCTCCAAGGATAGGGTGGGCCCAGCCAGGTGCCAGCTCTGTGCCTGGGGATCCATCCTTGTTCCCTTGTTCACTACTGGATATCCTGGATAGCACATGCTTTCCTTGGCTGAGCACTGGTGCCAGCGGGGCTGGTTAACAGGGGAACTGCAGCAAGACCAACAGCAGTGTTCCCCCCAGGGTCTCACTTCTCTGGCTGCAAACCCCCTCCAGCAGTGCCCCAGGGCTCTGGCTAAGGAAATGGGAATGCTGCTCCAAGCAGAAAGGACAAGGTCTGGGATATCAAATCTTCTTGCCCTTCCCAGTCTCCCCTCTCAGAATGGGAGCGAAGCCGGCCCACAGCAGCACAGCAACAGCTCCAGTCTTTGCCTACAGAGTGCAGAGAGCTGGCAACAGGGAGAGCTTGGGCCAGGGAGAGCCAGGACCTGCCCCTACCTGGCCAGAGCGACAGACAAGGGGCCCCGGCGGCAGTGGCTACATGGCACTAGGGCTCTGCTGCCGGCGTCGGCGGGGACAGGACAGTTTCTGCTGCATGGAATCAGCCAGGCTGGCCGGCGAGCCAGACACCGTGGGGAAATGGGTGAGTCTTGGTGTGTGAGGCAAGATTTCAGCAGAGGATTCATAGCTGCAGGAGAGAGAGGAAGCAGGAAGGGAAAGACAAGAACAGAAAGGAGGTGGGGAGAGAGAGAGAAAAAGCAAAGAGTTTTGGAGTGAGAGCACCGAGAACGCACCGCCCTGTGCAGGAAGCCTGGCACCCCCCGTCACCTGCTAGCACCCGCTGGCCTCTCCTTGCCTGCAGACTCCCGGACAAGGGCTGCAGCATGGAAAAGTGAGCACTGAAATTCGGGGATGAGGCAGCTCCCATGGGCATGAGCAGAGCCAGGCAGCCAGAACCTAGGGAAAGCAAGCCTAGGCAGTGGGAAGGTAGCAGTGGAGCAGCCCAGGGGTTGGGCAGGTGACAGAGATATGCAGCAGACCCTGTCCTGCTGCTTGAGGACAGCGTGCCCACAGCAGATGTGGGGGGCAGGATGGGGTCCCACTGCTGAGGGAGGCAGAGTGGAGCCTCCTGCCTAGCCTAAGGAGGTTTGGCAAGGCTGAGAGCCATGGAGCTGATCCCAGTGTCACCCACCTCTGCCCCACCAGCAGCCCTTCCCTGGGCCAGCAGCACAGATCTGCTCACTCCCACCCTGCCTGCAGACCCTCATTGCTGTGAGACACCATGGGTAGGCAGAGATCACAGGAACTGCCAGCTCCTGGGAGGATAAGGGCACACCAAAGCAGCACAGCAGAGCTACACCTGGTGGGATTCCTGCGGTGGGAGCTACTGCCCTCCAGGCATCAGTCCCTCTGAATCTCACTTCCTCTGCCTGCAACTGGAGCCACTTCAAGGGAGGTCTGACCCCCAGGGGCTGCCAAGTTTGCAACCCTCCATCATCCTGCCCTTGCCCTGGCAACACTTTGCTGCTGGAGCAGCTTGTACTACTGCTCTGGGAGGGCACTAGCCCCTGGCTGCCAGGCTCCCTGTGCTCCTTGCTGCCCAATGGGCCCAGCCTCACAGCTCATCTCTCCCCAGTTTCCTGGCAGGAGGTGCTGCTGCTGTCAGCTGGTGAGTCACGGCACTGGGGAAAGCGGCTGCAGGATCCCAGGTGCACAGGAAGGACGATCCCAGGACACTCAGTGCCTGCAGCAGCGATTGTCAGAAGCAAACATCAAAGGAGGGGCAGGTGCGGCAGGGCTGGGGATGGCCCAGCTGAGAGCCGCTGGGAACATGCATACCTGCATCTCCCAGGGGAGGGGAGGGAGGAGGGAGGACAGCTGACTTCCCGTTGCACCCAGTTTCCCTCTGAGCAGGCTAGGAGCTCAGGAACGCTCCTGGGCTGGGGCACTGGGGAGACTGCAGAGTACACAGCCCTGCTTTAGGATGTTCCCTTCCCTCCTCTGCATCAACTATCATTACTGTGCCGAGCCACCACCAAGTCTCAAGCATGATGGAGAAAAAGCTCTCAGGCAGGAGGCCAGAGCTGCCCACCGACAGCCTGGACAGGCTCCGAGAACAGCTGGCCACAACAGCCCAGTCCCCCTTCCTCTGTACCCACAGTCTGGTGCAGGGAGACTGCTGCAAACCAGGAGACTTTGCCCAAGTGGGGAGGTTGGGATGTGCTCGAACCAGCCTCGGCTGCTCTCACAACGGGCTCTTTTTCCCCACCCACAGGCCCTGGGACACAATGACCAAGTATCTCCACACCAGGTGTGCAGTCCCACCCGCCCCTGCCTGCCAGCGCATGGGAAGAGTCTGTCACTGGGGCGTAAAGCAATACCAGGTGCTGCCTGCTGGTACCACGGCACAGCTCACACCCAGCTCCCGGGAGGGGCTGGAGCCAGGCCCGGCATGTACAAACACAGACCCGCTCCCTCCACCCACGCACGTGCCGGCGCACACCCAGAGCATGCCCAGATGAACCCGTCCCTCCAGCTGTGCCCGGGCGTGGGAACATCTGCACGCTTCATGTGCTCCAGCGCCGCCGGCAAAACAGCTCCGTCGCCAGCTGAGGCTCACCTGAACATTTCGGTTACTTCTCCCTTTGCCAAGGCCACGAGAAGCGGGAATCCAATGCAGGCAGGGACCAGGTACAGCAGCGCAGGCTGTGGGGAAGAAAAACAACTGTTAAACCAAACCACAAATCACCCCAAGGGCAGAGTGCAAGGTGAGCTCATGGCCTTGTCCCCTCTGCACCCATGGTATCTGTCACATGGCTACCCAGGGACTTAACACCCTAAAAGGCAGCTTCAAGAGCTAAGTTAGAGCTGCAGTAGAGTGAAGCTAGATTGGATATCTGGAGGAAATTCTTTCCTGTGAGGGTGGTAAGATTGTGGCACAAGCTGCCCAGAGAAGCTGTGGATGTTCAATCCCTGGAAGTGTTCAAGGCCAGGTTGGAACAGGGTGTGAAGCAGACTGGTCTAGTGGTTAGTGTCTCTGCTCATGGCAGGGGAGTTGAAACAAGATGGTCTCCGAGGTCCCTTCCCAAACCATTCTGGGATTCTGTGAAAATCCTCACTGTGAGGTCCCAGTGGGCCATGAATACACCAAGAGCCCCTGTGCAGACAACAGTGCATGGGCTCCCTGCTTCACAGCCAGTGGTGCTCAGGGCAGCTTGGTTGCAAAGAGCCAAAAAACACAGGGTCCCTGGCTGAGGGGCTATTGCTGGAAACGAGCCTTGCCCCAAGCAGGCCTCTGCTCCAGCTGGGCACAGGAGCTTTGGGCAGGGAAAGGTACAGACAGGTACTGGAAAACCAAAGCCAAGAGAAGGAATAAATCTTTTTCCTGGCAGGATGCATGAACTTCGTGGCCAGGCTGGCCTGACCCACTTGGATGTGCAGCTACAGGAGGCAGCAGGGTGGAGCTCACCTGGGCATGCTTGAAGATGTGCATGATGAATATGGTGAGGCCCAGCCCAAAGATGTAGGCCACAAAGCTGGTGTAGAAATATGTGTGCGTGTTCTTCTTCAGGCTGTAGGGAAAGAAGAGCTCAATGACCTCTGGTCCAGAATGCCAGTGGCCTGGTACTCTTAGCCATCATCCACCACAGTGGAGTGTGGGGAGCAATGCTCTGCCTATGCAGCCCCTGGTGTTGTGGGAGCAGTGTGGGACTGAAGGCACTAACACCGAGGTGAGGGGTTGGAGAAGGGAAGAAGACGAGTGATCCTGCTGCTGCATGGAAATTGGGAAGGGAGGAATTGGGGCTGGGACCCAGGGAGAAGGTCCCATTGTCTTGGTGGAGATGGGCCTGTCCCTGGCTCTCAGCAGTTGCTATTTTATCACGGGGCAGGCTGCAGGAACTGGGATTCCCAGCAGGTGCAGGCAGGATGTGGGTGGTAACACCTGAAAGAGCTGGCACAGACCAGAGGGTCTGTGCAAGAGCAGTGGGAGTGGGGCCACACCACCACAGTCACAGAGCACCCTGTTCCCCAGAGCCTTTCAGTGTGGGGCAACTGCTGCAGCCCAGCTGTAGGTGCAGCTTCCCTACGTGGCAAGGAGCCGCTTCCTCCAACGTCAGTGGCAACCTGGAGGCAGCCAGCACTGCCAGGCACTGATTTGCATCCACGCGAGCACTTCCCAGGTGCCTGCACCCCCGGCTCTTTCCCATGCTGTCACTGCTTCCTTTCATTGCCCTCAGCTCCTTGCTTCCAGGGAGCTGGTGAGGCTCTGTGGAGCTGCCGTGTGCTGCTGCCCTGATCCCCAGCCCTATGCTGCCTGCCCTACCTATGCCTGAACTCAAACCACTCGCCCCCAGTGCTCAGGACATACCCACAGAGCCAGGCCCCTGTTCCAAGAGCTTTTCCTTACACCCCCTGGGGGGTCCCCACACCCAGCTCCAGAAGGGAGCACATGCCTGCGCTCCTGGCTCCCCCTTCCCTTTTTTCCTCTACAAAAGCAGCTCAAGTATGCTGCAAGATCCAACCTGCCAGAGACCCTTCCCTGCTGCCTGCTCACCTGATATCAAACCGCAGCAGCAAGGCAATGAAGATCCCTGCAGGGAGAAGGAAACAATGAGGGGCTGGAAGTGGCAGAGGAGGGACAGCGAGGGGCTGGAGGGGCAGGCTGAGGGAGGCAGGGCAGGACCCGCAGTGCCGTGCCCGGGGTGACAGTGCCCTCTCGTGGCACACGGCACCGGGACAGCGCCCGGACCCGCGGGGAGACTCCCAACCCGCCGGGAGACCTGCGCAGGGCTGTGCCCGGCCAAGGGCAGAGCCAGGAACCTGCTCAGCTCCCCACAGCCCCCTCAAAGGAGACCCCAGTCCCATCATCCCTCTTCTGTACTCACCCGGAATGACAATGTCTCCCAGTCCCAGCATGGCGAAGTTGTCGGCATCCAGCCCCTTCTCCAGCAGGTCCTGAGGGAAAACCACTGCGAGGAGCAGAGTGAGGCACAGTGAGGGAGAGTGTCCCCACTGAACAGACCCCAGCCCACGGGGCCTGGAAAACAGGGACCAGAGCAGGGCAAGGGACCTGTCCCTGCCCTCAGCCCCCTCCTTCCCTGTAGCTTTCCTTGTTCTTTCTGGGACAATTCCAGGACAAGAAACCAAGGAGTCCCAGGACTCAAACTACTGAATGCTCCACAGCAGCACCAGTTCACCACTCCTGCTGTTCTGGGGCTCTGTGGTTTTTTGGTGTTTGTTTGGGGATTTTTTTTGGGGGGGCGGGCTGTTTTTGGTTTGGGTTTTTTTTGTTTTGTTTTTGTGGTGTTTACTTGGTATGGACTGTTTTCACAAGCAGGTGAAATTGCGCACTCCAAAGGTGCAGAGTGACCCAGGCAGACCAGGACTCTGTAAACCATCCCTTTCCAGAGACCTGCCTTGGCTTGAGGCTGGCCAGTGACAGGGAGGATGGGACACTAGCAGGAAATGTTCCTGCACACATCTCAGCCTAAGAAGGGTGCATGGGGCAGGCCTTGCAGTAAAACAAGCCCCAGGACACAGGAAAGATCTACTCACGTTTTATTGGGGCCTCGAATGATTTGGCAACTGTCACCATCACGTTGGTGCCAAAGACCTAGAACAGAGGAGGCCAAGGTGACCACAGCTGCACAGGAACACACTCACACTCAGCTACAGCCTCACCCCAGGGCCAGGAGTGGCCTCAGGGGCAGAAAATAGCCAAAGACATGCCAAAATGTGGGCGCAGGAGCCCTGAAAGCAAGCCCACTGTCTGGGGGAGGAGGCATACAATGGTACTGGGGGAGGTGGCCGCTTCATGGCTGTCCTGCTCTCAGAGCAGCGTGGGGATAGCACTCGCATGGCAGAGCTGCTGCCCACCACCCAGCCCTGCACCTCAGTTCAGCTTTATACAGTCAACTCCATGTAAAGTCCAATTGGAGGGCAGGAGCTTCCAGCAGAACATCCCAGCCTGGGAGCTTCCAGCGGGGACAGGGGGCAAGTGTCAGATCAGCTGCAGTTTGCTCTGAGGTCATTTACTTACACGGCCCTATCAGCTGTAAATACTGGCAGCATTTGGGGGTGGACTGTGAACACTGAGGGCAGCCACCCTGATCTCTGCACCTTCCCATCTCCAAGCTTCCAGTCCAGCAGGTACAAAAAAAACAGGTGGTGGTTAGCACTGGGTGAGCAAGATCCTGAAACCTCGGATTGAAGGGATATCTTAAAGCATCAAATTAACTCCCATAAGATGCAGCAAGTTCTGTGCATTGCCATGGAGTAACTGGAGTCAAGACTGGGATCAGGGACTATATGGGCAATAGCATTAACCCATTGAGATCTCCTTCCTCCTTGAAACCCTCCTGGGATCTCACTGTGACTGAATCCATGCCAAGATCCAAGTTCCTGCAGAGCGGCACAGTACGAGGGCCTCCAAGGCAACCTTCCATAAATCTCCAGCAACACTCTGATGCATGGGGAAGCCGAGATGGGAGACAGCCAGCAAATGGAGAACAGAGGGATGCACTCACTGTCCCCAAAGCACTGGGAAGACACTCGCACACTAAGCAGGGCCTGGGGCACCAGGTGCACTAGGGCAGAAGGCTGAGTCCTCTCCAGATGAGAGCTGTGGAGGAAGTGGCCCACAGGCTAAAAAACCACAGAGCCCAGACTGTTAACGAGCCTGGGAAACAGGGGCACCAGCGGCCAAGTACAAAACAACCCACAGTAGCCAGGCGTAAATATGGAGGGATTACACAGGCAGCTGCAGAGCTGCTGGACAGACCTCAATGTATACAAGACTCTCAGACATTTGGAAACATGGTGACTCAGAAGCTGGAGGCAGCAGGAAGGACTGGGGAATACGGACATTACAAGGAGAAACATTCTCCCATGCATGGAGCAGAGCACACGACTGCATTCCTGCCTTCCTCGCCCCCCTTTCCTCTACAAAAGCAGCTCAAATACACTGCAAGGAATAAGGAAAACATCAAAATGAAAAAGTCAGGGTGCAGTACTGGCTGAGGAAAAGGGACTGGAGGCATTCCAGAGTCTGGTCCTCTGTGCAAGAGAACAGAAGGACACTAACGAAACCAGCAGATGACAGAGCCAAGGCACAGCTCATACAAGCAGGCTCAGTGTGCCCCAGAGCAGCTTCCAGCCCACCCAACAGCTGTCAGGCCATGGGAAGACCCTAGTGGGGAATACAGGACCGGATATGACACACACTGAGTACCCCACAATAGCCCTGATGAGGTCCCTGCCAGCCCTGGGCTCTCTGAGTGAGACAATAAAAGAAAACGCACTTGATGAGCCACATTCTGCCACTGTGGATTCTGTCATCAACCCTGCCACACCCCTCTGGGCTGAGAAAGTGAAAATTCTGACTTCAAGTGTGTGTCCAGCCAGCGTGGTGCCTCCAGAAAGGCAGGATGCCAGGCACATGCTTCCACCAATTGCCTGTGGAATGCTCCTGCTTACCCAGAACACATCGTAGATGAAGAGGCCCCCAAGCAAGATGCAGCCAGTGCTGACGTTGTTCAGGTGCAGCAGCTCCACCCCGTTGAGGGAGAATGCCAGCCCGAAGAGATTGTTGGCAATCCAGTGCTGAGAAGGACAGGAAAAGGAGATCTGGGTCCCACTGTACACGGAATCCCCACCTTGCATGGAAATGAGTCCTTGTCCAATCCAGCCCACTCCCCAGCTGTGCCTCTCTTACCTTTCTCAGCAGGTACCAGACCCCCACAACACTGCTCAAGGCCAGGCACACGAGATCCTTGGTGTCAAACTCATAATTCACTATTTCTGCAAGAAAACAAAGAAGTCAGATTTGGAGCAGGCCAGGCAGCCCCCCTTCCCACGTGGGGCTGAGTGATTCCACAGCTGGGGAGCCCAGAGCTCAGTGCTCATGTCCCAAACAAGGGGACTGTACCCTTGGTACACACGTGCAAACTGCCTGGAAATGAGCAGTGGGCCCTGGAAAACTCAGACCTTCTCCTTCAGCCAGACTCTGCACATGGACAGCATCCATGGTCCTGCTGTCAGTAAGGAAATTGGATTCAGGCACTGCCTAAGGCAGGGAGAGACAAATCTTCTCCCTCTTCCTGTGCCAGTTAACTCCTAGTGGTATCACCAGAAATACTCTCTTACCAGTAAAGCTATTACAGGGCAGGATACTTATCAAAGCATCTTCTGCCAGTGCAAAGATCTGGCCCAGATAAGGCTGCACAAACCAGTCAGACCTATGCCTTCTGAGGGGCTTAAATAAAGGCTGTGCACTTAACAACAGCCATAGCTCCATCCCCACAGCACTCTGGGAGGGGTTTCTGGGGTCTCCCTGCCAGCCAGAGGCAGCACAGAGGCAGAGTGCCAGCCCAGCTCTGCAGGGACACATGTGGCTCACACTGGCTATGGAAGCTCAGCGGGGAGCAAGAGGTGAGTCTTTCAGAAGGTTGTTTCAATGAGAGCTATAAGATCAAAAAAGAAAAAAAAATCAGTAAAGGCAGAAAACATTCAGGCTACCCTGCAAGAATGGCAAGCCAACGTACCCTCCTTGCTCTCTCCGGAGCCCTGGGTGAAGAGGAGCTGGTACTGTTTGTTGGGGAAATTTGCAGGGAAGAATCTGTTCATCATGGGGCTGAAACAAGAGGTGTAGAGAAGGGCAGTTTGACAGAACCCCACAAGATATGCTGCCCAGCACCCCTGCGTTTGAGGGGGTCCCACACCCCCTCCCAAGATGGGGAAACGCCATCAGCTCCATCAGGGACTGGCAGGAGCCACAGCAACTCATCCTGCACAGAGATCTGATCTTGCTATGTGTGACAGCCCCCCGAAATACTCCAGGGCAAGAAAATAGTGCATCACCCATCAGAAAGAAGGATCCACCCCAGACCCCAGAAAATGCCCTATGACCCCTAGCAACCCTCTAGGTACCCAGCACTGCCTGGGCCACCACTGACTGGCTCTGCTGCAGAGCCAGGAGCAGAGCAAAGCCCTCACCCAGCACCAATCTAGGGAAAGCATCTGGTCCTCAATGTCCCAGAGCTCACGAAACAGGAAACCAGTTCGAGTTTTTCAGTTACTGAAACAGCCTGAGCTTTCAACACCTCGTGCCACGCATCACCACGAGACGCCAGAGCCATGAGCTCCAGCTGCCTGTGTCACCCATCCCAGTATGGGTGCTGAAGAGTTCTCCCCTCTGCAGGGCAGCAACGACTGTGCCAAGAGGGGTTTAAGTTGGATATCAGGAAAAGGCTCTTCACCCAGAGGGTGGCTGGGCACTGTTACAGACTCCCCGGGGAAGTGGTACTGGCCCCAAGCCTGCCAGATTCCAAGAACTGCTTGAAAAACACTCTCAGGAACACGGTGGGATTTTTGGAGTTGTCGTGTGGAGGGTCAGAAGTTGGACTCAATCCTTGTGGATCCCTTCCAACCCAGGATATTCCGATTCTGTGATTTTGAGCCAGAGAAGCTCCTTAGGATGAGCTAGCCTTGTCCCATGATGATGTCCACTGACACCTCCACAAGCTCTCCCAGTGATGCTGTACAGAGTGCTGGCTTCCCAGGACCCCCAAGGCTTTGGTTCCCACTACCAAGGGACAACACCCTAAGAGGCTGCACAAATACCCTAAAGACCTGGCTCTGCTGCAGGGCAGTGGTTTTCTAAAATCCTCCCAATAAAATGAACTGAAGCCTTGGGTAGCCCTGCCCCAGTCACACCCATCCCTGTGCTGCACCTGATAGTGTGGGACAGGGCCAGGATCCCCAGCACAAAGAAATACATGGAAAGCAGAAGATTGATGTACTCTTGAGAGAATATCTGCAAGACAAAACCACAGAGGGGTTAGTTACCACAGCATCCTCCCCATCCTCATGCTCCTGTTGGCAGCTGCTGTGTCAGTGCTCCAGGGAGACAAGAAGAATAGCTAGAATAACCCAAATTCCTGCATGCTGAGGGAGAACATGTTGGAAATAGCCACGTGCTCAAAGAACAAGCACAATGGGCCCGTGAGCTGTTGCGCATCTGTGAGCTGCTCTGGTCAAAAAATAACTGCAGTGCTGCAGAAAGGAGGCCAGAGCTTCCCCTGGAGAGCAGGGAGAGAGGCACTGGCTCCCAGGGGCTGCCCAGGCCCAGGGGAGCAGCAGCATCCCCTGCCCTAATTAAACAGGGCATTATTAAAACTCCTGCCCTCCAAGTCACACCTTCCCTTACTGAATCACACCCCTACAAACCAGTGCAGAAGAATCCTGGGGCCCTCTGTGCTACCCTGGAAGGGAGATGCTGGAATAGGAGAGCACATGGCACACAGCCATTGGCAGAGAAGGGACTGAACTGTACCTTTCCCAACTCTGCACCTTAACCCTCACCTCCTGGCCAGCCAGGAGCACCCTGGCACCTTGCAGGTATCCTAAAGCAGCGCAGCTGGAAGCTGCCATGCCCACAGCACCACTCTGTGCTGCAGCTCCCCCAGACCCCTCTGGGAGCTCAGCCATGTGCCAGACCTGCTTGGGCAGCCCAAGGTGCTTGAGGCCAAGACATCTCCACATTACCAAAAGCACGTGCTGCTGAGAGCTCCCATCTATTCTCAGGTCATGGATAACTCTGCCTGTAGGCTCTGAACATCTAAAAGACTTCACCTGATCACACAGGGGCTCCCTGAGACCTGCAGTGGAAACGGCTCCAGGAACATAGCATGGAGCACAACACAGAGCCAGCAGCACTTGCCCCTCAGAGTCCCAGCACCCTCTGGCTCCAGCCTGTGCCCTGTCAGCTTGGCCCATGGAGGCAGGAAGAGCTCAGGGCTATTTGCTCCTCGGCAGCTCTCCAGAAACAACCTGTGCACAAACAGGCTCTGATTACCCCCAAGCTGTGACAATTCAGGCAAGAACTGACGTCCTCCTGCACGGTGATACCGAAGAGCTCGATCTGTGCAGACTTACACACCTTCTGTCCCAACACTAAGGGCCAAAACCAGTCACCCTGTCATGGAAGCTCCTGCCAGGCAGGAAGACGTCTTGCTCCAGCTCCAGTGCCACTCACTTACTTTAAAGAAGAGGTAGAGCCCCAGGAGGGTGCAACTGGCAACAATAGGAAAGCGAGCAGCGTCTCGGCTGGTAATGGTCTCTGGCATCTCCGAGGAGTTCTGGGGAGAGAAGGATAGAACAGGACTGGGTCACCCCCTGCTTTCTTCACACCTGAGCAGGGGGTGAACAGACACAACCTGCAGGACTCCACAGTGGTTTTAAGATTGACAAAACACCCACTGGCCCCTGCTATATCCGGAAGTGAGGCTGTGTCAGAGGCAGAGCCTGACCTGGAAAACACAAACCTTGCACTTGTCCTTCCCAGGACAGCCACAATTTACTGCTTTTCTCCTCTTGGAGAAGGAAAAAATTCTGTGCTGGCGTCGTTCCTTTCTCCCCTGCCCAGAGAGGAGCTGGGCTCCCTCACTGCTCACACCCAGCCAGCCCCATCTGTGCCACCATCTGTGATCACCCTGTGCACGACGCATCTCTCCAGCCACTTTCTCATCCCTCACCTTGCTCTTGGGACACTTCTCATGCTCAAAAGCCCCAGATTTATAAACTCCTTCCAAGACATCTTTGCACCAGCTCAACCAGCCCCTTTCAAGCCATTTCCCATGGGAGACCTTCAGCTTTCAGAGGAGGCAGAGGGCTGCCTGTTTTCTGCCTGTTCCCTGCCTGCTCCAGGCCCAGCTGGCTGCTGCTCTGAGATCTAATCTCACTCAGGCAAACACCTGCAGCCAACACAGATCGAGGGCACCTCAAAAGCCCTTGTGCAGCTTATCCCAGGCACGGCAGTTGACATGCTGCGCCCGACTGCGCAGAGGTGCCCAAATTCCTGCTGCTCCCTGCAGAGTGAGAGATGAGAACCCCCTGCCTTTAACCACGGCAGGGCTTTGCTCACAGCCCCGGCTTCCAAGATGAGCTGAAGCCCCTGATATGAGGCTTAAGGGCACACAAGGAGATTTAAAAAATAGTAATAAATCAGACTGTGTAAAACAGTCCTTCCTCCTGAGCTACAGCAGCCCAACTGTTGGGATTTAAGTCCCTGCTGTGAAATGCAGAGAGCAGCGGGAGGAGTCACAGGACAGAACAGAGTGTGCAGGCAGGGGAGCACCCCCGGACCATCTCCAGTGCTGCGGGGCACAGCCACACACGAGTCCCCCACAGCACAGCTCCTCCTGAGGAGGGACAAGGGACGGTCGTGTTTTGCAGCACTTGAATTTATCGGGGAGGTGAGGACGTGGCTGGAGAAGCCCCTGGGGGAGCCAACTCTCTCCCCGGGGTCCCCTGTGCCTCCAGGCCCGGGGCCGGGGCGGGGGCCACGCAGCTGCCGCTCCGCCCGTGGAACGGGGTGCCCGAAGGGGACCCTTGGGGAGGGGCGAGGCCTACCGGCCGGGCTGCCCCGAGCCGCGGGGGTACCTTGCTCTTGGCGCAGCTGACGGAGCGCAGCGCCCCGAAGAAGATGGGCAGCAGCGCCATGAGGACGAGGCTGCCGTAGGCCAGCGCCATGCCCTCAGGGGTGGCGGGCGGGCGGGCCGGGCTCCCGGCCCCGGGCGCNGCTTCCCCTGCCGTGTGAGGGGCAGCGGAAAGCCCCAGGAGGAGGTCCCTGCCCGGTTTCCCGCAGCCCCCCTGGAGCACGAGTGGGGAGGTGGCGGCTCCGGGTGCCATCGACCCGAGCGATATGGGTCGGGGGCTGGTTGGCTGCCCTGGGGTTTCCTGCCCTTCGCCGTTCTCCAAGGACCTGCACCG
>WBMY01015889.1:273753-313609 GCA_013397315.1 Donacobius atricapilla
GGCTCGCGGGGCCGGGGCGCGGAGGCTCGGCGGGAGCCCTGCGCCCCACTGCCCGCCCGTGACACCGAGCCCGCCTGGTGCAAGACGCCGAGCGGGCACATCAAGCGGCCCATGAACGCCTTCATGGTGTGGTCCCAGCACGAGCGCCGCAAGATCATGGACCAGTGGCCCGACATGCACAACGCCGAGATCTCCAAGCGCCTGGGCCGGCGCTGGCAGCTCCTCCACGACTCCGAGAAGATCCCCTTTGTCAGGGAGGCCGAGCGCCTGCGCCTCAAGCACATGGCTGACTACCCCGACTACAAGTACCGGCCTCGGAAAAAGGGCAAGGTGGGCACCGGAGCAGCCCGCCCCCGGCTCCCAGTGAAGATCAAGCCCTCCGTGTTGGGCCGTGTCTCTACCAGCCGCAGGCAGCCCACCAAGCTGCCCACCGGCCCCGACACCCCGCAGGAGCCTGCACCAGAGGTGCCCGCTGAGGACAGCCCTGTGGTGCCTGGCACGGCTGCCTGGCACCCGGCACCCGACGGGGAGCACAGCCCCCAGGAGCCCCCTGCACCCCTGAGCCCTACCACACCCTGCCCGGAGCCAGGGAGGTCCCCAGAGAGCGGGTCCCCTTCTCCCATGTCGGCTGGGTCCCCTCCCTCTTCCTTCAGCTCCTCCGACGAGGAGCTGGAGGAAGAGCTGCTGGGGATCATGCCCGGGCGGGCGCCTGCCACTACCACCTGTGGTGCCGTGGACTGGTCCGTCTTCGACAAGGACCACGACCTCTACCCGCGGGGAGGCTCCTCGCACTTCGAGTTCCCGGACTATTGCACGCCCGAGGTGACAGAGATGATAGCAGGGGACTGGCTCATGTCCAGCATCTCGGACTTGGTCTTTACCTACTGAGTCCCACGCTCTGCAGGTAACGCTCATTTTTATTTTCATCCACAATCAGGTCATATCAAAAACAACCCAGGAAAAAAACAAACAAACCGAAACCAGCTGTTTACATGCAGGAATCAGGTATTTTGCCTTGAAGCTGCTGGAAGGCAGAGCCCCTGCTCCCCCCACCCCCTGGCACACACCCATTCTCCATCCGTCTGTCTGTCCGACTCTCGCCTCGTGCCCGCGGGACGCATGGCCGCCCGCCGCGGTTATTTGCCTGTGAAATGCATCTCATCGGGATTTCATTGTCACACCCGGCCGCTTTCCCCCATGGCCCCGGCGCTGACAGCCATGGCTGCTCCCGGCCGCTCCCATCTCTGCCAGCACCGTGTGCCCTCCCGCTCTCCAGGAAGCAGGAGCATCCACGCCACCCACAGCTCTTGGTGCTCACCCCATCTTCCCCATCCCTTGGAGAATGGCTGATTCCGTTTGGTTTTTGACTGCATTGAACGCATGGCTTCAATTTTCTCCTCTTCCTCTTTGCAGCCCTTGGGGAGGGATGCCAAGCCATGCCAAACTGTCCCTTCCCAACTCCCTGTTTTGTGAGGGGTCCCTGGCTGGGGGGTTCAGTGTCCCACAGCAGTGTCTCCTTCCCTGTGGCACGTGCTCCCCGCCACTCGCTTTGGGAAGAGTGAAGTTGCACACACGTGATGAGCACGTGGGCGCGGGAGGCTGTGTTGTTTCTCTTGCCAGGCAGTTGTGCAGGGAAAGCTGTGCCATGGAGGGAGCCCGTGTCCGGAGTCACCCCAAATTGTATGGGGACCAGCCCTTCACTAAGCAGCCAGCCCTCATTTTAACCTTGGAGCCTGTGCCCATGTGGGACCTGCTCTGGGCTGGCTGACCTTGGCCAGTGGAGCCAGGTGTCACTGCCCAGCTGTGACGTGTGGTGCTGCCGGGATGGCAGGGTGTAGCATGGGAGGGCAGGGTGGCAGGGCAGGGCAGCTTTGGGAAATCTGCCTTAAGCAACCACCCAGACTGGTCCAAGAGCAGCTGCAGGCAGTGCTGGTGGGCGTGTGGGGTGTGGATGATGCTCTGGTGCAGGGCTTCTCCACACAGCACCACGCTGGGCTCCGCTGCTAGCCACGCCAAGAGCAGGGACATGCTGGCAGGGAAGATGCTGCAGCAGCGGCTCCTCCAGCTGGGATTTTCTTTGCTTTTCCTAATGGCTCCTTCCTGCGACAGCCGCCTCCTCCCATTGCCGGGAGCACGTGGCTGCAGTGTTGGCTCGGCAGCTGCCGCAGGCTGTGGTTGGGGGGGCAGGGGCTGCGCTCTGGTACAGCTGTGCTGGGTGAGGACCCCACACATCCCTGGGCACGTGGTCATGGCTGGGGCTGGCAAGAGCTGTACTGGATTTGGCAGCAACCACTGCTTGAAGCAGCCCCTGCAGTCCCCCATGACCCTAATTCCCCAGGGGCTCTGGGTTTGTGGGGGCCCCTTGGACCCTTCCCTGCCAGTGGGGTGCTAGTGGCAGCGGAGCACCCGCTGCCTTGGGGCTCTGCCTGTTTTGGGGCTGACGGTTCCCCCAGTCACAGGCTACCCCGTGCCTGCCCCTTGCTGTCAGGCTGGACTGAGTCGTGACCAGGGGAAGGACATCCCCCTCCCGTGTCCTGGCATCCCCTGAAGGTGCCTCGGAGTAGGTGCCTGGCCCTGCTGCTGGAGCTGCTGGTGGCCCTGGCTCAACCGCAGGGATAGGCACTGCAGCGCAGGGAGAGGTGTGTCCCCGGGCCCTCTGCAGGGATGCTTGATGTCCTCCAGCCCAGTCCCTGGGGGCCCTTAGAGGCCCCCCACGATGGTCAACCATCAGCAGTGTAGATGTGTCGGTGTGTAGCGGTAGCTGTGCGTGTGTGTTGGCATTAGCCACGGTGTTTCGGTACCCCCGTGCGGGTGCCAGCCTGCGGAGCCAGGCGGGCATCACGCATCAGACACGTGTTCCCTGGATAGAGCGCGTCCTCTTCTCTGCGTCCCCTCCCTCCCCGGCCGTCCCCCACCGGATCCAGTCCCGCCCCCGAAGGTGGAAAAGCCAAATAAACGCCGGGACAGTTGTGATTCTGGCAGCCTGCTCCCAGAATTTGCCTTCCTCCCCCCTGGGCAGCCCCACGCCAGGAGCATCTGAAGCCCCTCCCATGTGTGAGCCGGGTTTGGTGTTCCCGTGGGGTCTGGCGGCCCCAGAGCTCTCTGACACACACAGATCTCACCCAGCACCTCGGTGCCTTCTTGGGGTGCACAGCCACCCCATGCTGTGGCCAGGGGTTCTCAGGGAGGGCGCCCTCAGTCACCTGCCCTCCATCCCTGTCCATGGGGAAGCCAAAGTCCCCAAGTACCAGCAAGGCCTGAGGCCACACTGAGGGTCTCGCATCACACATGTGCTTTGCTGACCCTGCAGCTTCAGGGCTCAGCTTCCGTTCCTAGGGGGGACACGGGTGCCAGTGGTCCCCTACATGCTGTGCATCACCCTTGAGCCAGGGTGATCCCTCCACAGCCTGTCAGGCGAAATATTTCCTCAGGAGCAGGTTCTGGGTCAGTGCCAGAACCGGAGCCAGCGCCGGGGTATCCTGCCCTGGCTGCAAGCACAACATCATCCGCTTTGTCCCCGTCCTCACCCCTGTACCCCTCCTCGAGTCTCGCCGGGTGTGTTTGTCAGGGAGAACCGTCGTGGACAGTGGTGGATTTTCTGTGCCGTGTGGTTGTAGTGCTTAGAGACCCCCCCTAGCGTGCGGCCCCTCCCGCTGCGCTCCCGCTGCCCGGTGCTGGCTGGCATGCGTGTGCGAGCGTGTGTGCGTGCGCGTGCGACATCCCATCATCACTCCAGACAAAGCGAATAATAATAATAATAGTAATAATAAATAATAAAAATAAACCAAACCTCTCTCAGGAAGCAGCTGCCCTGGCGGCGGCCGAGTGGGCCGGGGGTCCCCGGAGCTGGTGGGGCCCCAGCGCAGCCTGCAGATGGGCGCCAGCGCTCGGGGTCACCTTTGTAGTGTTGTGTTAGTGAAGGATCCCTGTGTCTGTTATCTTGGAGAAACAGGATTTTAGCCGAGGGGCAATGATGACCCCATCTGGGCCTGTCTTGGGGGTGTGACACGGCTGGCCCTTGCTCTGCAGAACCTCGGCTAACAATGATCCTGACTGTTGTGATTATGGAATAAAGTGTGTTGGTCTGCTCCCCACGGCTCTGGCTCCTTCTGTGCTGCCTCACTCCTCCCAGGGGAATTTGGGGTTCCCAGGGCTATGCGAGGTCCCCAGGGAGATGTAGGATTCCCAGTGGCCAGCATCCAGCTCCCAGGTGTATCAGTTCCGCCCTTGAGCCCCGGTTCCTATGGGCTCTCCTGCAGCGGGGAGGCTCAGCCTCATCAGTCAGTGTGGGCTGGGCGTCCCTGGGAGCAGTGTGAGCATGTGCATGTATGTGCACGTATGTGCTGTGCATATGCAGCCCCTCGCCCCACCCTGAGTGCGTGGGCAATCCCGGCACCGCCCCCGACTCCGTTCAGCCGGGGGAGGGGACCGAGGGTAATCGGTGGGGGAACCGGAGAGGGAGGGAAGCGGGGGTGTTAATCCACAGCCACAGGAGGGCCCGGGGGGGGGCTACGAGGTCACACGGCACTTGCATCACGCGCAGACCCCCGCCCCAGTCTCGCGGCAGCTGTTGCCACGGCAACAAGAGGAGCCCAGAGCATCCCCGGGTACCCAGCCCCTCCTGCTGCCCCTGTGCTGCAGGGGACCGGCCTGTTCCCGAGGGAGGGAGAAGTGCAGGGATTGCCCGTGCCACACTGGTCCCCCCAGGTCTGCAGGCTGCACCCACGGGAGAGCCCCCGGCCCTGCTCGGGGCCTGGGCAGTACCACAGGGGTAGCAATGTTCCAGTGTGGCGTTACTGCAGCCCTCTGCAATGGGATTTGTCTCTGCATAGGGGCACTGCTGGGAGCAGCGGGAACCATGGCGCAGCCGCAGTCAGAGCTCACTGGCCATCACCACTGCCCCCCGACTTTACCAAAGGCCAGGGCCACACGGGGCTCCTGTCCAGTGTCCAACGTGGCCCACAAAGGCATGTGCACACATTGCCACTGGCCTGGTTCTGAGTCACATGTGGCAGTGGCCTCTTGGCTACCCCAGAGGTGCCAAATACTTCCTGCCATCACTCCTCCTTCCCCCCTGTGGCCCAAAGAGTGTCCCTCCCAAAGGGCTCCAAGCACTGTTGAGAAAAAGGCTCCTGGAGAAACCACAGGCAATTAAAAACACAGCTGCCAGCCTTGAGCCATCCAGCCTGGCAAAGGCGGCCGGCTGCATCACCTCAGCTCAGTGGAGCATGCCCTGGGAATTGGGCACCACCCCCAGGATCTCCTCCTGCAGCCAGGCACCTGGCCTGGGGTACAGGGCAGGCTGGGAGGTCAGGCTATTTCCAGCCACATGCTGCTGATGGGGGGGAACACCCTGGAGAGCCAGCAGTACACACAAGGCCTGGCACTGGCCCAGAGGGAGGCAGATGGAGAACAGTGACCAGGGCATGCACACACCCTTTGGCTCTGCTCCTGCTCCTCTTCCCACAGGGCTGCTGAGTGTGAGGCTACACTGAGCTGGCCTGACCACTGCAGGGAAGGTGCCAGTTCTGGGCCACAGGGTGCCACAGGAGCAGATCTGGCAGTCCCGGCCTGGGGAGGGCAGGAAATGTGTTTAGTAATTGTTTATTTTACAGTTTTAGGGTTTGTAGAAATCTGCATTTACAGGGGGTGTGTAAATCTTTGTACAGACTAACTGAAACACCCACAGCCACAGTCTCCTCCCAGGCCCTTCTCCCCCTGCTGGGGACAATGCAAGAACTAAAGTGCATCATGGCCAGGGAATGGAGGGGCTGCAGGGGCTCCTCTTGGGGGGCTCCAGCCATTCCCTCCTTCGGGGTGGTTTACAGAGTGGTCCTGGGCCCTCCAGCAGCATTCCCAGGTCACCACACTCTCCCGCACCAATGGATTCTAAAGTGCTAAGTGACCCAGCCCCCAGTCCTGCTCTGCTGCTCTGGAGGTGTCAAGGGGCCAGGAATGAGCTCTGCCTTCAGCCACACCGAGAGGAGCCCCCTGAGCAGCCCCAAGTCTCTCCAAGGGCACTGGCACCACTGAGGAGAGGAGGGAAGAGGTCTTGCTGCCTGCCTGGACAAGGGCAGTTTCATGCACTCCACATTTCACCTGCAGAGGCCAAGGGAATTCCTGCTCAGAGCTTAATGGGAACACAAGTCAAGAATGACAACTACCCACCTGCCCTCTGGCCAGAAAGGCACAGCTCTTCCATGAGCAAGGGCCCATGGGGCAAACCAGAACATACCCAAGGTGGTTGTGGACCAAGAGGGATGAGAGTTGGGGATGCTGAGCTTTGCAGGGCATGAATTTTCTTCTCTATCCCAAAATCCCTTCAACCAACACCTCCTTTTCATGTGTGCAGCCCCTGAGCATGGCACAGATGGCTTTGGGCACAACAGAGCAATGATGGGGCAGCGGGAGGGAGTCGTGAGGGTCAGGTAAGGGCACTTGAGGGAGATTTAGCAGCTTGGGGGAGAGGTAGAGGCATAGAGTGTCTATTGGCTTTGTCTCAGTGGGACACTGAGTTGTCTAGAAAGGTTTGCTGCTTAGCTTGGAGGGCAGGGAGCGCTGGGACTGCCAATGGGACTGGTGGGGAGATGGAAGCTATGCAGGGGCCTGGGTGGCCTTTCTGGGAAACCCCCTGTGTTATTTCCAGAGGCAATGCTGAAGCCTCATCAGCTCGTGGGCGAGGTTTTTGACACATTTCCTAGTGCAAACAACTTCTATCCTGTGCAAAGTATTTCACAAGGTGGAAAAAGCCTTTCTCCATGTGGGCACGTTAGTGCTCACTTCCAGAGCTATTGAAGAAGTCTGCAATGGGTGTTGACAGTGCCACTAAGACTTGTGGTAGCATAATCTGGCACATGACAGTACAAACCTTCTGCAGGGGACTGCACTTGTGTCTCACTCCTCTGACCCCAGATATGGTCATGGTACTGCCAGCACAGCAGTGGCAGTGCCTGAGAGCTGAGGGGAGCTAAGGTCTGCTCCTGGCCCCTGCAAACAGATTAGGCTGCAAAGATGTGGAAGCAAAAAGAGCCAGGGAGTGTTACACACTGAAGATAAGCTCACAGCATTGTGCTGGCCGGGGTATGGGAAAGATTTGGCTCTGCTCAGAGGGTGCCTGCCCACAGGACAGGGAAGAGCTGTAGCAATGAAGAGCGGGCAAAGCTGAAGGCAGATCACCGGGCACACTGGAGCAATGAAGAGCCGAAGGGCTGCCCTGTTCCTCAGGAGTGCAACAGCCCTCTACCCTCACACATGCAAGCACCCAGAACAGACCCTGTTGGACACTCTCCTCCAGGCGAGAATCTGCTCTCACTCCCACTAGTTTTCCCCAATGGAGAACACAGGATAATTTAGGCACAGCTCACACACAGCTCTCCCTTTGTACAGTCACCTGAGCACAGCCTGAACAGCCAAACTCCATACCTCTGATTCCTCAGGGACAGCAGGAGGGCCTGTCTGCTCACCCTTGCACAGGGACAGGGGAACAAGGTGAGCATGGTGTGGGGAACCGTCCTGCTGGGCTGGTTCCCTCAATCTCTGTCACAAAGGCCAAAAGTGTTACTGGACGCAGTAAGAATAAAAAGTAATCTTCAGACAGGTTGCTTCTTCTGGACACGTCCTTCATCAAACATCAGCCCTTCCTGCTGGGGATGGATGCAGGGACAGTGAAGGCCCTTCCTCCAGCTTCAGGGGAAAATCTGCAGTTCAAACTTGGGTGCCCACTCCAGGGTGCTCATCACCACAGCCAGGCCAGCTGCTCCCAGTGCCATCATCAGCCCCATCACTGCTGGCTTGACAAAGCGGTTGGTCCGGGGCTTTGTCAAGGTGGATTTTGTCCGTTCCTCCCCCTGGAGCCGCTCCTCCCCTTGGAGCCTGATGCGTTGCCTCAACACAGTGTCTGGTCTCTGCTGCACTGATGCCAACTCAAAGTCCTTAAAAGTGGAAGCCGCAGTTCTGCAAGAGAAGGAACACGTCACGGAGTGTCGCATGCTCACCTCTGGGACTGGCCTCCAGTGAGGAAGATCTCCACAGGGAGGCAGGACCTGGCAAGGGGATGTGGGGAACACGTGAGCTGCCCAGCACTCACCGTTCCGCCTGAGCTGCCTCCTTGGTGAGTTCAGAAGGTGGGAACTGAACAAAAAGGTCCCCGGCTTTACTGATCAGAGATTCATAAGGAAGGTCCTGTGGGATCTGGGACAGGAGGTGGTGGACAGAGGCCATGTCACACTCGCAGTCCAGAACTTCCTGCTCCCGGTGTAGCACAATCTGCAGGAGTGAGGAGGACAGACAAGGAAGTGGGGACAACTCCTGGGCACATGCTGGCACTTGTTTCAGAGCCAGAAGAAAAAACCACTTTACTTCCAGCCGAAAGACCTGCTTCAAGAGGACACACTGCAGTGAAGCATTCACTGGAAGAAAAATGCCAAACCCCTTCTGAGACTCTGAGGCCATTGAAAGCCACTTTCAGGGTACTTAGGCCTGTCTGCTGAGCAGAGCCTGCTATTGGCAGGTCAGAGACATGGGCAGAACCTCACAGGGCTTAACTTCATGACTTGACCTCTGCCATAGGAAGATGGGCAGGTGGATGCACAGTGCAGAGCTGTCCCCAGCCAGCCAGATATCCCAGTATGTGACCAGAAGCAGGACAAGCACATGAAAGGAAATAAAAACACTGTGTCATGCCACCTCCACAGCACTCAACTGGTACAGCCTGCACATTTGGACACCCTCAGGCTGCCCCGAGTTCCTCTGGATCCCACCTACCCTTTACCATCACCAAGGACATCACTGACTGCATCTGCAGAACAGGGTACAGCTGGGGACAACACCAGTACTGGGTTTGGCAGCCTCCCTCTGCAGCCCCAAACTCCTACCACCTCAGAAGAGCACAGTTAATCCTTGACTATTCCATCAATACCTACCACAGCCGCAAAATAAATGGGCATCAGTGGGTGGCAAGCCAGGAAGAAGTCATATAATCGTACAACGTGCCGGAAGTCAGACAAAACATGGCCAAACCAGGTGATCAGCCAGCTGAGAGCAAAGATGGTTCCCACCTCCGCACTACAGAGAGAAAGAGCCATTAGGTCAGCCTGGAAACAGGGATGGAATACGCCCAAGCCACCCCTGTGCTGCACAGCTGTGCCTCGGGAAATAGAGCTGGCTGCCAGTAGAGCACTGAACCCTCCCGGAGCAGGAACTGCACCCCTGACACGAAAAAGTGTTTATCCTCTGTGCCACCCCCTGTGGCAAAGTGCTGCCACTACTAGTGTCACATCCAATGGGGGCCATAGCAGAGGCCAAACGCTGCTTTCAGGGGACCCTGAATGTGTATTGTATCATGGCACTGTCTGCCTTCTGGCCTGGGGGCAACTGAAGTCCTGCAGCACAGACAGATGTTTGGGTTCCTTCCTACCCAGAGGGCTTACTAATTCTGGGAGTTTGCAATCAGGGTCAGTACCCAAAGACATTCTGGCTGTGAAAAAAAAAGACACACCTGCCCAAAATAGGGCTTTGAACTGCCTCTTCCCATTCACCTTCCCGCTTCTGATTTGATCTGCCCAGGCACACCTGTGTGTCCCTAATGCAAAACATGGGAATTATTCCCAGAACTACCAACAAGCTACAGCAAGGTCCCACCAGCCACACAAGTGGTCGCATGAAGCAGTTGTAGCATTTGTACAACACTGTCCCCAAATCCCCAGCCCTTCCAATACAGACTGCAGACAAATGGGCTGAAGGTGGCATCATGTAAAACCCCTCCTGACAGGCAGCACAGGTTTGAGCTTGCTCAGAAATGAGCGCCACAAGGCTTTGGGGAGTCACCATCAGCTGTGGGACAGCTGCTGACTCCCTGAGGAAGCCACTGTGGTGCTGGGCTGGGGATGTGCCAGTGGAAACGGCCCTGTGAACAGTAACCTGAGACAGGCAGGAGAGAGCCAGGAAGCTCTAAGGGAACATTTGCATACCTCTGCATGAAGTCGTGCACCTCAGGGTTCACCTGGTCTATGATGGGCATCAGGTAATTTAAAATGTGCTTGGTATTATCCATCGTTTGGTCCATAAAATCCCTGAGGAAAGATTTAATAGAAGCTTTTTCAAGCAACAACATCAGCGAACTCTCCCTCCAGGGAGGCAGCAGAAGGTGAAGTACATGCAATAAACAGCCTTGCTGGCAGGGTGGCCCCCAGCCCCAAGGAATTTTGTCTCTTTGGAGCAGCCTCCTTCCAGTTTGTCTGGGACACACATGGCTGACCTGCACACAGAGCTCAGGCCCAGACCATCACACTGCTATCAGCTGACAATTCTTATTTTGCTGCAGTGCACACAAGAACTGTAAAGCCCTTCCAGCACCCAAGATCTGACTCCTGCCTGGGAGAGGAAAGATAATCCCTCCAAACCACACCCTCCAGCTGGAAGCTTGCTCTTATTTCAGTGCACAAACAGGAAAGACTCTTCATGTGGGGTACAGGACATTGGTAGTACAGACCCCACTGCCCAGGGCTATGCAAGGACAAGTGGGAGGCAGGTGCTGAGCCAGCCCACAGGACCTGGAGAGGCCCTGACAGCCACACAACCATGGATAATGCATGTGCGTTGGCTTTTCCAACTCCAAGAGATGCTACAAATTACCTGAGAGCCTTCAATTATCCCTTGCCCAGAGCACAGCTCCCTGCAAAGCCACGTGCTGTTGTGTGGTCAGGCTGCTCTCAATCACCCCTCTGGGTACAGGCATGACAGGCAGCTGCTTTAACCCAAGGCTCTGCTTTCCCAGCTCCCCTTCCAGGCAAGCTCCACCTGCACAGGTGTCCTCACAGTCTGAGGACACGTAGTTGGCTCCTCTCCTCCCACTGAGTACCTGAGATGATGTGTTGAGAGCTTCTCCACCAGTGCTGTGGTCAGCCTGTCCCCCACCACCAGGAGGAAGGTGACCACGATGTCATGGTATCCCTGGTAGTAGTGCAGCTGGGGGTTGCGCTTGAGGACGTGGAGGATGATATCGATGAGCTCCTCCTGCAATCCTTCCCTCTGGTCATCTGGCATCCCTGTGGGAACAGCAGAGGTGGCACAGCTGTGTCACCTACCAGTGCCTGCTGGGGGAGCAAGGGTGACTGTGGAGTGCAAGGAGAGCACCTGTGTATTTACTAACATGCCTGATTCCAAGGGATGTGGTGCATAGGGGAGGGTGGTAAAACTGGCAGAAAAAATTATCCAAGGCCATAATGCTGTCTCCCAAAACTGCAGGACCAGGGGAATCTGGCCAGTTTCTGAGAGGTTTAATCTTTAGATCTGCAGAACCTTTATCTGCAAGGAAGGCACTGTAGAAGACGGGAGCAGGGTTTACAGATGTTTGCACAGTGCTGCTGTGAAGAGAGAATTGTTCTGCACATCCAGCACTGATGAGGACATTTTAGTAATTTTTAATTTCCCAGGAGTTCTAGAAAAAAATTGAACAGGACCCATTTTCACAGAAACTATGCCAACTGCATCGGACTATGAGGCCTCCACTGGCACAACTTCCTATCAGTCCCCTGCTAACAACATGTGTTTAGGGACAGGATGTCACAGGGAAAACGGCCCTGCACAGCTGCAGCCAGTTTCTGGCAGTCCTTGTCAACAGATAAAACACCCAAAGGCCAAGCAGAGAGTCCCAGCGGAGATCCTGCAATGACAAAGTTCTCCTTTTCCTCTGCTTCACTAATGTGGCTAAAAATAGGCATGAGGCTGCCATTCAAGGGCAAAAAAATCCGTAGGAGCAGAGCCTCCAGGAATCAGGCCCGCATACAGCACCCACGCCTGCAAGAATCAGAGTGAATCAAGTGTTTATACAAAACAAAAGTGGCAGAAGGGGGAAGCAGATTTTGGCCAGAAATAATCACTGCTCTGCACAGAGAGCTGCTGGATTTAGTGTTTTATAAATAACACAAGGCACTAGCCTCCCATCAGAACTAAACAACTGCAAAACCATTTTGCTTCTCAGTGCTCTAAGTTCTGTTAAATTTGGTGCAAGAAGCTGATTTTGAGACTGCTTTATACCAGGGGTTGTTCTAAGCAGACGAACCCGCCTTCCCTGCCCCTGAGCTAGACCATGGACTAAAATAAACCAAAGCAAATGGCATGTTTCTCAAGCTTTTCATCTGTCCTAATCTCAACAGGTGATGGTGCACAAGATCTGTGCAGGATCCATGCAGGATCTATCCTCTCTCTGCTGCAAATGTCTGCCAGTGGCAGCCTCTTGGCAGAGGGGCTCAGTGGGGCAAGGGAAGTGGAACATTGGAAGAGCCACATTGTTGCCCTGATTTTTTCAGCCTTCTCTTCTATTTCACAGTTTCATGTTTTGGGTTCTTTCTCACGCTCTAGTCTGTAAACACTAGCAAATGGTTATTATAGTTTCAAGATAGTTTACATTCTTTGTCATAGAGATATGGACAGCTGATGGACTGTTGTCTTGACCAATGGGATGGGGAGAGGTGTCAACCTTCTCCTCCAATCCCTAGCCGTTTGTAGATCTGATATATATTGCAGTCAACTTTCAAATAAAGTAGAGTTTTAGTTCATGCCTTCTGATCAAAGTGTGAGTGTGTGTTTGTGTGTGTGTGACGGATTGCGTCACCACATCAAAAACCATCTGTGCAGAGACAGCTGAAGGAAACTGATGGCTGCAGAAGGGCTTTACTGCAAGAAGCAGCTGCTGTGAGCTCACAAGGAAATGTTTTCTAGAAGTCAGGCCCTTGGAGTACTTGAGTGTCACCTTCTGCAGCCTCCCAGGGAGGTCTGAGCCAGGAGGAACCCCATGGCATTGCTCCTGCCCCCTCAGTGCGGGAAGAGCAGAATCCTCCCTCACCTGGTGGGAAGCGGCGCAGGGATCGCCGCACATCCAGTAACACTTGCTGGTAATCCTTATTGTCCTCTCGCAGTTCCTTCCCTGCTGAGAAAAAGAGGAACAGGATTAACATGAAGCAGGGCAATGGTACTGGGAAGAGAGTGAGGTGAGGGAGCCAGGAAGATCCCTGCTGAACGTGGACAAGAAGCTCCACACACCCCCTACTCCACTGTATGTCTGCTTTTTCATGTCACACCTCAGCCCTGTCCCTGCATTTCACTGCCACACACTCTGACACTAACAGCAATTATTTCTTTAGACAACACATGTCAAAATGCTTAAACTGACAGCAGCACTTCCAGCACTCCTAGAAACATCTCTGCTCCACAGTTGTGCTGTGCAATTCAAAGTGTACTCCTCAGCAGCACTGGAGGAGTGCTGTGGAGACCACAAAGAATCATTTATAAAAAAGAAACAATTTAGAGGAAAATCTCACCCAGGGTTAACTAAGATAGTTAAAACAGAAAAGTTCAGTGAGCCAGCAAATTCCTTCTATACAATCACGTAAAGGTAAATGTTGTCTTCCAGAAGCTCTGGTCATCTCACATCACCCTAATGCCACCTGGCTCTTGACTGAGGTGGGGGGATGCATGTTTCCAAACAACCACAGAATCAGGAACAACAACAACCTCTGTCCTGGGTGATTATAAAAGCTACAGGACCTAGAGCTCCTGCACTGCGAAGGTTTAAAAATCATGTGGGTACTTCACCAGGAAGGTTGTTGTCCCTGTGCCTGTTCTGACCAAAAACCACACGTCCTTCACACAACAAACAGCTTTCTGGGAGAGACACCTAAAGAGAATTTTGGCCACACCAGGGCTAAGCACAGCCACCTCTTCATGGGAGCAAAACAAATCAATCAACAATTCTTTCTGCTGCAGGTGAACCTACATATGTCAACTAATGCCCAGGACCATGCTGACTGCACCCACAATGAACCGATTCCATGACAATCACTACAGAAAACAACAAATGTTGTTTTTAGAAGTCATGCATTGTTTACATACAACACAGTATTGGTGCTGCAGTGTGTCCCCTTTGTACATGAGCTTAGTGGGAAATGCAACACACACAGGGAAAAGGCAGGTCAGACAGCACGTCCCTACTCAAGTGACAAAGGTCACTGAGCCGTTCCTCCCAAGCAGCTGAGTCCAGGCTGTTCCATACCTGGAAGAGGGGGCAGGTCGTCTGTGTTAACACTGAGAAGCTTTGGCCACACTTTGCGCCGGATCTCGTCTGTGAGCAGCCCACCCTTGCTGATCGCCATCCGCCTCAGCGTTGCCACGTCGATGGGGTCACTGTTCAGAGCCCGGTAAATCTCTGCCACTTTTCTTTTCTTCTTAACATCAAAGTCTGAAAAAGGTCACAGAGATGTGAGCTGACAGGCAGTGCCAGCACACAGTGGGAGCTGGTAATAACCACTCACAGCGATGTCACACATGCAAGGGAGATGACACATGACAGTCACCACACTGTCAGGACAGTGTGACCCTGGTGGTGACCCCTCCAGCTGAGTGTCCCCATTTCTGCAGGCTCAGCATTGGGAGCACCTCAAAGGACACTCTCACTACTTCCCTATCAACCCTGGGGGTCCCACTGTCCAAAGCAAGTGCTACTCCTGACACCGGAGCCACCAGCAGTGGTCAGACAGAGCCCTTGGCTCCTGTCTTTCCCAATGGCTCATGGCTCCACCAAGGATCAAGACTGCTCCATGAATCCATCCTGAAACTCTGTGCTCTGTGATGCAGCTGCCAGCTCAGATGTCAAGTGTTTCCTAAGAGCATGACTTAGGAAAGTGGTCTAAAAAGGTTAGGAAAGTGTTCCCAAAACTGCGTTCCTACTGACTCCCAGGTGCAGCCGTCCTAGGAAGAAGCCTGAGTATTTCCACTGACGGCAACAGACACAAGAAAGGACATAATTATACCAGGGTTAAAGAATCATAAGCACATTGACTTGTCCTACAACAAACACAAACCTGCCAGCCATCCGTACACACATAGCTCAGCCAGTAGCAAAGAATACCCACTGTTTTGAGGACAGGAATTCAGAGCAGGGAGGGAAGGGGGTAACACACAAGGCACACAGTGCTCGGGTTAGACACACTTACAGGACACCACAGCGCTTCCCAGGGAGTGGAGAAGGGACACTACTTCACACCACATGGTGGAATTTGTCACCGCTGCCTCATGTGAGGAAAGAGAGAAACAGCAGAGAGCCACTCGATATCCCACACTGGAGGAGTTCCCAGTTAGGAGGCTTTGCTGAGCAGCTTCAGGACTGGAGTGCAGGATGAGGCACAAACTACCTTTTCCTAAAGGCTTTTCCCATAGATGCAACAACTCTTGGGATCCAAACAGGATTCGTTCTATAGGGACATGTCCAAATAGGATTTGGTGTGGGAGGAATTAAAAGGATTTTGATGGAGAAACAGCTGTTTCCCAAGGCTGCGCCCTCCCGGCAGCGATAGGGGAGCTCGATCCTCTGCCCACGTGGCACCTCCGCCACTGCCCCAGCCCTGTTCCTGCAAGCTCCCGGCTGGAAGTGCAGCTCTCAGCGAGGTTTGAAGGAAGCCTTCAGGTCGGCAGGCTGTTCACACACACGGACGCTAAGTAGGTCGAGCAGTGGATGTTGTTCCTTCTCAAAGACCCTTTAAAAACACTTCTTGGATCAAAACAAGCTGTAACAGCCTACGACAGAGCTCCACCTCCCTCCAAATTCCAAGTTCCTGGTAACATTGAATCTCCTATCGCTCACACGGTGTCTACAGTTTCTTTTATTTCCTTTCCTGCCCCTTGTGCAAGCAGAGTTATTTGCACAACAGAAGCCAGCTCTGCTCAGCCGGTTCCCTATTCCCAGCCAGTTCCCTACCCCCAGCTGTTCCTGATCCCCTGCCACACGCACACACTGGGCTGTCACATACCGATGCCTCGGGAAGGAGGAGACAAAGCCTATGGGAGAAAGAACTCTTCACACACAAAGAACTTAAAGGAGTAGTGGGAATGAAGGAGCACATCTTGCGGCCTCCTCCTCTCAAACTTGCTAATAAAGACCCCCATATTTACACTTTTCAAACATACAGGGGACAATAGCTGCGAGTGTTACCAAAACCAGTGCATTTCAAAACATGGTTTATGCAACCACAAGACCTTAACTCGCAGGCTCTCCCTTGGAAGAAGAGACACAAACCCAAGGTGAGGGCCATCTAAAACCCAGATGGGTCCGTCGGTGCTTCTGCACCGCTGCAGGCACCGGGCACCGACACACGACCTCACCAGGTCCGGCCAGCCCGGTGCTGCCGCAGAGCCCTCGGTCACTGCCGGGGACCGCCCTGGGGCACGGCTCGGGTCAGGAAACATCGACTGCGCTCGGCTGCTTCCGGTCCGCCCGAGCTGCGGGGTGGGCCGGACCCTTTGCTCGGTACCGGAATCCCCAGGACCCCCGGTTCACCCTCCCGCTNCTCGGCGGGTCACGCAGGGGAGGCAGTCGCGCATGCGCAGGCGGCAGCTCGGCCGGGACGCGTCCGCCCGGGGCGCACGTCAGGGGCCGCTCGAAAGCAGCAAAACCCCAAAGCCCCAGCCCTCCCCGATCGATCCCCGCAGTACAGGTCAAGCCCAGCGCTGTCGGGGCCGGGGAACACACCCACAATGGTGCTGCACACAGTGGCTGCTGCCGCCACGCAGAAAACCCCCGCGAACCCTCCAAACGCCCCGTCAATGCTTTGAGGCACCGCAGTGGGAGAACAAGTGCCCGGCGCTTCAGCAAGGGCTTGTCAGGTCCACAAAGCTCCTTCCACGCACAGGGTTCCGTGTTTCCTTGTGCAAGGGCTGGCAGGCACCTGGGGCCATCCACCACTCCCAGTCTCCTCTTCCACACATCTTTATGCAAACCTCCCTTGCTTGGAATAACGAAAGAACTGGGTAAAATGTCCTGCATAGCTCAGAACCAGTGCAAACAAGCTGTATTTTGTCATACGGGGTGCTTTTACGTTACAGCACATTGAGGTAACAGTCAACACAGTCCAACTTTCACATCACTTTAGGATATAAAAGATTAAGTACAACGGATTTCCACTGGATGATGGCATGGAGGAGAAAGCTATTCTGGTGTATGTGAAAAACCTCATCTCCCTGCCGGCAATCCTCACAGAAAGGGGCAGTGTTCCATGTCCCACAAAGCATTTAATCCAGCCCACACACTCCATCCTAAAATTAACTAAGCAAAGTGGAAGCACATGTCCATCCTCGCCAAAGAGCAGATGAGGGATGGGTGCCTGGGACAAGCAGGAGCTGCAGGCCAAGGCCTCAGCACCCCCGGGGGAACGTGAAGATCAATGTCCAGGGGAACAACTGCTGCAATGGTTTCGAGATGAGAGGTCACTGAGAGGGACAGGTGCCATTGTGCCTGCAGCCACACTAGCATTAAGTGACTGAAAACAAGTCACAGAAATCCAGTGAGTGACAACAGGCA
The DNA here is from genome assembly GCA_013397315.1 of Donacobius atricapilla. Taxonomy (NCBI): domain Eukaryota; kingdom Metazoa; phylum Chordata; class Aves; order Passeriformes; family Mimidae; genus Donacobius; species Donacobius atricapilla. The sequence goes on from WBMY01015889.1 coordinate 291,104, forward strand.
TGAACACCTAGTAATTGGTTTATCATCTCAATTCCCCACCATCATGGCTGAGACAGAAAAGGAGGGTTTTTTGTTATGGCAAAAGATCCTTCTCCCAGGAGATACTTTGGCTTGTGACATCTGTGTAAGGCTTCTCTGCACTGCTCCCATGGGTGTGACAGGGACATGGCCTGCCCAGGGCACATGTGGCTGTCACCACGCCTGTGTCAGTGTATGACCACCCCAGGGAGGCCTCTACACAGGGAACTTAAATCTAACCTCGATAAATAAAACCAAATGTTTATTTACACCAAAGAATTCCAACACTGGATCTTTCACATATGAAGGACAAAGTATATATACACAGCAAGGGGTAGCAGGGCTGTAACAAGGGTGCTTTTCCGTTGTCAATGATAATATTTGTCCACAATTACTGATCTACCATTTCAGTTTAAGTTAACGTCTCCTCGCTCCTTCCTCTCAGTGCATATTTACAAGACTGTGAGGTAACTGGTATTCTCACCACATGGCACGTGAGGGAGGGGATGGTGGGTGAAGATGTGGGATCGGACTTGGCGCAGTCTGATTTTTCCAACTTTAAGTAGCCACCAGCTCGAAACCTATAGAAACAATTTAAAAACAATATACCCAATAACAAACTAATTCCAGAGATCCAAGCCAAGCAACGGCTGGAATAACCCTCCACGAGAAAGGAGTTGATCAGAGCAGGGCTTACTCTACAGGAGCACCTGTCTCAGGAGGTGCCAAGGACTCCAAATGGATCAGTAACTTCATTTTTAAGACTAAAATTACATGCAAAGGGTGAGTTAGCATTCTGGTTGACTCCTAAGGAGATATTATCCAATCCAATTAGGGTTTTGGACACTATCTGCACTTACTCCTTTTAAGCTTATCCCACCTCTCCCTACTGGAATTGTCTCCTCAGTGTACCCTGGCTGGGACATAGGCAGGACATGGGGTTCAAGTGAGTGGTACTTTAAGAATCCCCTCCCCTGCCTCATGAAGACTTGATTTGGTAGTCTCTGGAGAACAGCACAATCCCCCAAGGTGTAGGCTTGTGGAGGAATAATGGTGGGAACATGAAGAGAAGAGATTTCCAGCAGGATGCAAGAGCTTGGAAATGCTGTTGATTCATCTTTGTTATTACATGAAGAGTTGTTTTGTTGGTTTTTTTGTGGGTTTTTTTTTTTTTTTGGGAGGGGTGGGGGCAGGGGGAAGAAAAACTGTCCAAGAAGTATTCCATCTGTAGGTATTTTCAGGGAATCCCCTGAGTTACGAAAAGTTCAAGTAAAAAAAGAAAAATCAGCCTATAATAATTTTGTATATAATGACTGAACTACTATAAATCCACAAGCAACAGTTCAGACACGGTGTCTCCAAAGCGTTCATCCCCTCCCTTCCCCTGCCAGGCACGAGCTGCATCCTGAGGAGAGGTGGAGGGGGAAACCTCTTCCCCACCTGACTCAGCTCAGGCAGCAGGAGACAGAGCCCGTCACTACTGCTGGGCGCCCGCAGCGGCTGGAACCGGCATCCCCAGCGTGGTGGTGGCAGAGATGACAGGTGAGCCTGCTAGAGGTCCAAGGGGTGAAGGTGTTGGCACTGAAGAAATCCCTGGAAAAGAGACAGGTAAGCAGGAATTAGAGTAAAAACAGCGCAGTGCTATCCAGGACAGCTTCTGGAAGCAAGTGGGAGCTCTGAGGGTCAGTTATGTTTTCAGAGCCGCCAAAATAAGCTGAGATTAAAGATCTGTCACTATTCTCTGCAGCTCTGGGAAGGGCAGATTTGCACACCCCTGAGTGTCACTCATAGGCAGAGATGTGGCAGGGTCACAGAATGGTTTGGGTTAAAAAGGTAACCTTAAAGCTCCTCTTGTTCCAACCCCCCTGCCATGGGCAGGGACACCTTCCACTAGACCAGGTTTCCTCAAGCCCCACTCAACCTGGCCCTTAAACAATTCCAAGGATCTGACAGCCACAACTTCTTTGGGCAGACTGTGCCAGTGGACTGTCCTTCAAGCTGCTACCAGAAAATCAACTGCAAAGAACTTCTTAAAATGAGACGAGAAAAACAGGTCCGGCTGCCCAAGGCCTTTCTTACCAGACTCTCCCACCCACTTTGCAGCTTTCCTTGCCCTTGTCCCCAGTCCTGGGAGATGACCCAACACCTCCCTGCCTGCTGAACTCTCCCTCCTGGGTCCTCCCACCCACCCCACCCCCACAAANCAAGGAGAGTTGACAGGACTGACCTGACATCATGCTCGCACTGCTGACAGGAGTGCTGCCACCCGGCAGGTTGGATGGGCCCATCCGAGCCTGGTCTTTCACAATGGGATCTAGGAAGAGCACACTACCAGTAAGTGCTGTGCTGCCGGAGAGCTGCTGAGGCATACAGACTGCCTGTGGCCTTTGTGCCCAGCCAGCTCTGGCACTCTGCCTGTGTCAAATAACATCAACCATCATCTATCAAAATACAGACATTTCCACCAACTCCAGTGGGAAGCACTCAGGACGGTACCACGGTCATGTGATATCAGGGAAAGTCAGCTAAATGATGTGATTTGGGGTTCAGCAGGAATGACTGACAGAAAAGCTGACGGACATTACGGCAAAGTTGATCTTTCTGTGCTAAGCAACTGTGTGATTGCAGAAAGCCAAACCCAGAATATGGGTGTAGCAAGCAGAAGGACTATCATTAATTACACTAATTAGATTATCACTAATCATGTGTCATGCCTCTATACACATTTTACATCTCTGTGAGCTGTCAGGTGTGTCACTAGAACTTGTCTTCCATGAGATGATCACAACTTACTAACCATTTTCAGCTGCATGTAAATAATGCTCTCACCTGAACAGGGACAACCCCTTTCTGCCTCCCATGCTTTCTGTGTCAGACAGGGAAATTCCAAACTTTGCTGAGCTCAGCACTACATATATCTTTCTGTGGACAAAAGTTAATGAACAGTTTGTCCAGCTCTCACATTCCAAGCTACTGGCTTCACTAATGTTCATACTTGCAAAACATTTCCCTGAATTTTTTCCAACAGTGTGTTACAGGGGTCCAGGGTCCCCTTCAGCAGCAGCAATAAAAAGCCCAAACCAAACCACCTGAGCAAACATTGACATTATACATTGTTGCAGCTGCTTCAAATCCCTAGATAACAGTATCTGTGAAAAACAGCAATCGTTTAAAAGCATTTACTAGTGAAAGTTACATTTTTGCTTGCAAAATCAAGACCTGAATACAGCAGTAGCTAAGCAGCTTAGCAACAGAAGGAGTTAAAATCCGTGTTTATCAACAAACTAGAATTCTCTGGGTTTATCCAAACACAGGAATCCATGCACACCTGCAGGAGGCAACCCCAAATCACATGATTTAAGTGACTTTCCTTGATACGACTTGCTGATTCATGGGCCCAACATGGGCACCCAACACTGGTTCCTTGGCTGGTGAAGGTGGCACACAGACCAGCAGCCTCGGCTCCAGCACAATTATTTGCAGAGACCAGGCCTATCGTTGCCATTCTCAGTTCCCAGCTGCACAAGTCATGGGAACAGAGATTACCCTGAGGCAGAACTCTCAGGACAGCACCTGAGACTTACAGAAGTAGGGGTGTTCCATGGCTTCTCTCGCTGTGAGTCGTGACTGGTGATCGTATCGCAGCAGCTTGTCTAAGAAGTCCAGAGCTTCTGGACTCACCAGATGCTGGTTCTCACTGTGGACAAAGCGCTCCCATCGCTTACGGGAGTGTCTGCAGGAAAACAGACCCTAATCAGGCCAGGCAGGGGACAAGAGAGCCAAAACTCACTTTCTTAAGGAGCAGGAACAGTGAGAGATGTCCGGCCCTGAGGGAGGCCACTGCTCTGTGCAGCAGCCACAGGACTGAGACATTCCAGAACATGGAGCAGTGTCTCTGTGTCTCCACGTGGTGGCACAGCAGTCACAGCCCCAGCACAGCCACCTTGGCCACCACAGCCCCTGCATGGCCCTGCCATGACCCCAGAGAGCAGCAGGACTAATGTTCAGAATGGATTACAGGCCTAAAATTGCAGGTTCTGCTCATCTCTTATGCCCCCAACATGAGTTCCTTTAAATTTAGTCCCACTATGAGGGGGAAAAAAACATATAAATTCCATCTTTAGCAGCACCTGGCTTTCTGCACTCTAATGCTGAGAAACACCATTTTGTTTTTTTCCCTCCAGACTGAAGAGAGTGTTTGCCCTTCATGCTTTCTGCTCCAGTAGTTCCTTTATTGCCTGGATGACATTTAAAAATCTTTCCTCAGGTCCATTTCCATATAAAGGACTATGGGAAGCAGTGGCAAAAGGGACCAAAGGCACGAAGTGCCAGTTCTCCAGAATCCTGGCTCTGATTTCTCCCACAAAATTTTGCTCATTTTAAGGTCTCTTGACAAAGCTGTAACTGTCTGGGTCTACCAAAAAGACTCGAGACGTTGGCTCACCTGCCCAAGATGTCATTGAAACGTGGGTCCAGCTCAATGTTGTATTTGTCAATGTAGTCATACAGATCTTCTGTCCCCAGCACCTTGGCTATCCTCACCAGCTGGGAACAAACACAAAAACAAGTCACTGCTGTGAAGGTACGATAATACCTGCATGAAGATATAGCAGCACATCCCCATGGGAGCTGGAACCTGGTCCCAGCAGTATTAATCAGGAGTCACAGGGTCAGCCTGCGGCTCTGGCTTCCCCAGCCACACAGCCCCAGGCATCAAGAACATGCCTCCACTCACAGCCAGAGCTCAGTACCCCAAGGCAGCCAGGAGGGAGCCACAGACGCTAAAATCCCTAAAACCTGAGACATTGCAACACTACCTCTCTTAGTAGGAAGAAAATACTCAAAACCAACAGAGGAGAAGGCAAGAATAACTGGTCAAAAAAAGCAGAAATTCTGGATCTTGCATGTGAAAAGTGAAGCACCACCCCAGGGAGCTCCAGAAAAAAGGTTTGAGAATAGAAGGTCCCTGTTCCAGAATATTTGCATGGCAGCCACATGCTGAGCATGTGATAAAGGTTTAAACATAAAATTTTGGCCTAAAGGCAACACATCAAAGATTTCAGAATCTGTATAAACCTGTACCAAATTCCAGTTTCTATACAGAGTGGGGGGAGAGTGAGTAGTGGCAGGGACTTTCCAAATACCATAACCTCAGGAATAGTCCAACTATGTACTAGAACACACCAGCCTTAATACAACTTTTTCCACAGCTTTTCCCAGCCACCTACTGAGGAGCTCCTAAGAACAAAGCTCTATAAATCCACTTCTATTTAACTGGTTACATAATCTTGCACACTTGAGAAAAGGAATGTGGCTTCAAAATGAGCAAGGAAGCCATTAGAGAAAGGCTTAAAAATTCTCTGGATGACTTGATAGAAGCCTAAGCAGGAAACCTTCATGATGCTAAGAGAACAGACATGTACATGACCAGCTCTCACCTGATCATAGTTGTCATGGCCATGGAAAAATGGCTCCTTTCGGAATATCATACTAGCCAACATGCAACCCAAGCTCCACATATCCAGACTGTAATCATACATCTGTACAAAACCAGAAGGACAATTCAATTTCTAATGAATTAAGCAGAACAGATCTCCAAAGCTAACAGGGATCCCCCTCCCCCACAAAGGTGATATCAACACAGCCATGTCATGCTGGAAACAAACTGAACTATCTTCACGTGTCTTCATCCCTAAACCACTGTTCACCTCAGTGTTCCAGTTACTCAAACTGGGATACAGCAATTAGCAGGACAGCAGGTATCCTAATTCCATCCCTGTCTGCCAGGATATTAAAGATCAGAGCTTTCTTCTATTTTCACTGCAGACTGCAATGTTATAAACCACTGAGAAACATCTGTTGGGAAAAGAAGCACTGCAACAAGCAACAAAAGGCGTGGGCTCCCCAGGGTCCATGGGCAGGTGAGGATGTGCCTTCTTCCAGAACCAGCACAGTCTGAAAGTCACCAGGAACACTGTAATTTCCATAATACAAACTGCCATCAGATAAGAGGATGCTTTTATAGCTTAATTTAGAAGTTCATGCGGTACTTGCTGTTCCCAGAGGGGCTTTGTTTCATTCCTGTACCTTACTGCAAACACAGCCTTGCTAAAAAAATATTCAACATTTGTATTCCAAGATCCATAATGATAGTTCTGCAGCTCTTCCTCAGGTCCTCACACTGCTCATTAGTTTCTTTCACTCAGTGGCTTTATGGCCACTGCTTTCTGCCATACATTTTGGAACAGACTGTCTTTAGCTTCAACTCCCTATACATCTGAATTTTGGGTATATTACCTTGAAATGGCACTGAACTTTCCATATAAAAGTCAGTAAGAAATCCTGGTAATTCTTACCTGATAATCTACAAGAAGTTCAGGTCCTTTGAAATATCTGGAAGCCACTCTGACATTGTACTCTTGGCCAGGGTGATAGAATTCAGCCAAACCCCAGTCTATTAGTCTAAGCTAAAAACAATAGAAAACGAAGAAAAAAGGCTCAAGGGTTGCTCCAGCTTTCCATTGGCTGAATGACACTAGTGAATTTAGTTTATAAGTTAATTTATAAGTCTTCCATTTTCAATTAATTTGATCAGTATCTGCTTACATATTCTCCCCAAACCCACATCACCAAGCAGTCTCAATAAAATACCTCTGTTACAACCCTGCCTGTGAGTTACACGTGACCAAGTAAAGCCTCAAAAATCAGCACAACATTCTCATTTTACATTTGTCCACGCCATGAGAGCAGTCTCCCTCCAAGAGGTCTGCTAGTACCCAAAAGGGATCCCAGTTTGCCAAGAGAAAAGCAGGAGCCCTCCCTGCTCCCCAGCCAGCCCACACTACCTTTCTGTGCTCATGGTCAATCATGACGTTGTGAGGTTTGACATCTCTGTGCATGATTCCCATGCTATGGCAGTAATCTAGAGCCTGCAGGTGAAAGGACACAGATGCTGGGGTCACAAGAATGTCTCTAGTTCAACCATATTGAAAAGTATTTCCACACATATCAAGTCTAACTAGATGACAAGACTGTCCCGTGTTAGATCCTGGACTACACACTGATCACAGAAAATACTTCTAGAGCCCCCTCTTAAAGGGAGGTCCCAGAAGCACAAGTCTTGACTTCATGTGCTTACTCATAAATTGGAATTCCAGAGTCTCTAAGAGCATAGTTACTGGGCACTAATGATCACATGAGGCCTCCTTCTCCAGACTCCTAAGAATAAATTATTAGTTCCAAAAAATGGCTGAAGACATTTGACTCACATTATCCCAAAGCACAAACCCAGCTGGTAACAGCTAACATTTTTCTTTATTCAGAGGCTACATGTATGTCTGACTTAGGATTTTAAGGTATCTCAATGTACCAAGAAGGCTGAAAAATAGATACTGACTTGATATTTTTCTGCCCAATTCTTCCATAGGCTCTCTCTTTCCTTCCCTTAGTGATATGATGCCACTATCACCAGTGACATGAGAACCATCTCTACAGGATTAGCTGAGAGCAAATTTTAGAAATAAACACACAACAACTTACCTTCAAAATCTCATACATGTAGAATCGAATATCATAATCTGTTAATGTCTGGTATAATTGCTGTGGGACACAAACACATCATGTCAGTGTTCAACATCCCAAACACGCCTGTTCCAGGCTTACTGGCATTATCCAAGCCCTTTTGAAGGTATAGTCCAAGTTTGCCAAGTTACTCTGATTTCACACCTGACTCTATCAGTCTGATCCTCTCCCTTTGCAAATCCCATACATTGTTTACTTCCAGCTCTGCTCAGACAGCACATCCTGGTTCCTGTAACTATCTCCCTCTGGTTGTACCCACCCAGCACAAGCATGATGGATGGCATTACACAGCCTTTCTTCTTCTGACGCAGGTCAGTATGAAGGGACAAAAAAAACATTTAAATCCCCATTCCCAGGAGTATGGAAGGCCACAGAAACAGCTGTCCACATGTAAAGTGGTTCCAATAAATAGTTGTACACATAAAAGCCTAATGCCTCAAAAAAACAGGCACCAATGGGCCAAGAGACTGATTTGCTCCCAAGGTTAAATACCTCTTGGAATCTGCATTCTCATCTTGTAACTTTTGTGGCAAATGGTACTGATGGCCTAATTACCAACTTCTGTCCCAACTACATTTACCTTTAAAAGCATTTCCTATGCTGGAAGGAAATGCCTGCACTATGTACTTTCCCTTCCCCAGAAAGACAGTACAAGCTGTTTTCAAACACAAAAAAAAAGAGAAGTCACACCCCACACTGTACCTTAAAGTCTGTGTTGTTTACATGTTCAAAAACCAGAGCAGGTGTTCGAGACTGAAACAGAAAAAAAAAGCATTCGGCCATTTTAAGTTATGTTTCCACTTAGGATAATGAATTAAGTAGTTTTTCTACTAAAACTGCACAAAACCCCTCTGTCTTGGACATATTTATGATTCCCCTCAGACAGAGAGAGCAGAGCCAAAGCCCACAGCCTTCAGCAGCACTATTTGCAGAGTGAATTAACTTGTCTCAGCTCACTAGTATCTCTTCCTCGCAGAGTGAGGGGCTGAAGGGACCTGTGGGGGAAGGGCCCTCTAAAAGAAGTTTATCAGATTAAGAGCTGATCTGATCAGTCAATTCAAACTCAGGATTTAAGAGCAGGGGAAAACAAAAGGCCAGGTCAGAGCTGAAATCAAACAGAGCAACTTCACCCATAACCCCACTGTACCCCTTGAGTTCCTCCCTTACTCACCACAGGATCTTTTACTATATCTGCAAGGGTGATTATATTGGGCCCGCCTCGCAAGTTCTCTAAGATCTTGATTTCACGCTTGATTTTCTTCTTTTTAACAGGCTGAAAAATAAAAATCCAAAGTGTAAGATAAAGCCCTGCAGTAAAGTGAGGCTAACAGCTCAACACCCAGATGACGACACCCAGGTGACTGCAGATCAGCAAAATATATTGGAACCCTTGCAATTTAGCCTGAGTATGCATCACACCAGTAAGGGCTCAAATATCTGCTGTCTCCTTTCTAACCATACAACCCTGACAGCTACAGACAATAATTCCAAGTGAGGGAGAGGCTGGAAGATAGCAATTTTTTAAAGAGCTCTCTGAACATGATCTGATAGGCCAAGAGGAAAAGGCCACAAGTCATGCCAAGGGAGGTACATGTATCAGGAAAAAATTTATTCACAGAAAGGGTTGTCAAACCCCAGAACAGGCTGCTCGAGTGGTGAGGACACCATCCTTAAATAGATTTAAAAGATGTAGATGTGGCACCTGGGGACATGAATGCTAGGGTGTTGGCTGGACCTGATCATCTTTGAGTGCTTTTCCAATCCAAACAGCTCTGTGATACTCCAAGACTTCTTAACTGGCATGTGACAAATGTTAACTGTGAGAAGTCCATGGTCTATTGGAGGGTCACTAAATGAAGGCCATGGCCATGACAGCCTGCCAGGACACTGGCGCTTAGAGAAGCTGAGAATTTTGTAGTCAGCTGCTGAAATGTTGCTTAGCTCCAAGGAAAAAGGTGTTGCAGATCAGAGCTTCTTTAAGACAGAGCCTAATTCCTCACAGGCAGAGATCGGACTTAATAACCAAGTGCAGGGCTTGTATCAAGGATGGCCTGTTACACTGAGTGACACTCCCAAGCCAGGCTTTAAGGATTTCAGTTTTAGGACATCAAAAAGCCCTTTCTGGTCTCCTGATCACCTCAAGACAGATTTTTATCTTTTGCCCAATCCCCAGCTCACCTTGAGAATTTTAACAACTACTTTTTCATTATTTGTAATGTTGATGGCTTCAAATACTTCACTGTATTTGCCTCGGCCTAATTTTCGAACTAGCTGGTAGTCATCTTGATTTCTGTGGAGAGAAAAGGTTAGAGTTCCAAAGGGCTCAGTCATTTCCATCACAATTTACAAACTGCTCCTTAACACTCAATCACTTCCTCACGCCCAGACAAAGGGGATTAGCTAGTGCCTTACCTCTCCTGAACTGGATGATTTAAGAATTAGGAGAGAAACAGGAAGCTTCGGTTTGCCCAAGACAGATTCAAGCCAAAACTATGGACTGAAAGCCCAACTACGTATTTCAGCATTAGCAAACTTGAACTATCCCTTTCCTCTATATTTGGAAGCTCCATTTTTCCTTGTATAATGCTGGTAAAATTCAACAAAGCCAATAAGAGCAAAAATCTAAGTGCAAGGCTGTTTAAAAACAGTCTGGGCACAAAGCAGCACTTACGCTCAGACGAATGTGTACATTCCAGAAACTGGGATCTGCACAGCTGAGGGCAGAACTCTGTCTGGGCCCTCCATATCCCAGCAGGAATGCAGAGCTATGAAGCTGCCACACTGCTGTCTGATTCTGGGACACTTTAGTCATGAGCTCAATTTAGACACCTCGTTCCTTCAATGAGAAGCAGCCATGTCTTCTCCAGGCACTCACAGAGAGCTGAGCAACAAGTCATGGAAGAGTATGCACCTATTTAAATCTGTGGAGTTTCTTCACTTATCCAAGTCAGCAGCAACTTCAGTTGGAAGTCTTTTAATTTCTTTTCAACCCTGCACTCAGGACTATGTGGATTGCTTCAGAAATAGATTTTCTTCCCTCTGAAAGGGGATGTTTCCCAACTACCTGGCAAAAATTCTTCAAACTTTTAAGGAAGCTGCTATAAATGTTCCCCCACAACTGGGAATTTAAAAGTTTGACAAGAAACATTTTTCTGAAGAGAAGTTGTGATCTTGCCATATGCCAAGAAGCATGAAAAAACCTCAGGCAGCACAGGTGCTTGAACTCCCCAGGGACCACTAGGCAGGATCCACAGGGATTGATCCCGGAGCAGGGACATCCAGAAGCAGCCCAGACTTACCCCCACTCAACAACATGCGACTCATAGTCCCAGTACTCCCGGGGTCTGTGTGTGTTCACATCCGTGTAAACTCTGGCCCTGCTCGGCACGGGTCCCGACATATCAGACAGCTTGGCAGGAGGAAATGAGATGTGAAATCAGAGGCGACCTGGTCTGCAGTGCTGACAGAGGAGAAAGGCCTCAGATTCCTCCACCTGCAGATAGAATATAAACCAGAGGTTAAATTCTCAAGGCACTTCAAAAGTATTTAAGTTAATCATTAAAAGCTGCTGCAAAGGAGAGGCTGGAGCCTGCTCAGCCACAGGCCTGGGATTGCTTGTCAGAGCTTGAAAGCCATTTGTCTCCTCTCCTTCACACAGGACTGGCCACTAGCAAACCAACCCCCTGACCTGGTAACTTCCAGCACCTTGTTTCTGACTGCTGGTTGCAGAGGTAACTTTCCAAAAGGAAAGAATGCCATGGGCTCTGTATCTGCAGACAGATTCCCTCCTTTCGACTCCAAACGGAAAGCAACAGCCACAGGCTGCAATCTCACCCCCATCACAAGACTTGGGCCATCCAATGTAACAAAATCAATTCTGCTGGGATGGGAACCAGGTTTAGTCACAACTTCCAACATTCGAAACATTATATCTGACTGTCCAAAAGACAGTAGCATCTGTGCTGGATTATGCTGCTTTATTCAAACATGAAAGAAATGCACCGCTGCACGGGTCTGAAGATGTTCCTTTGCATTCTGCTTGCCCAAAGTACCTCCAATCCTTCCTCCTTTACAATGCAATTTTTGAATAGCTTCTGGTAAGTTTTATCAGTATTGAGCCTGGTCAAAACCACTCAAAAGAAAGTTACTGTATGTCAGAGACAAACACTGTATTTTTATCCTGTATGTCTGAATACTTTATCATCCAGATCTGAATATTTAAGACAGTAGTAACTCACTACAGGTTTTTATCAATACTGTCCTACTTAACCTAAATGTGGTGCCTTTACATCTCTCGAATCTTTCACAGGGGAAAGTTAACACCATTTTCGATGTTTAAATACAAGAATCCCCTTGTCAGCTTTCACAATAACTTACAAGAAAGGGAGCTGTATTGGAGCAGGGAAGAGCATTGTTTGGTGTGTAGCAGCACCTGGCAGGGCCATACAGCCCTGAGTATGTGCTGAAACAAGGGGCAACACCGTTATCTAAATTAATACACTGATTTGCTGTGCCAATCTTATCCCTTCACAGAAAATGGGCAACTGCCAGACTGCAGAAGGAAGTAACAGTCCCATTAATCACACATCAATGAGAAAGACTTAGAAATCTGCTCAGAGCAGTTAGCTTAAGCTACTAGGGCATGCCACACCAGAAGAAAACTCTAGAAGCAAAATCCTGCTCTACAGGCAGACCTGTTGTTTATTTGAGGTCTGCAGCACTTCAGCTCCTGTGAGGACCCAGCAAGAACCACTGGCTGTGAAGATGGTGGAGGACCTGGGGGACACAGACCTGATGTCCTTCACTGTGTCACACAACCTGGCCAGCTGCTGCTCCTGCTTTCAGAGGCAGAAGTGCATGCAAGGGCTCTCTGACATGCAAAAAACCTCCTTAGGTGGGACACAGCCCAGCACTGGGTTAATTTTTTGACCTACTGACACATAAATGGTGTTGGTGGCAGCTTCAGGTAGACAGGCTTGCAGTAATCCAGTCCAGAGGTTAAACAGGGACACAGCACTGTCCCCAAGGCCACAATGGAAGGATGACTGAGGCCTTACACCAATAAAAGAAGGATGGGGCACTTCAGCCGTGTGTCCAGCTAATGGAGAATATGAAGCATTCCTAAAAATATAAGTCTATTCCTGGACAAAATGCTAGTCCTCTCACAAAATACAATTTCAGAAGATGAGGCAGCAATCATCTAAAACCTCAAAGCATTTATGTGGCATGACTCAGACACTTAGAAATTAGATGTCCCCAGGCATTACTAGAGCATGCAAGTTTACTAGAACAGTTTAGTACAGTGAAATTTATTAGATTTCGAAGTTCAATCACTGTGTTTTTGTTTCTCCTCACTCCCTGTGCTTCTCGCAGGAGATGCACTGGCCCATTTCCTCTGCTCAATACTCCTTGTGAAGGAATTAACTGAACTTATACATGTCTCAGATGACTTAGCAATTTTAATTTTTAAGCATAACGCAGTATAAATAAAGCACACGTGACTTCTCCTCTCACCCAGCTTAGCAAGATCAGTTTCAGCACAAAAAAAAAAAAAAAGAAAAAAAGAAAAAAAGAAAAATCAATCACATTATCTAAAGATAGATCAAATTTCACAGTGGCTATTTTTTGTCACGTAGCTCTAGCCTAGCTCAAGCAGCACATTGTAACAGGCTGCTCAGAGAAGGGTTTTTTCAGGAAATCATCAACTGCAGCTTCTAAGAATGGCACACAATGTCTATTTACGAGGGTAGGTATTATTGTCTACTGTTCCTTACACAGGAAGGGGAGAGAGTCTGCACAAATAACTTAATTTTAAAGCAAACAGAGTTACAGGCATACACAAACTTACCCTGCCTGAAAGCTGCTCACTCTCGGCTGTAAACTGCCAAGGAATTTGTATAGATTTTTGCCTTCAGTGCCCCTGGGGGGGGATTATTTTGCAGTGGATCCAAGCTCTTTGGCAGAAGGGAATGACACAAATAAGGACAGATAATGGGGACAGGTGCTGACATGCAAGTATCAGTTGAGCCTGCAGCTTTAAAGCAGAAAAATCTACAGTATGAGCAGCCATTGCACCTAGAGCAGCGCCCTGAGCTTGTTATAAAAGATGAGTTCTATTTCTGCAGAATTCAAACAGAATGTTGTCATTTATTAATTCCTGTATTAATGACAGAATCATAGAGCAATTTATATTGGGAGAGTCTGCTCAACATCATCTAATCTAAGTAGATGCGGTGGGATCAGGGTCCAGTGTAGCCTTGAGCATCTCCAGAAACAACATTAAAATTTCAATTTCTCTGGTAGAGAAGTGTTTAACTAGGAAACAATGATGAGCTTTTAGGCAATGTACCAGAGGTCACAGAGAGAGGAAGACAAAGCTCCCAACCACAGTCTGACACGCTGCTCACTGCCAAGGCCTGCCCTGTGCAAGGACACAGAGCTCCTGTGGTGACACCCCTTGGACAGATATCACCCAAAAGGGCTCACATGACAGCAAGGAACACCATGCCAAAGTTTCACTGTTGGCTTTTCCCACACAGGCCTGTCCTCAAAAATGCCGTTGGAGTATTAGCAAACTGATAATTAGGTGATTTCTTACATAGTGGCCTTATCAAGAGGCACCCTGCTCATCCCACACGAGAACAGAGCCAAACACAACTCCTGTCCTGCTGACAGACTCCACAGGAGCATCCAGAGCCCCAGCCCAGAGACAAACAATTGTGCTGCCACCATATAGGAATTTTTTAATTGGAAGGCCTACTAATTAAAAAAAATCAGTCTCAAAAGTTGGATTCTTCTAACAGTAGCCTGTTGTCTGAACAGTTTGGCAAGCTTAGACATTTTGTGCCTAAAGTTCAATAAAATGGTAAAAAGCCTCTCAATGTTCTCTTTGACTCTGATTTTTAAAACATTTTAATCTAAACCAGCAGTTACAAACCCCCTCGTTTTTAAAAAGGCATGTCATCATCCTCACAATGCACTCCAATTCTAAAGGCAACCATGTCCCCATAGAGAATTTTATATTTTGTGAAGGATCCATACTTCCAGCACCTACTCCAATTAGTACAGGAATTTCCTCCGTTCTTCCAGATGCACGCTCTTACAGCAAGCAGCAACAAAACACAGCCAAGAAATCCACACAGATTAGTTTCTGAGAAACACATCTACTTTGGCCTCTAGTAAAATTTGCCTCTTTTTTTTTTGTCCAGAATAACTGAGATACTGGAATGACTGTTTTTTCTCTGTTTAAATGGAAATGCCCTTGGCACGGAACCTCTCAAGCAGTTACTCATTCAGAAGTTAAAACCTACTAAGTTGCCCCAGTATGATGCAGCACTTACACAGGCTCCCACTGAGCTGAAAGCCAAGAGCTTCCCAGAAGACTGGTGTCCCAAGAACTCACAAGTGCTGTCCAAGTGACGACCTTTGTGGATAAGGTTTGGAATATCAATAATGTACATAAGAACACAAACACTGCTTGACGCTGGCTTCCCTGTGGATTGCTGCTAACAGTATGCCTTGCCCTCAGTGTGAACAGTAAGGCCAGAAAGGCCCAAGTTCATCCAGAGAGAGTGCAGTGAACCCAGAAAACCTTGCTCAATGCCACCTAAACCTGGTTGTTCCCAACGACCCACCTGAACTCAGCGTCAGTGAGCCCACAGCAGTCCCAAAGGAGTAACGCAGGCCCTGAACTGCACCAAGCTGAACTCAAAGAGCCAAGAAAACATTTCTGTGAGTTTATGAATTCCAGACAAGCTCACCTTCCTCTCGAGGAGAAAGCAAGGTGGACAGATTGGCCAAACAGGTCTGGAGACTTTGCTCTCACTTCTACTTTCCCCATGTAAGCTCATTACAGCAGCGATTGTGCCAGCCTAAGACTGTAAACAGGCTGAGACAGCAGCGGGTTTGTTGTGGGAGAAGAAAAGCTCTGTCAGTGGAGAAGAGCAGAATTACAGTGCAAAGACTAGAATCGAAAGGTTATTCCCCCTTCTTTTATCTACAACTGCAAGCAAGGTGTCACCTTTCATAGCAGAAAGCTTAAACCCAGCCTCTAAAATGATGAGTGTAAAATGTGATTTGGTTGGGTGAGCAAGAATTACAATTATCAGATTAAATTGTTGGTGATTTCCTTCACATAGCCCACATAGCCCTGTAATCCTCCCAGGGAAGCGTACTTGCTCCTTCAGAGTTTGGAGAATATCTAATACTGGAGAAACACCACTGAAATTAAGAAATCGAGACATGCCTAAATATTACATTACTGCCTGCTGGCAGTCAACATCAATCAACATCCAGCTTACTTTTGAAAGAAATAATAGTAATCAATTTTATTAAAAATATGCTCTATCTCACAAAAGAAACCTGATTTGTGTGTTCTCATGATGCTGAAACTTCAGCAATACAAGTATGGAACTAATGACCTCCAGAAGTCCCTTGCAACCTGTATTTTTCTATGATTTTACTGCCAAAATAGAAACAAGCCTGGATTAACAAAATTGACATTTTACATCCTTTCCCGAAGATCATTTACCTACTAAAGGGACAACATCAAGAGAAAAGTAGATTTTAAAATCTGAGTTTAAAAAAAAAAGCTAAGGTTTGAAACCAAACTTTTCTCTGGGTATTGTTTGGAACAGCACAGTCTGCTTTAACTACATTTTCCACCAAAACTATTTTCCAGATCTCCTTTAAATAGCTGGTTGTGTCCAACTGTAGAGAAATAATAAATGATATGTAATGACCTCAACATTACCTTTAAAAAAACCCCATGAACTATCGTGATTAATTCAAAATAAGACATGGCCAATCTGTAGGGAAAGCAGCTGACAGGTTTAGTTATACTTGAAGAAACATCTTGGAGTAATTCTGCACTAGAAACATCCTAAATTTAGATTGGTTCTTCCTACATCAGCTCCACTGATTCCTCTCTGAATTCCTGACAATTCCTGCCAATGAAAAAGTCATCCTCTGTAATGAGGATCACAATCTAAATAAAAGCCACAGGAATGGTTTTACTGAAATTCCATGTTTTATGATACTCTTCACAGTCTTGGGAAAACGTCACTGTCCCACTTTCCCAACTCAGAAAGCAGTGTCTAACGTGTCTGTCACCCTCCAGGATGCCCTGGCAGTGGCTCTGGTGCCACACGCTCTCCTGGCAGAAGGTCTATCATGCATTGTCTTCCTTTTTGTGCAGATCTCTAACAGGTGAATTTTAGCAGAGCTCGCTCAGACCCTCTATGGGTCTCCAGCATCCCAGCCTGGTTGGACACCCGTCCTTCGGCAAACATCAGTGTTGGCAACAGCCCATGGACCTGGGGCAGAACACTGGGATCACCTCCAGCAGCAGTGACAGGAACGCTGCTCACTCCATCTCCTAAGGGATTCTATGCACAACAGAATTTCCCAAGGTCATGAACGCTATTATTTTCAGAGCTAAGTTAGTCAACAGCACACGGAGCAAAGGGAAAGACCCCAAAACACAAAGACCCCAAAGCTGACCCTGGATGAGTCCATGCAGCTGCAGGGGGCAGCAACAAAAGCAAGACACCCAAGGCCCAGCACCGAGTGCAGGCTCTGCCCCTTTCCCGTGCCTGCAGCCTCTCTTGCCTCTCATAAACCCAGCGGATATCCTCACTGCCAATGCCAAGGACTCCTGGCACAACCCGATAAAAATGGCTGCAATATAACCAGGCACTGCCAAACTTAACCTGTCTGAACCACATAGCAAACAGAAAGCATCGACAAAACCCTTCTGCTTGCACCTCTTCCCCAAACTGACAGTTCAGGCTGAGCAGGGAGTGCTGGAAAGGTGGGGGGATTTTCTTTGGAGGAATATCCCTTTAGGTCTGCCCTAAAGCCAAAACAATATTTCAACAGGAAGCAGTTCCCTTTTTTTCCAAGAGCACTAACAAAACTAAACCTCTACTGCTGGAGCTGTGGACAGTATTCCAGTTACCAAAACTACAGTTTCTGAGACCCCAGCAACACCAGGGAACTCTTCCTGGAGGCTCACCAAGGGGAATGTTTCAGCAGCATTACAGGCTCTTCACAGCTGACATCAGGTTCCACTGGCAGCATCCTCTGGAAAGTTCTACCTCCCTAATTGCTGCTAAGTGACACAGTTGTTTTCCTCATTAATTAGTAGGCACAGAGTACTGCCAGGACAATCATTCAGCTGATTTGACTCCTATGGTTCATGTACAGAGAGGGATTTAGGCAGAACTCAGAAAACTGACCTGTACCAACCATCTGTAAAAGTTATAGTTTTAATTGATCTGATCATGTAATTCCTAGAGGCAAGAAGAGTTACCAGAGCCAAAGGATAAACCAGAGGATGCTGCCTGTAACTATTTCTTCAGGAAATCCCTGTGATCAGCTGCTCCATGGAGCAGGCAATGCACCACAAACCATTTCCATCACTCAGCCAGCATCGAGCAAGCTTAGCAAGAGACACCCAGCGCAAACCCCTGCCCGTAAGTGAAGTTCTGACATAATTCTCTAAAAATTTATCATTATTAACACAAGATGAAACTAGCTACCACCATTCCAAGAATCAAATGGAAAAAACCAGCCATTAAACTCCAGCAATCGCCTTCACACCTTACAAGCCCCCAGTAAAGCTATTGTGCCAAAACTTGTAACTTAATTTTGTAAGCTCAGTTGAAATTAATCTGGATGCTGCAGAGTGAGCAAAAAGCCCTCTTTTCCCTTCTGGAGTACAACCAAGCGTGGAAGAAAGGCTGGAATTCAACAGCACACTGGTAACAGACAGAGAAACCTGTGACAAAGGCTGCAAGCGAAGGAACACTGCAGGAGCTCTTGCTTTTCTAGACTGGAAATTAATTTGTTGTGCGCGTCCACGCTCATCCATTTTCTGAACACTAAAAATAAAGACTTTCTGACAACTCACACGCACATGTGCAAATATGCTCTGAGAAAACGCCTTCTCCAAAGGCTTTGGTAACAACAGGGAGAGGCACCCTCTTGGCTCCCTGGACACACAAGAGGATTTGGGGCCACTTCTTCCCACCACAGGAAGACCTTTCCCACCCAGGGAAAGCAAGTTTTGGCATGTAATTCTGTATTAGCACACTGGGTTCTCCCTGCACTTGGCTTAATTAAAAGAGGACTAATTTAGCCTTTGGTTGTTCTAGAAGGTGCAAGGGCAGAGCCTACTTCTCTGCAAAAACAGAGTGAGTAACTTCAATTTTCTAGGTCTGCTGTTAACATTCAAGACTATCCAAAGGGAAACCTGCAGCCAACTCCTGCCTTGACTCAAAACTGTTTTCCATCTAGCACACATTTTATTCACCACTCACATGAAATAAATAGCCATAATACGATGCAGCCATTACATGGGCAGGAGCTGGACTGCCTGCTTTAGAAACCACCTCCCTGCAAATGGTAATATTAATTAAAAAGGAGAACTCAGTAAGGAGGACATAACCTAAATCTCAGAACTAAACTCCATGGAAAATTAAAATTATTCAAGTTGTAACCTTCCAAATGTGAGTCTGTGGTGGTCTCAAGTCCACTAAGAACTCCAAGCTTCCCTTCTGCTCTTCAGCCTCCCAAAGCAGCAGCATGAAATGGGTAACAAAATCATTTGTCCAGAACAGTGTTAACACAGGAGCAGGTGAGACTTGTGCCAGGCTCACACTGATGCTTCTCTACTGGACTCCTAACCAGAAAATATCCTTGAACCACTGACCCCATGACCACATCAACAATCCCACTTCTCATCAGTCTTTCCTACTAATATGTAAATTTGGCACTTTGATGGCCAAAGAGGCCAAAAACCAGCTTGGAAAAACACTCTACATTCAGCAACAGCACTAACACCAGCTCAAAAATCTGCAGCCTCCTCTTCCAAGTAGTTTTTTCAGGTTCAAAGGAGAACTCCCTTTCTCCAGTTACATTCTGTAAATTCCAGGGAAGTCAGCTCTTGGAAGCCCCTGGAAGGAGATATCCAAGCTTACACAAATTATCCAAGAGCTGCCTTGCAACAAATGTTTGCAGCCAGACTAAGTCAAGGCAGTCTTTCTGGATCTTAAAATCTTACTGTTTTTTTCCTCTCAAGACCGTTATGGGACAATAAGATCTAAGATGACAACAATCTCATGCACAGAGTTTCTAAAACAAATATCTTAATGTAAGCAATTCTATAATGGAGGAATGGTGGAGGTGACAGGTCTGGTAACCCAGAAACAAATCCCTGCCTCTTCAGAAATGTGACACTAAATTAATCACACCACCACAATGTCACCCATTTGCTTCTCCTGTCTTCCTTTCCGTTATTCCTCAGAGGACATGAGGAAAGACAGAGTAAATTAGTTCTGTAAGGAGAAAATGGAGAATAACTGAAATGGAAGTATAAGGACACCCAGCATTTAATAAAATTGGAAGAAGCTGGATACACATCCCTCTCATCAGAGCAGAAAGCCTCTTTCTCTGCAAGTCCACAAATCTATAACCACCTTTCAACATCCTATACATCCCAAGATTCCTACTTCCAACACATTCCATGCAGATGAACCTAATCTGCATTACTTAAAAATGCCCCAAATATCAAACACTAAGTCTTTCTGTGTCTCACCTTCAGGAAATGGTATTTAACCAAGTCAATCCCGAATCCCAGGTTTGCATCTTCACTCTCACATCTCACCAGCTTTTTACAAGCAAATAAGTACCATTAAGTGCCCCTGCACAAACCTCAACAATCTCAATGTCATGCAACATTCTGTGATCCATTTTCCTCCACATTTGCTAGAACCTACTGCCAATTATATTATCACTGTTTCAAAGAGCCATATTCCCAACATCCAACAAGCCTCACTTTCCCTCAATCTATGAACCCACGAGCCTTGCCAAGCAATCCCACCCTGTTCTGAACCTCTCACTTGAAGTGTCTGCTTTCTCCTCCAACATCGACCTCTCACCACATTAGTCCATGCTCTGTGCCTCATCCCCTCACCTAGGCACATCACCCAGATCTTCAGCTGCATGAGTTTTTGCTTCTTTGATGCAGCCAAAGCCAAGACTATGTTCCCTTCCTCAATCCTATTTCAACTCCCTGTAGGCAGCAGCTAACTGGCCAAGCTCTCTGGTCTGAGTGCAAGACATGTACACCCAACTCTACCACCACACACACTGGCAACAAGAAGACGGCAAATTTCACGAACAACAGAAATTATGTTACCAGGTATTGACGCGAATCACTAGAGAAAGGTGAAGTAATGGAAATTTCTCCCCACTGGCAAGATGAAAGGCAAGGCTCACTGCCTACCACCAAAGATGGACATTTTTCACGCTCAGGGAAAGGTCTGGACCTTTACAATAAGCCCTTCCCTGCCTGGAGTCATCCGAAGAGAACAGGGATTCCAGCCACAAGGCACAAGCAGATTTTCTCCTGAGTGCAGAGCCGTGCCCTGTACCTGGGATTGGACATCCCAACTCCAGTTTTCACCTTCCAGTTACAGACATGCTGTGTGTCTCCACAGAGCATGTGCTGTAGGAACTGGAACATTACCCTAATCCTAGTTTTAGGGCTAATTAAGGAACTGACAGAGCTTCACACTTTCCCCAAATCTTGCCTTGAGTATTCCCAAGTTCACTCTCTCCTCTCCCAGGAGAAACTTCACCCTTTACTACATCACATCAAAACCAGCAAACACAGGATAAGCAATTCCTCTGCCCCAGCTGATGATGCACCCAGAATCCACACTGGATTCACATCCAACACCCAGGTCGACTGGCAGGATGGCACAAGCCCCAGCTCTGAGTCTGAATAATTTGAGCAATTCTGTTTCAGAAATGAGAGCGTGTTCAAAGAACAAAGAAATCACTCCCTGCCCCAAACAGAAATGCTGCATGTCCACTTGCTTTCCTCTGAACAGCTGCCACTGTGCCCAGTCCCCTCTGGTAGGGGCTCTTCCCAACTCATTTGTAGAGTGCTCCCAGGATTGAGTTTCCATGAGGAGCCAGGTGAGCATGTGGCACAGCCCTTCCCAGGGACACATGCCCAGTTTCAAAAGCTGGCACTAAGGGTCAGTGCAAGAGCAGCTCCCCAAGGCCCAGGGTCAGGTTTGAGCAACAGAAATCCCAAATCATCAGAGACCCCTCTCAGGGGTACCAGGGTTGGAACTGATCCACAAAGAACATCAAGTCCAACACCTGACCTTGCACAGGACACCCCAGCAATCCCACCCTGTGCCTGAGAATGTTGCCCAAACACTCCTTGAACTGTGTCAGGCTTGGGGCTGTTACCACTACCCTGGGGAGCCTGTTTCAGTCTCCATCCACTCAGCAGGTGAAAAACCTTTTGCTAATATCCAACCTAGACCACCTGCACACAGCTCCTCGGTGTCATTCCCCCAGGCCCTGCAACTGATCACCAGAGATCACAGATCAGTGACTGCCCCTCTGCTTTGCTTGGAATATTCACAAACCAAACTTTATTGGTTTTACCCAAAGCCCTCAGTAAGAAAGAATTAAATTATCTGACACACATGGGGTTCCACAATCTTATCTGACCCCTCTCTTTCACACCATATTTTACCAACAGCCGCACTGCTCTCGGACCCAAGGCACAATTAACTAAATTACACGGGGGGCAAGACTGACCACTACTGCTTCCACAGACTGGTGTGAAAAGCCGTGAGAACGACCTTCTCCTCCACCCAGAAAGGCCCAGAACGGAGTGCCTGCGCAGCCGGGGGTGGGAGCGAGCACTAAAAGGCCTTTCCATGCCCCTCCGCATCTCCGCGCTTCTCCGGGCAGGGTGAGGAGGAGGCAAGATCGAGCAATTTAGATAAATAACACCTACACGGCCCGAACGTGCGAGCTGGGAGAGCTGGGGGAGGGGACGGCTCCCGCTCCGCGGGGCCCTGCCCTTCCTGCGCGGCC
>WBMY01015889.1:313626-325655 GCA_013397315.1 Donacobius atricapilla
TGTAGTCCACCATGGTGGCGGCGCTGTGGGGAGGACGCGGGCTTGTTCCCGCTCCGTGTCCAAGTGTGTCCTCGTGAACCGCAGGAAGGTGGCGGGGCCCGTGTCGGCCTCCGCGGCGGCGGGAGGGGGCCCGACCGTGAGCGGTGACCGCTGGGGCCCAGCCCCTCTGTGGGGCTGTGCGCGGGATCCGCCGCCAGGGGGCGACTGCGGCCTGCGGAGGTGCCCCGGTACCGGCGCTTCCCCGGGCCCTTCCATTCGGCCCGGTACCGGTCCTTCCACAGTCCTGTCCTGGCCCTTCCACAGCCCTGTCCCCCCCGTTCTTCAGCCCTTCTCTGGCTCTTCTATCAGCCCTTTTTCCGGCCCTTCCACCGGCCTTGCCCCAGCCCTCCCAGACTCCGGGGCCGCCGCAGAGCGGTGGGGTCCCACCCGGTGTGTGGGGTCTCGGGTGCTGTTAGTGGAAGGGGCTTATCCCTCTGCTGACCCGGCAGCCGGGCCAGCAACCAGGTCAAGCCTTGACCTATTCCAGCACCCCATGACCTTCTCTCTCTGCCTTTCACTTTTTTATCCCAATTTCTTGCCGTGCAGCCCAGGACATCACTTTTTCCGCAAAGGACTGGCTAGAGCAGATGGTCCACCGACCCATCTGGCACAGGCTGAGCTGGCGGAGACCCCGAGGTGGGAGGAGAGGCATCCAGCCTGGGCACAAGCAGGAGCCTGGGCTCATGGCATGCTCAGACCTGGGCTCGCTGGGGACATGCAGCTTCGGGTTTGTCACCATCCTCCCACCATGTCCAGGCTCTGGCTTGAGCTGTGAGCCAGCCTGGAGGGGAAGAGGTTGTGCTGAGCTATGTCTGCCCCCCTTTGACCCCCCCTGAGATCTCCCCATGCCCTTCAGGAGGCAGCCAGCCTTGCCCCCCACCCTGACCGCATGGAAAGCTGAGCACGGCCAGGCTTCACCCCAGGCTTCACTTCCCTCCCGGTGTGGGAGTCTCCCCCAGGGGAGGCCGCTGGCCCAAACCTCGCAGCCCCTCGCCCCGGGTCACTCCCATTAGGTAAAGGAGCAGCTCGTCCTGGCGGGGGTATCTCCCTCTCGCGCTTTCCTTGTATTGTACGGGCCTGGGTCATCGAGGAAATCTTACAGGTCCTTCTGCTGCCGAGTGGTCACGGGGGAAGCCCAGCCCCCTTCCCCCCATTGTCAGCGGCCGGGCCGTATCCTCGCTCCAAGCCCCGGCCCCTAAAAATAGCTCTTTGTCAGGCGATTGTTCCGACACCTTTGCGGCGGCATTGACGTGGACCGGAGCGGGAGAGCGGTGGGGTAGGTGGAGGGGAAGGGCTGGAGGTCCCCCTTGGGACCACTCTGAGGATTTGCCGCTGATAACGGCCCCTGTTGTGGGGAAATGGGCTCCCGGCGTGAGGCACCGTGCCGAAGGCCTTCCCGTGCCGCTGCTGCCCGCTGGTCACCTCTGCCCCACCTGCCCCAGCCCTCCTGCCAGCCCCGCACCCCACACCCCCCTGAGTCACCAAGTGGGGGAAGTGTCTTCCCAGGGCACGGGGGGAATGGAGCCCTCCCAAGACCACAGTTCAGATCCTGCAGGGTAGTTCAGCCCTGCCCCCCCAAACCGCCTCCCTCGGTTGTCCTTGCCCTGTTCACCCCACTGGGGCCAGGGCAGGCAGGGGCAGTCCTGGGGGAGTTAGGTTGCCGGAAAGGCCACATTTTGGAGGGTTTAACGCCATGCCTGCAGCACTGTTCCTGCCTTGAGCATCTGCAGGGATCCCCTGCAGTGAGACCTTTTCCCATCCCCTCTCAGAGCCCCATCTCCAACCACGGTGCCTGTTTGATTGAGTGTGGGCCCTGCCGTGGGATCCCAGGGAGGCAGCACCACTGCGGGGCTTATGCTGGGAAAGGGGCTGCGCAATGGACACATCCTGGGACAGCCCCCTCCCCTGTCATTCCCTGCCACCCACTGCCAGCTGAAGGTGATGACCCCCCTGGGTCTTCTCCTGACCAGCCACTCAGCTGCAGAAATAGGATTTTTTTTTTTTCCCATGGAAAGGTTTAGATTAAAATAACCTCCTGGCCCAGATCCATTTTTTCTGATGCGGCTGGAGATGTTTGCCCAAGCCCTGCTGGGTATCCAAGCCTTGACCCTCCAGGCTGTCCCATGGTGGGGACATGCCCGTCCTCTGCCTGGCCTTCAGGGACATATCCCTCTCCCTCTCCCAGCCATGCCCGGCCTCATTGACTTGGAGCCGCTGGCCCTGCTCAGCTGCTGTCCACAGGCTGAGCTGAGCCCCCAGGGCCGCTGGCTGTGGGGCAGGGCACGGGGCCAGCCCTGCTCTGATTACCCCCAGCGCTTTTTCCTTTTTCTTCCTTAATTTACTGAGAGCTAAATCCAAATATTACAACTTCCCCTCCACGCCGCTGGTTACGCAGGCGGCCCCAGCCGGGCATTGTCTTATTGTTTGCAGAGGGAAGCTCCAGCGGGAGATTAACCTGGCGTTCACCCCACGCCACGGCCTCACACCCTGTCCCTGCTGCGAGGCCCGTGTCCCCAGGGACCGCAACTGGCACGAGGTCCCAGCAGGGCGAACGGCTCTGAGGGGTCCGGTGCATGGCGGGGACATGGCATGGGTGGCAGCCCTGCAGCAGTGTCCACTGCATCACTGGGATATGTGGGAACTTGCAGCATTCTTGCTGTGCATCCCTTGTGATGGTGAGGTTTTGCCAGGTGTCTTGGGGGTCTCAGGCAGACCCTTTGCCTGTTTTCTTCCCCAGGGAATGGGGAAGAATGGCAGGATGTAGGAGGGTCAGTACGGTCTGGATCTGCTGGCACAGGGAGGCAAGGGCTGCCCAGCACCCCAACCTGGAGGACCATCGTGCTGCCCCTTGGTCTGCCCATCCCATCCCATCCCATCCCATCCCTAACTGCCCATCCCTCCCTGATCCTTCTCTCCACCCTGCCCTGGGCAGCAGAGATGTGTCACCCCATCTGCACTCAGAGCCATCTAGACCTTGGGGCCCCTTTCCCAGTCCTTCACCCCCGCTCCAACAAGGCTCAGAGTGACCTGTGACACTCAGTTGATAGCTGTCACTGTCACAGGGAGGATTCCCCAGGCAACAAGCAACTGAACTTTGCTCCAGGATACACTGGTGTCTTTATCATGGGCCTCCACTCTGGGGGAAGCCCAGGGAAGGTCAGGCAGCACCCAAAGGTGTTTCCAAAGGACAAGGAATGAGTAGGGCTGGATCCTGTGCCCAAAATCTGTCTTTGTGTCCTCTATCCGTGTCTGGCTCCTCTTGCTCCGCTGACTCAGACTCAGACATGGTTTGACTCCACAGCCCCATCCTGGGGGCGGTGGGTCAGGAAAGCAGCGCTGCCCACGGACTGCAGGCTCTGCCTGACCCCTCTGCCCTCTGTCCTCCCACACCCCATGGCTAGACAGACCCTCCTGTGTTGCTGCGTGGCCATGGATCCCTTTCCAGCAGCCCCGGTGCACAGCAATACCAGGGGCTATCCGGTCCTGGCCCCCAGGGGGATGGGGATGAGCCCCAGCCTGACCCCCTGCCCCTGGCTCCAGCAGCTCCTGCCTGGCCAGACCCAGCCTTATCCATCCCATCAGGAAGGCAGCTCCCAGCACCCGTGGGTGCAGCCCTGCTGCATTCCAGCCTGGCTGGCCAGCCTGCGAGGAGGCTGAAATATTTGGGAGGGGAATGGAGAAGGGAAAGGGGAAAAAAATAATAAAATAAAAAATCTATAAAAAGAAAGTTTAAAAACACAAGTTAAAAAAAAATACCAGGCACGGAGTGCAGCTGCGGTTCTGGTTCCAGTTCCCAGGTGATGTCAGGCCTGGAGCCTCTCCAGCCCTGGCCCCTCGGAGACGGTCTTTGTGGGTTCAGCACTGAGTGTTTTTCCTTCCTGAGACTCGGGGACACCTTCCTGTCTCAGAGAAAGCGGCCAAGAGCCTTTCCAAGGGTGTCTGCACGCAGGAAGGGGAGAGGATGGGAGGGGAGCGTGGCTGAGCTCAGTGCAGGGCTGCGGCTGCCGGGGAGCCAGTGGTGGCCGTGAGCAATCGGTGGCCACAATACTCACCCCACACGGGGCAAAGGGGCACCCAGCTCCCACCAGCCCTGCAGCTCTGAGTCACCATTTCCCTCTCGCGGTGCTGGGAGGGGCTGGAATGTACTGGGACCCACAGGCTTGTCACTGGGACATGCTGGGACCCGTGGCCCCAGTGCTGGGACATGCTGGGATGCATAGCCTCAGCACTGGGCTGTGCTGGAATCCACAACCCCAGCACTGGATGTTACTGGGTGCCCAGCTTCTGCACTAGGACATGCTGGGACCCAGGGCTGTTACACTGGAGCTTGCTCTGGGGTCACTGTGCCATCTTTGGCGCTGGAGTGTGCTGACATCATGGCCCTAGCACAGGGACATGCTGGATCCCACAGTCTCAGCACTGGGACATACTGGGATGCATGGCCTTTATACTGGAGCTTCCCAGGGCCCTAGTCTCTGGCACTGGGACATACTGGATGCACAGCTCTTGTGCAGAGATTCACTGGGGCTCACAGTCTTCATACTGGAGCTCATTGAGGCTTCAGTTGCTGGCACTGGGACATCCTGGAACACTGGTGCTCAGCCCTGGGACATACTGGGACTTATACACTCAGTGCCTGGGACCTGCTGGGCCCCCAGCACTGGGACCACCAGCCCTTACTGACCCCCTGGGGGGCTCCAGAGCTGCTACTTCACGAGGACGGTCCCCTTTTATGTGTGAGTCGGGTTGTTTGCAGAGCACAGCATTCCCCATGGCCCCTGCCCCCTGATAAACTTGGGGGCAGGGATTCTGTGTCCTGGGCTGTTTGGAGAATCTCACGGCTGTTTATTGGGGTCTGGGACACATTAGCCACGCTGAGAACAAACCTCTCCCACCCACCCTGGTCCCTACTTGGGACCAGCTCTCACAGCTGCACTGCGCTGTCAGCTCCATAAATCAAACCCGGGGGAGGGAGTCCAGGGCAGGCTCACCTCGGTGAGCTGGGGGCCAAGAGGTGCCGTGGGCTCCCAACAGAGCCCCTGCCCTGGGGCAGGCTTCAGTGGGACCCCCAGCATGCTCCCCCTGCTCCAGGTTGGCTCCAGGACCCCAGGGAGATAGGGCAGCTCCAGTTCTTCAGCCCTTGTGGGGAGCCCCCAGCCAGCTGCCCCATCCACAGCTGCCTCTGCTCCGTGGGACACGCCGGCCCCTGGGAGCCACCAGCCCCGACACAGCACCATTCCCAGGCTCAGCTATCTGCACCGCCCAGCCAGTCCAGCCCCCTCAAGCAGAATCCCATGGGGGGATCTGGCCTGGGAACCCCCCATGTCCCCACCTGACCCCATGCAGGCGCTGCTGCCTGCAGCCCCACCGTGCAAGGCTCTGCATGGTCATCATGGTGGTAGTGGCAGTCACACTGGGGACAGTCATTGTGCTGGTGGCAGTCACAGTATTGGTGGCAGCGGTGGCACTGGTGGCAGTTGCATTGGCAGTGACACCACACCAGTCATGATGTACCAGGTGGAGGGCACAGAGCAGCAGTGCAGGGCTGGGGGTCCAGGGCCACTTCAGGGACCCCCACCTCACCCCACACTGGGGTGACAGGCAGGCACTGGCCTATCAGAAAAATAAGGTTTTATTTTCCAAGCGGCTGCATGTGCACAGCCAGCATCCCCAGGGCCACGACACTGTCACCCCGGAGCGCCTCGACGCTGGCCGCACTCAGGCCCCTTCCAGTCCAGCCCTGGGGCGTGGGTCCCCCCTCCCTGGCCCTGCCCCACGTGGGCAGCCTCGGCCACGGGAGCGTCCTCCCGCCCCACTGCCAGCTCCAGGGCCAGTGTCAGTGTGGCGCCAGCCTGGGCTCGGCCGCTGCCACCTTGGTGAGCAGCTCCCTCCCTCCCCACTGCGGTCTCTGGGCTGGCGTGTGCTGGCTCCGTCTGCCTCTGCCGCCGTCTCAGGTGGGTGCTGCCGGACCCCGGCTCATCTCCGCGATACTCGCAGGGGCGTGACCCCTCGCACCTTCAGGCAGTTGCCCCCAAGGTCCCTCCGACTGCCCTGCAGAGAGAGGAGGGAGAGCTGCAGGTCCCATGGAGTGTCTGGGTGGGGAGCACCTGCCCACTGTCCACCACACCGACTCCTCCATGGGGCCGCACTGTGAGATGGCCAGTGGCTCAGTCCTAGGATGGCTCTGTGCTGCCTGGAGTGGACAGACAGACAGAAGGGCTATGCCTGACAAGTGATTGAGTGGATGGCTGGGAGATGGGCGCTGTGGTGGAGTCCTCCAAGGTGGGTCCCCCTTGGCCTTGTCACCCTGCACGACACAGCCCCTATGGCTGCTCAGCGCTGCAGAGCTCAGACCTGTAGCAAGGGCCAGCAGCAACCCAGGACAGACACATAGCCCCTGAGAGATCCACAGCCCTAGAGAGACACACAGTCCAAACTGGGAAGGGGAGACTCAGCCCTACTTCCCAGATAATGAGAACAACATCAGCCCTGTATGGTCCAGTATAACCCAGCACAGACCAGCATGGTCCAGATTTAGCCCAGAACATTCAAGCATAACTCAGCATGGATCAGCAGAGCCAAACAGAGCCCAGTTCCAACCCAGCCCATTTCCAGCCTTGCACAGCCCAGCATGGCCCAGTACAGCCCATTTCCAGACTATTTCCAGGGCGGTACAACCCATTTCCAGCCCTGCCCATTTCCAGCCCAGTACAGCCCCTTTCCAGCCCAGCCTCAGGGCTGGGATGCACAGAGCTGGATCCCAACCCAGCTACCTCCATTGCCCTCCAGCAGGAGCTTCCCAGCCCCAGTGCCTCCACAGGGTCCCCTGGCGATACAGCACTGGGCCGGACCCCTGGCTGCAGCCCCAGGAAGCAGCCCAGAAGATCCCAGCTATTCCAGGGACCAATGAGGACCCCAGGAGGGATGGAGAGGCTGTTGAGGGGGATGGCAGGAACAGGGGAACAATTAAAAATGGAGCAGCAAAAGCTGAAAAACCTCTGAGGACTGGAGTGTGACCCATGGCTGTACTACTTGGGGTCACACAAAGGACATCTTGAGGGTCCGCGGGACAGTGGCAAGTACAGCAGCCGCTGCTCACTGCCCTGCCAAGGGGTGTCCAAGAGGTTGGGCAGCTTCCAGCCCCTCACCCTGCACCCCATATCCTGCACAGCTATTCCTAGGTCAAGGGCACCCAGGACCTTGGCATGGGCAGCTCATCCCAGGAAAGGTGTCCCTTGAGCCGCAGGGTGCTGGAGGGGATCAGCTGGGTGGGCAGGGCAGGGGTGCTCTGCCGTGGCCCAACTCAGCTGTGTGGGAGCTGCCAGCAGACCCTGTGTGGGAGCACTGGATGGGGAACTCTGTCTGGCCCCCCTTGGGGGGTGTCTGCTGGGCTAATCCTGTCCTCATCACATCGAGAGCTACTGGAGTAGCCCTGCTGCAGTGCTGGTGGGCTGGCAGGGCTGGGTATGGAGATGGGGAGGAGGATGGGGATGGAGAAGAAGACAGGGATGGGAAGAGGACAGGGATGGGGAAGAGGACGGGGATGGGGAAGAGGTCAGCCAGCAAACTCTAAGCTCCCCCTGGGACAACCAATGCCGCCAGCTCTGGGGTGACTGTTTAACCCCTGAGACCTCCCAGCCCGGATGGACGTGGGGGAGCAGCCCAGCCCTCTGACGTGAGCAGGAGCTGTAGGCGTGTGGCTACAAGCAGGATTTGGCCAGGGGCAGCTGAAACCTCCAGTGGGAGCTGGAGCCAGAAGCTGTGGTTCTCACTGAGCCATACCGAGTCTCCTGCCTTGCTCAGCCCAGGCAGGGTCTGCTGACCCCCCCATCCCTTCGGGACACGCTGAGCCTCCTGCCCCCACTCCAGCCAGGAGGGGCAGAAGGAACCCTAACCCATCCCAGAACCCTGCTCACCCCTTTCCGCTGGTTGCTGAGGCAGAAAGTGCAGATGCTGCGGGGCTGTTTGCTGTCCAGGTCGCCCTTGGCGCCATAGATGGCACTGAAACAGGGCTGCCCGTCCTCGCAGCCCTCACCCAGCAGCAGCACGTTGGCCAGGTGGGAGATGTAGCTGGAGGCCAGGCGGAGGGTCTCGATCTTGGACAGCTTCCGATCCACCGGCTCGGTGGGGATGAGGGTCCGCAGGGCGGTGAAGGCCGTGTTGACGCTCTGGGTCCGGTCCCGCTCCCGTGCGTTCGCCGCCTGCCTCTGCTTCACCATCACCATCGGCCCCGGTTTCCGCGGCAGCTTGCGGCGAGCCTCGGCGCCCTCGCAGCAGCCGAACGACTGATCCGACGTGTCGCTCTCGCTCCGGTTCTCCTCGTCCTCCGAGAGCATGCTGAGGTCGGGGTAGAGCACGCGGGCGGCCACGGGGCGCAGCATGGTGAAGGCCATGGTGGGGTGCCCGCCCGCACCCCCGGCCCTGCTGGGGGGACCCCCCGGGCTGTGGGGAGCCTTCCCCCGCCGGCACAGCTGCGACGGCGGCTCCGGACGCCTTCCCGCTGCTGCTCCGCGGCGGCAGCTGAGCAGGGCTGGGACAACTGTCTGCAAGGGGAATCGGGATTTATACGGCCGGGGAGGGGCTGGCTCCGGAGCCCACCCCCAGCCGGCCCCCCGAGCTCCGGCCAGCGGCCAGCGGCCAGCGTCCTCACCCCAGTCCTGAGAGGCAGCGCGGGCTCTGGCCGCTGGCCTGGCCCCACTCCGGCACGCTGGCCTGGCTGCGGGCACCTTGACCTCAGGTCATGCCCACGGTGGTAACTGAACCGTGGCAGTGCCAGGGCCACTGTCCAACAAGTGCTCCCTGTGCCAGGGCCTCTGGCACCTGCAGAGGGATGTCACACCGTCAGCCCACAGGCAGTGTGTCCCCAGCCCCTGCCTGGCTGTCTCTTGCCAGCTCTGGGTCCCGCACAGGGTGGCATGAGATGAACATGGGGCACAGGAGCTGGGATGGGGAAGGCAACCAGGAGTGGGTGGCACTGGTGCCGTGCCTGGGGTTTTTATCAGAGGGATGCCAGTGGGGAACACACTGCTGCCCACACCCTGCCATGCCCCTCTGGGATAAGGCCTGTGCCCAGGAGGATGCCCGGGGCAGGCGGTGAGCAGCAAGGGCAGGCAGCCCTGCAGGGATAACCCTCCTTGCTCCTCTGTTCCCAGAGCCTGGCCCCGTGCCGGCCCACCATGGGAGGGGATGGGGGACATGCAGAGGCACGGGCAGCACTGCCGGCAGCACTGCCAGGAGCATTTCCTCCCGCCCAGGAGGAAGGTGTACGCCGGCAGTGGAAACACAGAGTCTTTTCCTGAGAGGGGAGTGATGAGCTGGCAGCAGCGGGAATCACCAGCCGGACCGTTGCTCCTTGTCATTCCTTGGCACTCAATACCACAGACTATGGCCCTGCTCCTACTCACCAGAGAGGTCTGTGCAGGTCCTACCCTGTCTTTAAACCCCCAGCCCTGAACCCAATGCTCCCAGGAGCAGGCAGGGGGTAGCCAGCTGAACCAAGCAGGCAGGAGGCTTCCTGCCTGCCTCCCTCCCCTTCCTCCTCCTTCTCTACGATGCTCCAGGCATGATGCAGGTCAAGCTGCAAAAGCATGTGGAGGGCAGGATCTGGCTCCTGGCAGACAGCCCCAGGGCTGCTGGGGATGTGGCTGGGACACTTGGCAGTGCCAGCTGCAGTCCCCACTGTCCAGCAGCTCCATAGCCAGAGAGGGATGCTGGGGGAAATCCTGGAGGCTTGCCAGGACTGAGACAGTGGCCATGGAATGCAGCTGGTATATCACAAACACCCCAGTGAGGTGATCAGTGGAATGCCCTGGGGGCCGTAGAATGGGGTGGCATCATGTTCCTCAATGCCCCAAGGCCAAAAGCCTATGGTTGCAGGACTGCAGCTTGTGGCATGGCTCCTGGGGTCTGAGTCCCCCCATGGGCTCTCCTAGTGCTTCCAGGGTTTGTGGCTGCTGGCCCATGACAGGGGCAGCTGTGCTGCCTGGCACCGGCACCACTTCACTGCCTCCCATCCTGCTGGCTGTGAGCAAACGGCCCCTCTGCCCCCTGCGGGGCACAGGCAGCCCCTGGCTGGCGGGACCCCCTTCCCTGTTTTCCTTCACCATTTGTCTGCCTGTGCAGAGCCTGTAAATCACGCAGTGGGGGGCAGAGAGTTGGGCTGGGGGCTGGTGGTCTTGCTGGGGCTGGGGACATGTAGGGGTACACCAAGGGCCGGGGTCCCCCTGGGGCAGAGGACATGAAGGACCACACCAGGGGCTGGGGACATGCAGGGCTGAGCAAGAGGACAGGGATCCTCCTGGGGATGAGGATGGGCAAGGATCTGCACTGTGTCCACAATGAGAACTCTCACCATGCATCAGTCCCCAGGAGGGACACTGACCTTCTTCTGTAGCCCGTGCCCAGGTGCAGATCCCCACCAAAGGGTACATGCAGGCAGTGCCAGGGGCAAAGCTGGGGATGGGCAAGCCCTTGGCATGACAGGCAGGGAGTAGGCAGGGAACAGGCAGGGAGAACACAGGTGCCTGTACAGAGAGGGGAACCCCCACTCTGCTCTCCTCTCACCCCAGAGTGAGACATGTCTGAGGGTCCACAGCAGCCCCTGGCCCTGACAGGCAGTAAGATGGATGGCAGGGGCTGTGTACTCAGCTGCACATCCCACACATGGCCACCAGCTGACAGGGACAGGCTGGGGGGGGTCACTCGGTCCCCACACCCAGCCAAACTGCCCCAGGGCTTTTCGGGGGGGCATGGCCACGTGTGGGGTGCTGGTGGCCTGTGGGGTGTGGAACATGGCAGGGCACAGGCAGGGATGGAGCAGCAGACAGGAGATGGCTCAATGTGGGGTGGGGACAACATACATATATGCACATGAATGTGTATATGGGTATGCAGCTGCACACATCTGTATATCCAAGCATGCATGGATGTGTATATCCGTGTGTATGTGCACAGGGATACGTGTGAGTATGAGGGTGTGTGCACGTGGGTGTGGATGTGGGCCTGTGGGCCATGTAAACCCCAAATGCCACCACCTCCTGCTGCAGTGACATCCCTACCTTGGCACAGGTATGTGTATGTGTGACCACCGCCTCGCCAGATGCTGCATACAGAAGGATGGATGGACAGGAGCTGTCATCCCTGACTGGGAGAACAGCAGGAGCCATGGGAAGCAGGGAATGCTGCTGGCTCCCTGCCTGTCCTGCTGCCTGCGGATGCGGTGGCTCTGGGGTAGGAGGACGAGCGGCAGCAGCCGGATTTTCCTGTGCTGCCTGGCAAGCATCTGGTACAGGACATAAGCCCCGGTGCTTGGGCCCCCCCAGCTCCCCCAGTGCTGTGGCCTGGGCTCTGACTCAGCTGGGCAGTGTGAGGTGCAGCTGAGGCTGTGGCATCACAAACCTTCTGCCAGATTGAGTGGGTGCCAGGACATGGTGGGGTTTGGCATCCCAGCTCTCCCAGCTGATCCAGCCAAGCTAACTGACTCCCAGGCAGAGGGCAGCACCAGGCAGTGGGTCAGGCATTCATGGGACCCAGCATGGGACATATAGCACAGAGGGGACATGGCCTAAGCATGACCCTGGTCCAACCAGGCATCCCCTGCTTGGTGGGCATCGTGGGGTCAGGGTGCTGGGCACCCTGAGGGCTGGGTCCTGCCTCTGCTGCCAGGGAAATGCCCCCTGCCCCCCACACCAGGGAGTGTTTATCTTCGAGGTGATACTTAAGTGTAAGAAAATAAACAGGGAGCAGATGGGGCAGGGGCCAGGGCTGCCCCCAGCCCTGCGGGATCGCTCCAGCCCTGCTGGGAAAACACCATGGCCGGCAAGGCAAATGGATTCCAGACCTGCGGCAGTGCTGGAACATGTGGCCACCAGGACACTGGGCCTGACCCTGTTGAGCCCTGGTGAAGCAGTGCTGGACTGATCCATCCCATCCCATCCCATTCCATCCCATCCCATCCCATCCCATCCCATCCCATCCCATCCCATCCCATC
>WBMY01015889.1:336239-361195 GCA_013397315.1 Donacobius atricapilla
CAGGGAAGGATGGCTCTGCCGGGTGGGAGTCCTTATCCCCATCCTTGTCCCCTGTCCCCATTCCTGTTCCCTGTCTTGTCTCTATCCCTGTCCCTGTTCCTGCTTCTTGTCCCTTTCTCCTTTCCCTGTCCTTGCTCCCTGTTCCTATCCCTGTTCCCAGTTCCCATTCCCATCCATCTTCCCTCTTCTAATTTCTGTCCACAGTCCCCTTCCAGTGACCCTTTTCTCTTTCCCTCCTCCTTTCCCCTGCACCTTTTTCTCTGTCCTCAACCCCTTCCCTTCTTCCCTTCTCTCATCTCTGTCCCACCTTTATCTTGTCCCCATCCCTGCTCTCTGTTCCCATCCCTCTTTTCCCACCTTCTCTCCCCTTCCCGTGTCCCTGTCCCACTCTGAGTCCCCAGGAAGTACTGTGACCTTAGGAGCCACAACAATAGCCCAGCTCGTGGCAGTTCATTGTTCGCGGCCAGAGCCCCCACTCTTACTCCCCCCTCGTCTCATTGGAGCCCCCACTCCCACTCCTCCCTCCTCTCTGCGCTCCGCTGCAGGCAGCTGGTGGCCCGGGGCTGCCTTTCCCTGCAGTTGTGCCATCTGAAGGCCTGAGTTGTGCCATCTGAGGGCCAGTGGGTGACACAGGGACCTGACTGGCAGCTGGCCGTGCTCTCCCTGAGCCTTGTGCAATGCTGAGAGTGTTGCAGCACTTTAGAGGGATGGTCTCTCCACTGTCACCTCAGGCAGAGTGCTGGCACGGCTGGCATGGGGCAGCCCTGGGCACACTAGCCCCTTTGGCCAGGGATGTGGCACCGGGTCTGGGGACCAAAAGCAGCATCCCCACAGGCAGCACCATGGGCCTGCCTGCTCACAGCCATGTCTGCTCCTTCACTTGTGCCCAGAGCCACATCTGGAGCCAGCCCTGCATCGCAGTGCTCCTGCTCACTGCTTTGTGTGGTATTCCACAGCCCACAGCGTCCCACAGCATCCCACACTATCCTGTAGCTCAGGGCATGTCACAGCTCACATCATTCCACAGCCTAGAGCATCCCACAGGCCACAGCATGCCACAGCATCTGATATCCCACAGCATCTCACAGCATCCCACAGTTAAGTGTATCCCATTGCTCACAGTATCCCCCATCCCATATCCACAGCACTCCACATCCTACAGGATCCCAGAGCTGCTCCCCATGTGGGCTGGGGTCTCCCCACTTGCTCCCTCAGTGCTTGGCCAGGGGTTGCCGGCAGCACCACAAGCCCCATCTGTCCCTGCAGCACTGCCCTGACGTCAAGGCCCTGCCAAGTTCAAGGTCACCTCTCCCGCAGGGCTGCGGCCCCGAGGGGACATTGCCTGCCGGGCTGCTCGCGGCATCCCACACGCACTGGGCTCCTGGCCTCCGCTCCCTGATTTATTTATCTGTGCGTGTGCCTGTTCTCTCCTGGAAGGCACATTTGCAGAACGGGCGATTACTTACGCCCTAGTTGGGCCTGCCTGCCCGCTGCCTGCCCGCTGCCCGCTGCCTGCCCGCCCGCTGCCTGCTGCCTGCCTGCCCGCTGCCCTGGGATTTTGTCTCTCTCCAGGCTGCGGTGTAATAAGGGAGGTAATTAAGTGTAAAAGGCAGGAGGAGGGGAGAGGTGGGAGGGGGAGCAGCCCCGGCTCCTTTCGGAGGCAGGGGACTGCGATAATGTATGGTAATAACCGCAGCCAGCCCTGCCGAGCTGATAGCGCTGACGGCAACGCCTGGGCCCCGCCAAACCTGCCCCCGCCGCTGTGGGGAGGGGGAGCAGCGCCAGAAGAAAGGCTCAGCCTTCCTCCACCGGGTTTGTGCCTTCCTGAGCAGCTGTATGGAAATAATTCCCATCGGAGGTAATTGTTTCCCTGACAAGAAGGAGGGGGCCGTGGGGGTACTGTGGGTGAGGGGTTTTGGGGGCTCCCAAGGGCAGGATCGTTCTTTTGAGGGGCAGGAGGAGAGAGGTCATGTCCCTATTCCCGCTCCCAGTCTGCCCACAAGGGATATATCCTGGTACTGGAATGAGACAAGCCACCTTGGTAGCCCCACATCTCCCACTGGTCCTCAGCTCCCCCATCCTCCATGGATCCTGGACACAGGCTGTGGGGTCACCCAAGATCTGCCAGAGGATGCCCAGTAGTGCCAGGAGGCAGAGCCCTCACTCCTGCCTTCTCTGCTGCCTCAGCTGCAGGATCCCCACCACTGCCAGCCTGGGGGGCTGCTGGCCATTAGGTATTCCAATCTCGTCCTTCCCAGAGGCATCCGGGTCGCAGCCGGAGCCCCGAAGTGGCTCCAATCCGTGGTCTGGTGCTGCCGCCGGCGCAGGGAGCAGATGCCAGACAAAGGGCCGGGGACAAAGGCCCGGCTGCCTCGTGCCCCAGAGAAGGGGCGCAGGCGCGTGCAGGGCACGGGTGCTGTCCCACCCCGGGGCTGCCGCTGCCCTGACCTCCTGTGCCCGCCATGCCCCAGTGTCCACCCGGCCCCTGCCCCGGCTGGCATGGCTGGGGCACAGTTGGGTACCAGGTGGGCCAACCCCGGCATTGGTGCTGTGTCACGACTGCCTTGGGCACTGTGCCCACACTGCGAGGCTCTGCTGCGGCACCTCGCCAGCTCTGCCCATTTCAAGATGCAGCAGGGCTGAAATGGGGTGCAGAGGGGCACAGGGCTATGGGGAGAGAGCAGAAAGCATGGATGGGACCACAGCAGAGGGTGGCAAATGTCACACGTGTCGCTCCAGTCCCACTGTGCCTCAGTTTCCCCAGCTGCTATTGGGGGCCCTGTGAATGTGCCATGCTCCCCCACCATCCCCCTCCCCATGACTGCCTTTGTCCCCACTCCCCCTATCTGGCTGCAAACCCCCTGTCTGGGGGCAGCTGCCGCAGCACAGGGCCGGGAACACCACCGGCGCTGCCAGGTGCAGCTGGGGCTGTGCCCACCCACAGAGTATCCAGGGGGGCTTTAGGGCATGATGCCAAATGGTGCCAGACCCCCCAGGGGAAGGGGCAGGACATGGCCCCAGTTGAGAGGTTCCCAGGTGGGGGGCACTGGCACAGACAGCCCCCTCAACATGGCGGGTATGGGCAGCAGGGAGGCAGAGGGCTGAATGAAACACCTTCTATTGCTTTCATATGATGGGAACACCCCATGCCCAGCCTGGGGACAAAGCCCAGGAGATGCTGCTCCCTGGCAGAGCCCATCAGGGAGCTGTGTCTGCAGCCGTTCCAGTCCCAGCGTTGCTTCCCAGCCAGCCAGCCTTGCTGATTTGGGGGGTTCATGCTGCCAAGAGTGGCGATCTTGGGGTGTCCACCCCACTTATGCTGGGCACGGCAGGCTGCAGTAGTCAGCAGATTTGAAAAGGCCGTAGACGTTGACAAGGGGGAACATGAGCAGTGCCCCAAGGAGGGAGCCCAGCTGCTCCAGCACCCCGTACCACACCAGCGCGCTGTGGCTGCGGCCCCGCAGGATCACCCCGGCCATCACCTTCATGTAGGAGAGCGTCCCGGTGAACAGCACCCAGGAAAGGACCTGGTGGCACAGGTGGAAAAGTGGTCAGGGCCAGGGGTTCCCCACTGTGGGGACATCTTGGTGAGGTCAGGTCCAGGTGTGGTGTCAAAGACCTCCCTGAGTGAGAGGGACACCGTGACTTACAATGATGGCATCGCCCCACTGGGACTGCTGGAGGAGTGGGCAGGGACTCATCACTGCAATGGCCATGTTGTAGGCACCAAAGCCTGTCCCTGCCATGGTGAGGATGACCATCAGGGTCAGGGACCTGCAAGGGACATGTGAGTGTCACTGGAGAATGCTGCCTGTCCATGGTGGGCAGCACAGGCACGCAGCACATTCCAGCTCCTTTCTGGCTCCATCCTCCTTTCCTGGGGTGTCTGTGCTGCCAGGGCATGGGCACCCCACAGGCCCTCTCCCACCCAGTGCCTACATCCTCAACCCTTGCAAAGCAGGGGCCACTCGTGGGGCAGAAGTCCCTGATGTGCACCCTGCTGCAACCCCCAGGGCCCTGTAACTCACCTGCTGGGCAGGAACATGGCCACGATGCAGGCGAGGGGGTTGGCCACGGAGCTGAGTGTGGCTGCCAGGTGGTAGGTGGTGTGTCCGTAGGGCAGGCAGGAATAGGATTGCACGGATGGCAGGACCCCATTTGTCAGGGCGCTCACCCAGGTGATGAGGAGGTAGATGAGGGTGAGCTGGGTTAGGGAGTAGGAGACCTTCTGTGGCAGGATGTCCCCAGGTCCCTTGGGATCCTTTGGGCATGAGCAGCCTCTGCTCAGCTGCAAGTCCGCTCCCTCATCCAGGATCTGATCAAATGAGTTCAGCACAATGTTGCTGGGAAAGAGGTGCTGCTGAGAGAGCTCCCACACCTTGGGCTGCCGAGTGAGGAAGAAGAAGGACAGCAAGCAGATCAGCATCATTGCAGTCATGAGCAGGAAAAAGATGAGGGTGGAGAAGTTGGGTGGGAGGTAGCGGGTCTCCAGCTGGAAGATGGTGCTCTCCATGGTCTCGTTGCCAGTGGTGGTGTTGACCTGGTGGCTGACATTGGTGCACCTGGAGATACCAGAGCCCTGGCCCAGGGCAATGAGAGCAGGGATCAGCCCACTTAGCCCTTCGCCTATGAAGAAGGTGTTCGTGTACTGAGGCTGCAGCTGCATCATGAAGGGCAGGAAGGTGACAGAGGAGGTGCAGTCCACCAGGGCCAGGAAGAAGGTAAGGATTAGGAAGGGGATGCTGTGGGACGTCCCAGCAATGAAGGATGTGTGGCTCCAGAGGAAAGCCAGGAGCAAGCAGGCCACGACACCCACGGACACGATTGCATAAATAACAGCCACCTCCTTCAGCAAGCCAGGCCGAAAGCAATTCATCATGGTGACAAAGAGTGGTCCCACGTTGGCCATCTGGATGATGATGGTGATGTAGGAGGGGAGGTACCACTGCTCTGGCAGCACTGTCACCAGCAGTGGCACCTCCACCCACAGCCCGTTGATGGCCACCCAGGAGCCCATGCCGAAGGCACAGGCCAGAAGGTGGGTGAGCAGTGCCATGGCTCAGGGCTGGGTGCCTGGGCCTGGGAGTGACGCTGTTGTGCTGTGGGGAGAGATTTTAATGAACGGTGAGGCGAGGTCTGACCCTTCCAGATCCTGGCCCTGTCCTCCCATGACCGCTGCCTGTGTTGGCAGAACAGCTTC
Source organism: Donacobius atricapilla (assembly GCA_013397315.1). Lineage (NCBI taxonomy): Eukaryota > Metazoa > Chordata > Aves > Passeriformes > Mimidae > Donacobius > Donacobius atricapilla. The sequence continues at coordinate 341,440 of WBMY01015889.1, forward strand.
CCTCCTATGTGCTGTGAGGGTGTGGGAACCACAGCCCAGCCCAGCCCAGCCCCACTTTGTCCTCTGCAAGCCCTGTGGACCCCTCTTCCCCCGTCAAGTGATGGCACGGTGCCCTCCTGCCCTGGGTGTGGATCCTGATGAGCTTCACCTGGTCTCATCCCGGAGAGCTGGGGCTTGGCAGAACCAGGTGCGGTACCCAGGAGGGCATTGAACCTGTGCCAGCTCACGTTGCAGCTCGGCGCAGCCTGGAAGGGCTCGGCAGAGCCGAGTGCAGGGTGAAGAGGGCTCTCACCTGGGGGCTGAGTGGCCTGGGCAGCTGCTCTGCTGGGAATGGACGCCTCGTACCTCCCACTGCATCTGCAGGGCAGGACGACGCAGCGTCCGCCCGCTCCCAGCCAGGACCCGCGCGATCCCGGCACGCTCCGGTGGCCGTGGGAGACAGGCCCCAGCAGCCCAACCTGCAGCCCAGCCTCTGCTCGTACCAGTCAGCTGAGTCAGCTGGGCTCCGGACACATCCCTAGCGCACTCCCATCCCGCTCCTGCGGAGAACTCTCACGTCCCATGTCCCTACGTTCCATGCCCCCGCGGTCCCGCAGAGCCGTCTCCAGCCCTCTCCCCGGCCCTTGAGGCCGCCAGAGGAAACTCACGTCTCACGGGGCTGAGCCTGGCGAGCACAGTGACCCAGCCATGGCCTCGGCCCCGCGGGGAGGCATCGGGCTTGGAGCAGGAGCCAGGCAGGAAGCGGGCTCCGGTCTGACCGGTCCCTGGGCAACCTCCCAAGGGTAACTCACTGCGGTTTGAGGAACCGGCAGCACCACGCGGGCGGGAGCCAGTCCTGGCTGCCGGAGCAGTGACGTGAGGCGGGCGCGTCACCACCTCCGGATGCGGACGGGTGACAGCCTGGCGCTGCTCTGCTCTTCGTCTTGGTCCCGGCTGGCAGAGTCCCCAGCTCAGGGGGGTTATTATTCTTGGCGGTGTCCTGGACTTTGTCCTTGTTCTCGCCTGAACTGCGTCCCACCTATCACAGACTCTTTTTGCAGGTGCAAGAGTCGCCCGGTGACGGTTCCTGTCCCCATCAGGATCTCTGCGGGGTCACGGGTTGGCATGGGGCGCTGGGGAAACCTCCGAATGTGGCAGCTGTCCCACCTGGGGACGCTGCAGGTACCAAGCCGTGAGCCAGCAGATGAACCATTTGCACCGGTCCGGAGGTGTCACGGGTGAGGAGGCAGACCCCTGGTCACCCCCAGCAGCAACCCCCCCGTCTCCCGTCCCAGGACCCACCGCCTCAGGATGCCTCATGGCAGCTCTTCCCCCAGCACCCACCGGGTGTCGCTGGGAGAGCAGGCTGCAGCCCGGCAAAGTTGGGGCTGCCTTCCCTTTCCCGGCTGTTTCCCTGCCTGCTTCCCTGCCCTACCTGTCTGCCGTGCCCGTTCCTGTCCCTGTCCCTCCGGGGGGACTACAGTTTGCTCCTCCACCCTGCCCTGCGCCTGTGGGAGCACTCATGGCAGCCAGGACCGTTGGGTGTAGTGGGGACAAGCGTGTTTCTTGTCCCCGGGGCTGCAGGGACACGGGGTGACAGTGGCGGGCTCATGGTCACAGTCTGAGATACTGCTGTGATTTAATCCCAGCAGGCAGCTCAGCCCCCCTCAGCTGCTCACTCACACACACACCCCCGGTGGGAGGGGATACAAAATGGGAAAAGATAAAATGGTTAAAGGGACTAAACTGACGGATTGAGATAAAATCAGTTTGATAAGAAAAGCAAGAATGTCCTATAGACCGGGGTATCCCGGGGCAAGGGGTAGGGGCAGAGTCCCATCCACGTCCCCTCCCAATTTCTATGCATCCCCAGCGCTCTCACTCGCTGGCGGGGCAACGGGAGGAGCAGAAAAGTCCTCAGCCATGATCAGACACTCCTGGGTTATCAGCACTGCTTTCAGCACAACTCCAAAACAGTCCCTCATTGGCTCCTATGGACAAAATGACCTCTCTCCCAGTCAAACCAGTATAGGACCCCAGGGGACCTGGAAGGCGGGGAACAGGTCCAAGGCGCTGAGGAAACCAGGCGCAGGGGGCTTGGTGTGGGCGTGAGGCAGCTGAGGTCATTGTGTGTCCACGGATACGGGGACAGGGAGGGGACGGCAATTGTCCTGTTTAATTTGTCGGCACAAAGAGGCGGCTCAGCCGGCCGTGAGACCCTTCCCAAGGGCGAACGGCTACCGGGCAGAGGCAGTTCGAGGAGGTGCTGGGTGTGGGACCCCCGTGTTGTCCCTTCACGCTACTCACCCAAATCCACCCGACGCGTGCTGCCTGCCCTGCCTGTGCCTTCTCCGCCCCCTGCCCGCCCCGCAGCTGAACTCCCAGCCCCGCGGCCCCTCGCCCCTCCGCACCCCCGGCAGATGCGAGTGAAGGCCCCGGAGCAGATGGCAACATTTGGTAGCCGAGCGGTCCCTGCCTGCGGGACTTTGCTGGGCTGTGATGACCATCCCTCCGGGAAGCCCCCTCCTCATCCAGCCAGGGCTGGGGAGCCCATCCCAACTGCAGCCAGCACATGCCAGGGCGTGCAGTGGAGATCCCTCGGGTGGGCACACTGCCCATGCCATGGGGGTGACAGGGTGGTAGGAGGGCATGGAAATATCGGCAGCCCAGAAAAGCAGGGGTCTGTCCTTGAGCTCAGCCCTAGTGAGACCCATCCCCTAGTATCTTCTACCATGTGTGAGCAGTGGGAATGGTCTGCCTGGGCAGAGGGTGGCTGCTGTTCCATTGCTGGGGGGTCAAGGGGACCCCCTCACTCCAGGGCCTACTGGCCACTCAATTTGAGAGGGTATGACCCCCAGATTTGGGGACCTGCTGGCAGGTCTCAGCCTCGACCCCGGCAGTCCCAGCCCTATTTGCATTCCATTTCCATGTGAAAGGAGCAGGTCAAGTTGAAAGTGGAAAGGCTGGTGGGGGGCAGCCGGGAAGGGGCTGCTGCCCGAGGTGAGACCCCAACAAAAGGGCCGGATCCCCAGGGCCCAGTGCTCGCCTGGCCATGGGCTGCGGCCATGGCCCCACGGCAGCTGCCATCTGCAGGTCTGTGCTGCCGCCACCACCGGCCAGACAAAGGCCTCGTGCCCAGCATGTCTCCATCTGTCACCTCCCTGCCTCCTGGACCCCTGAGCAGGGACCGAGTGTGAACATCCGGGTGTAGACAGCATCATTCCCTCTGCCCACAGGGAATGGGGGTGATGCTGGGTGCAGCAGGTGCCTCCCCATTCTGTCCCCATGTTCCTTTTGGAGTGGCTCTTGCTGGGGAAACTGAGGCAGGAGAAGGTGGTGGCTGACCCTGGCTCAGGGCATGGCAACAGGCTGGAATAAAACACTGGGAGTTAACACCCAAAATGAAGGGGTTGGGGACCTCTCAGCTCTGGGGGTGCCTCTGCGTGGGGGTGCCCACATTGCCGAGCCCCAGCCCTGTGGCCTGGCAGGTGTTGCCAGGCACCCATAGCTGCCTCCACCCAGCACTTCCAGGGGGGGAATTGGCCGCTGAGTGTGTTTACTACTCGTTGCCAGCTTAATTTAGCATCCAGGAAGTCCTGGCAGTGGCAGGAGGGTGTCTGTAGGCGAGAGCAAAGGCACTGCCAGTGCCTCACTGTCCCTCTATTCACAAACACTGTCCACATGTTCCTGGAGCAGCGGTAGTGATGCTGCACCGGGTGCTCAGGGAGCATTCCTGCTGCCCCCCAGAGCATGTCCCGGGATGCTCCCGGGGAGGGCGAGGCTTGGGGTGCTGCCTGAATCCAACGCCCTGCTCCAACGGGCCAGACGTGCCCGAGCAGCTCCTGCAGCCTCCTGCCGCACCCGCACAGCCTCAGCATCTGTGGGGGGACGCAGCCTGCGGGCTCTGCCCTCGCCTACCAACTGGGATTTTCCAGCTGAGCCCGTTGTGCGAATCTGGGCTCAGGGCAGCCCTCCGGCTTCCAGACTGTGCGCTTCCTTTGGCCCTCCTCTCTCCACTAGCTCCTTGTCTTGCTCCAGGAGCCGTTTGAACCATGCAGGGCTGTAATTAAGCTCCATAGCATGAGCCAAATGCTCGATCCCTCCATGCAGAGCTGAACGGAGGTGCCTGTACCATGGGGCAGGAGCCACCCTGGATCTGGGTTCAGGCCAGCAGGTCCAGGTGGCTGCAGGCTTGGTGACCTTGTGTCTGTCACCTCCCTTCCTACTATCCAGTTTATTTTCCTACATTTTAGAGTTTGTTGCTGCTGGGTGCGTGGGGAAACAAGGTGAGATTTCCAAACCAGAGCAGGCCCTGCCAACTGGCCGTATCAGCAATATGAGGGAATCTGGGTGCCCACAGGAAGGCTGGGAATTTCCCCAGTGTCCCTGAAGCCCTAACCCAGCACCAGGACCCTCTGCCCACAGTGAGCAGTGACATCCGGAAATGTTTTGGCTTTGTCACTGTGAGCACCTCGAGCTGTGTGTGCATCCAGGGTTCCCAGCCGGCACCGCGAGCTGAAGCAGCGCCTGGGATGTCACCGAACACTGACACGCTGTGTGACGCAGCCTGGCATGGAGGAATGCCCCGTGGTTTCGGTCCCATGTGAGCGCTGAGTTGCCTCGGAGGGCGTCCTCGCCCGGCGCTGACTCAGCGGCAGGCGCTGCGTGCAGAACCGCTCCAGCACGCTCCAGCTGCCGTCACGCGGGGAGACAGGGAGGACGTGGCTGGGGAGCAGGAGGTTTGGGGACATCAGGACACCATCGGGACACTCTTGGAAAGAGAGCAGGGAGAAGCGAGGCAGCTGATCCCTGCTGAGGAGGCTCCCACGCCGCAGGGCCGATCCAGGTGGGTGGCAGAGGTGGTGCTGGTCCCGTGCCAGCAGAATGAGGCTGGGTGATCCGGTCATGGGGTCACAACTATGTACCTCTGGAGCAGCTCCTCCAGGCAGGAGGTGACCTGGGGTGCCATGTGAGCCTGACTGGACTTCCCACCCCAGGAGGAAGAGGAGCCACACTGGGCAATGCCCAGAGCTCAGATTCCCACACTCCAACTCGGTTTGGTGCATGGGATTATGTTGCCATGTTTTTGGGGCTGTTTGGAGGGCGGCTCCGCTGGGCTCAGCTTGGCTCGGTGCAGCTCAGCTCGGTGTGACTGTGCCAGAGCAGTGGCTCAGCACTGCAGGAATGTGGAGCAGCAGGTCGTGCCCAGCAGGGCTCTCCATGCTGGGGAGGGGACCCCACGCCGGCCACTGGCGGCTGTACTGGGACTCCTGTGTCCTTGTCCCTGCACTTTGATAGCTGTCTCCGCTGTGGCTTGGCTGAGTGTCTGGTACAAGGCTCAGCTCCAGTGCCTGACAAGGGGACATTTTCCTGCGTTGCCTTGCCTGGGGGACACTTTTGCATCCCTGTGCTGAACCAGGGAGGCCTCCCAGTGCTGGGCACAGGTACAAGGGCAGTGAAGCTGGCATTTGGCACAGGGGCTGGGCAGCACTGGACCCGAGGAGTTGGGCAGAGGGGTGCAAAAGTCTGCCTCAGGGAGGAGGCAGGAGGATCTGTGCCAGTGCTGGGACTGTTCCCAGCTGCCGCCACGCCTGGCCTCCCCCCTGCAGACATTTTCCAGGTCAGGAGGCAGCATGTCCCCCCAGGCAGGGGACGAGGATGGGGAGAGGGGCAGCCAGCCTCCCCCATGGCCACTCGTCTGTCACAGCATGTCAGGGGGATGCACAGCGTGCTCTGCAGGGATCCTGCTGGGGTCCAGATTCTGGGGAATCTGGCACCCGTGGACTCGTAGGGGGTGCAGACATGGCTCAGCTCTGGCTCAGGGTGCCGGGGCTGGCTCCTGCCGCCGGCGGTCAGTGCTGGGCCAGGCGCTGGGCTGCTCCCAGGAAGTTTGTGCACGTAGGTGAGCGGTGACGGTGGCAGCTGCCTGCTCGGAGCTGCCACGGGAGCGAGTGAGGCCACTGCACACCGGCCCTCGTCCTGCCCACCACTGCACCTGGTGAGTGCTGGGGCTTGCTGTCACATCCTCGGGCTCATCAGTGCGCCCAGTCGGGACCCTCGGGAGCAGCTTGGGAAAGGACTGGGGGGAGGGAGTCTGACCCACATATGCTCCTGCCTGCCCTGCCACTGCTGAGCCCCTCTGCGTATTTGGACAACTCTGGGTGTGTCCACCCCTGGTCAGGGGGCTGCAGAAGGGTGTAGGGCTGGTTTGGGTGCCCTCCCCCCCTTTCTCTGTGGGCGGGCTGGTGCCTCTGCGCGACCGTTGTGGCGGCTGCGCTTGTTGGGCTTGGCAGGGACCCAAGGACACGGGGTGCACAGGGCCCCACGCTGCCCCGAGCATACCGCGGCCGGGGAAGCACGAGTGGAAGCTCCCGTGCACTCCACGTACTTTCCAAGAAGCTCCAGGATAAGAGCAGGGAGCCTGGGAGCAGCCCCGGGGCTTGCGAGAGGGCTGAGAGCTGAGGGAACAGCAGAGGGAGCGGAGCACCGAATCCACCAGCCCGGCAGGGTGGTAGGTGATGGAACCCTGGGCATGGGGGATGCACGCCTGGGAGCAGGCAAGGGATCCCTGGGCATGGGTGATGCAAGCATATAGATGAGGCACCCCTGGGAACAGGCAGTGGACCCCTGGGAGTGGGTGATGCACGCCTGGGTGAAGGAAATGCCCCTCTGGATGTGAGCAGTGCACTCCTGAGCATGGACGACGGGCATATACAATGCACCCCTTGATGCGGGCGATGCACCCCCGGCACCTGCGCCTTGAGGAGAGCATCAGTGAGGGGTGCTCGGCTCTCTCCGCCCCCACTCTCTCCCCAGGGTGCTCCTCTCCGGGACCGGGGCGCCCTCCCCGGCGGCGCCATTGGCCCCGGTGCGGTTTGAAGCAGGCGTGCGGCGCGGATTGGCCGGGGGACTTGTCGGGGAGGCTCGGCGGCGGCGGAGGCGTGGTGACCGCCTTCAAATAGGCAGCCCGGAGCCGGGGGCGCAGCGAGTGCGGTACCGCACAGCCCGGGCTGTCTTTGTCTGCTGTGGGGCCGGGGCGCGGGCAGGGGCAGCATCGCCGCCGCTCTCACTCCGGCCCCGCTCTCACTCCGGCCCCTCTTCGCAGCCGACGGCACCTGAGCCCCCGCTGCCCGTGGCAGCCGCCCACCCGTGTCCCGGTGCCGGCACGGAGGATGCCCGTCGAGGCGCTGCAAGCCGGTGACACCATGAAGGGGGTGACGGCGACGGCGCCTTTCACCTCGGCCATGCCCGTCCGTATCCTCCGCAAAGGGCCCGCGTATTTCCGCCGGCACGCCGAGCCGGGCGCCGGGAAGCCCAGCGCAGTGGAGAGGCTGGAGGCCGACAAGGCCAAGTACGTGAAGAGCCAGAAGGTCGCCAGCACCAAGCAGGAGCCGGTGAAGCCACTGCTGCTCAAGCAGCCCCTCTTCACTGCCGGGGTGCGCCGGGCTGCGCTCACCCCCAGCCGCAGGGCACCCCCGGGGCCACGCCGCGCCGATGCTGCCAGCCCGAAGACCTCCCTTGACCTGGAGATCCTCAACAACCTCATCAACCTCTGTGACAGCCCCTTCCCTAAGGCGGAGAGCCCCCTGGGCAGGGAGTGCAGGTGGCGGGCGGAAGCGCCAGCGGTGGAGGGGGCTGTCAAGCCACCGGAGAGCCAGGCCCCCACCAAGCCCCCCGGCAGTGTGACCGTGCGGAGGGTGGACGTCCGTCCCTGTGGAGCTCCGCGGAGCCCAGCGGCACCGCTGCCTGCATCCCCCATCCCAGGGGGGCTGCCGGTGACCCCGTCCCGGAGCTCGCCCGCCCGCCCCGAGAGCGCCCGCCGGCAGCCGCTGCTGCACCGCTCCAAGTCGGACCTGAGCGATCGGCTCTCGCGGGCCACCGCCGACCTGGAGCGCTTCTTCAACTACTGTGGCCTTGACCCCGAGGAGATGCAAGACATGGGGGCTGAGCGCTTCGCCCGCGCCAGCTCTGACATCGTGTCCCTCAAGTTCCACAGTGTGAGCACGGCCAGCTCGGAGGGCGGCCGCTCGCCCCCCAGCGCTGCCACGCCGGAGGGGCGGCCAGCGGAGCGTGTGCCCTACGGCATCTCCATCATCGAGCGCAACGCCCGTGTCATCAAGTGGCTCTACGGGCTGCGCCAGGCCAGGGAGCCCCAGCAGGTCTCCGATGTGTAGCAGTGCCGTGGTGGGCACCGGGGATGGGTTGCTCATGAGCGGGCAATGCTGGATGGGGACAAAGTGCAGGCTGTGCCCTGGGAGGAGCAGGGACCTCTTGGCGGTGACAGCACCCTTGAACTCAGTTCTGCTGTGCCGCAGCATCACTGGCCTGATGTGGTGGCCAGGGATCTGTTGTCAGACCCCTGTGCCAGCACTGGAGAGCCAGGTCCCTGCACACCCATGGGAAGGCAGAGCACACGTGTCCCTGGGTGTGTGGCCGGTCCTCAACACCCACAGGGCCTCGTGTGGCTGCCTTGCCTGCACTGCTGGCAGCTCCTGCCTGTCCTGCTCCTCACCAGCACCCGGGGTGGGGTGCAAGGGGCTGGTTCCCCCCTGCATGGAACAGGGACACTGCACTGGTGAAGGAGCTGCCCCCTGCAGCCTCCATGGAAGGGGTCCCACTGCCTGGAGTGGTGGCCACATCTTGGTGGTCCCATCTTACTGCTGAAGAAAAGCCTGGTGCTTTGAGGGGTGGGGGGAAAACCTGACCCCCTGCTTCAAGCTGCCCAGGGCTGTGTGTCTGTGTGTGTGAGTGTCTGCGGGTGCCTGTGTTCCCCTCCCCAGCTGCCAGTGGGCATGAAGCCCACCCCTGCCCATGCTGGGCCTGGTATTTATGAAGACAACAGTTCCTCTTTTCTACTCTTTTTCTTATGTTTGATCTGTAAATAATAATTATTATAATGCAGCCAGTTTTATTAAATGCCAGTGTTTTGAAGGCTGTGTGTTGTCTCTTGGCATGGTGGAGGTTGGGATGGGACAGGGACTCTTGAGGTGCCTGTAGCTCTGCAGGGCTGTGGATGCTGAGTGGATGGGTGCTGGAAGGGAATCATGGCTTCCATAGTGCAGTGTGCCAGCGCGGGGCCCGGCGGGCACGGCAGGGCGGCGGTTGGATCTGGCAGGTCCCGGCAGAGCCCCAGCTATTGGGATTCTCCTCTGTGCCATGCACCCTCCCCTGCCTCCTTCCCTCGCTCCTGCAAAGCATGGCCAGGTCCTGGCTCTCCAAGAGCAAAAGCAGAGACCTCCCAGGAGGGCCAGGATGAACGCTGGCGCAGGGAGCGCTTTGAAGATGAAAAGCACCTGTGTGTTCTCCCAGGGCAGCCTTGCATGGCACCGCAGCCCTCCCGGCACCTCAGGTGCCACCTGTGCCCTGCGGTCCCTGTGCTCCTGGTGTGTCCCATGCAGGCAGGTGTCTGCTGGGGAAGGTGACATCAGAGCCATCAGCAAGCACCTGCACCCAGGGACCCTGGACCTGCACCCTGGGCCTGCCACTGCCTCCCTTCAGTGCCAGTCCGCTCAGCAGGTACTGGCCAAGGCAGCACCACAGGCCCCTTGACTGGGGCTTCCATCCAGTGCTTGGGGTCCCCAGAAAAGCTGCCATAAAGAAGAATTTACCACCCCAGCTTGGTTCTTGCCTTGTTGTGTGTCCACCCAGATCCCCTGCTTGGGGTGCAGGATCCCTCTGACTCCTGCTGGGGTATTGTCAGGTCTAGCTGCCAGGAATGTGGAGGGCAGGACGTGGTGTCAGGACGTGGTGATAGGACATGGGGGTGGCATCTGGCTGTGAGTCAGGCTGATGAAGTGCTCTGGGGAGGACATGCATACCCAGAGGATCCTTAATGATGGCACATGGGACACTGGGTGTCTCCCCAAGGAAAACACCCCGGAAACCAGAGGGTGACCGGGACACTGGGCACTCGCTTGGGGACAGGCTTTGCCCGTGGGGAAATCTCTGAGGGAACCAGATCCTTGCTGGTGGCTAGGACCAGCTGTCCTGCCGGATTCCTCAGCATGGTGTGTCCCAGGGCTTGGTCTAAATTTGTTACTATTGCTAAGGAGAAGCAGGGGGGGCACCAGTCCCCAGCCAGGCAAGGACTGAGCAGCCACATGTCCCTCAGGTGCTGTCAGTCCTTGGTGTGGCTCTGGGATCCCGTGCCCTGCATGAATGAGATCTGACATGGCCATCCAAAGCCCTGTGTGCTCATGTGTGCGTGCATGGTCCTGTGCATGCAGGATGTGTGCATGTCTGTGTGTCCATGTGCACATGTGTTTGTGAGCAGTATTTCGATGTGCACACACAGATGCACACACAGCAGCCTTGTTCCTGAACCGGGAGTCTCCATCTGACTCCCACCCAAGGGACTGCCAGCATGAAACCCCAGCACAGACGTGTTCAGACACACATGTGCCCCCTAGAATGCCCCTCCCTCCTCTGTCTCCCCGTTGCATGTCCCTGCTGAGGACAGCAGGACAGCCCCATGCTCCCTATCACTTTCCCTGGCAGCTGCTTCCCAGTGGCTCTGGTTTCGTGGGGAGCGCAGCTGAGCCCATCAGTTATTTCCAGGGAGGAGGGACAGCCGGGGAAATGTCCATCACCCTCACCCTCTGTGCTGAGATTCCCCATGGGTGCCCCATGTGCAGGCAGGAGGTGCAGGCAGGCAGCCAGGACAGAAGGAAAACCGGCAGCACCGCCCCCCGTGTTTTCCATTTTTTAATTATTCCCCACTGATGAGCATCTTCTGGAAGCGCCAACAACGTCACGTGCTTTAATCAGCGTTAATTAGCGGGTGCCTCGGGACAGAGATGAGGGCAGGCAGCAGGAGCTCCCCCGCTGCTGCGTGCACAGCCGGTGCCGGTGCCAGCACCCACCACCTCCCGCCTCCCAGCCCCTTTAACCCACAGTCCCCTTCCCACCCCCAGCCCCTTCCTGCCAATCCGGGGACCCTGCCAGCCCCTGCCAGTGCAGTGTCTGCTCCCAGCAAGCGCCTTCCAGAACTGGGTCACTGGCTCTCCTAGGACTGGTCCCCATGAAGGTCCCCAAGGACAGCTCCTGCTCTTCCTGCCCTCTCTGAGAGCTGGAGAAACCCAGCTCCACCTCATGAGGAGCAGGGCCATACATGGTGACAGTGGCTAGAGCCATGCTTGGAAGGGGACAGCCTGTGGCCCTCTGCATGGCTGTGTCTGGATGAAAGAGGAAGAAGGGACACCATCAGCCCCCATGTTTATCAGGACTCCTGTCCCATCCAGCTCCTCTAATCCTGCAGAAAAGTGGGATGGTGGGGGATTTACAATATCCAAAACCATTGAAAAGGTGAAGTCTCCATCATGTCTGGGGTGCCTCTGAAAGCACATAGTCCCAGGGGTTCTCAGAGCTCCATCACTGGGGCAATCTTGGAGCCCTGTCCCCAAGAAAAAACCCTGAGACCCAGCAGAAATTCAGGGAGAGCCGCTGAGGTGAGAACAGGGTGTTTCCATATGCTGAAGCCCACTTTGGCAGGTCTGGCTTTGTCCCACTCCAGCTCCTGCAGCTCCAGCTCCTGCAGCGCCCTTCACCCCTCCCCATGGCTCCTCCAGCATGGCCGTGGTGACGCTGCAGACTTCTGAAAAATGGGATAAACGAGAGTAAAAAATACAATTCATGGCAAATGTTCCCTGCAGCAGCTGGGGCATCTTAGCTGCCCCCAACCATCCCTTGTCCCAGACATCTCTCTTGGTGCTGGCATTGACTGCAGGCACGTTAGAAGCTGGCAGGTCGGATCATCATGCGGGTGCCCTTCAGGGAGTAGCTGGGCCCCTGGAAGTGGTGCCAGCGGATGCCGTTCAGCTTGCGGATGTTGTTCCGGGCCGGGTAGTAGATGCCATTCAGGTTGGAGAGGCCACAGGCATCGAACCACCATCCTGTGGGAAGGGAGCAGGGCGGCAAGGTGACATCGCAGGCTGACAGCCACAGGTGCTGCATGGGGGTCTCCCCCTGCTCCACTCACCTCCCGAGAGCATCTGGGCACACTTGCAGAGACAGTTGTCGTTGTCAGCGTCACGGGTGCTGAACTGGGTGCCCTGCAGTGCTAGGCCACTCTGCTGCCCAGCCGTGCCACTGTAGTCCTGCAGCGACAGCCTGTGCCCAACAGGAACACAGCCACTGTCGCTGCTGGCTGCTGGGCAGTCACAGAGTCCTCAGCACTGCTCAGGGCTGCCCTGAGCTGAACACAGCACAGAGGGATGTGGGCAGGGATCCCGCAGTTCCAGCTTGGCCTCCTGCCCTTGGTCCCCAAGAGTGGAGGTTGTGGTGTGCTGGGACAGAGAGGACCACAAGTCTCTGCCAGTCCTCTTGCTGGGGGTCAGCTCAGTGCTTGCATGGAATGGATGGTGCAGGGGATGTCTGGGGTCTAGTTCCACCTCCCATCCCAGCACTGAAGGCCCCCAACTGCTTTCCACCCTCCTGCCCATGGCCCAGGAGCACATGGTCATGGCAAGCTGAGCATTAGGAGCACAGCATCCCTCCCTGGACATGGACAGCCTGGGGATGCCCAACAGCCCTGGAAATGCCTGGTGGCCACAGCTGTCTCACCTCCCTTGCCCAAACAAAGAACCTCAGTGCAAATGCCCAAATTACTCTTACTGGATTGGCAAATCCCACTGCCTTGATGCAATTTTATACATTAAAAATCTGCTTGTCAGGAGCCCAGGGTGGGATGAAAGTGTCACAGCAATGTGCCTGGCACCTGGCATCATAACTACATCAGGACAACCCAGTGAAGCCCCAGGTGATTCTGCACCTCCCTGGGGCACCACATCCAGCCCTTCCCCCTTGCCACTGCTGCCCACAGGGCTTGGGGACAGTCAGGGATGCAGAGTGCTGGTTGGCTGTTCCCACACTGCCTCTCCCCTACCTGTAAAACTGCCGCTCACTGCCCAGCTGGAATTTCCCGTAGTGGGCATACACCTGGCCGCCCTCCCAGTCCTGCAGCTCGACCCGCAGGGCGTAGGGCACCTGGCTCGTCAGCAGGTGCACGGCCTCATTCCCCAGCCAGTATTCCCCCGACGCATCCCCAAAGCCCTGTGGAGCAGCAGGGTGGGTGAGTTCAGGGTGCCTGGGGTGCCCCCAGGGCGCCCCCTCCCCGGCCAGGCACACACCTGCTTGTACTCCCTCCAGCTCCGCTGGAAGCTGAGGCTGCCGTTGGCACGAAGCTGGATGATGGTCCAGCCCCCTCGATCTGTCTCCATGTCACAGTATGCCTGCAAGGGGAGTGAGGGACAGGCTGGGGGTGGCTTGGAGTGGGTGGCCATGTGCATCCCTGCCAGGCTGGGCAGCTCAGTGTGGGTGCTCTATGGGTGCTAGAGCTGGCTGAGGGGCTGGCGAGCATCTGCTGTGCCCAATGCCTGGCTAAGGGGTCTCTCCTCCCTCCATGGCTGTTGGCAGGGGCTGGGGTCTGCTGCTCCTATGTCAGGGTGCTTTTAGAATCAGTTTTATACCCCCATTTGGAAGCCCTGCTTTCATCCCATGGGTGCTGCCTGCACCCCTCTGCAGCCCCCAAGGCTGGATGGGGTGGAGAAACTGCCCTGGGATGTGCCAAACAACAGGGATCTGGTGTGGGGCTGTTGTGCACTGGGTGGGCAACACTCCGGGGCGCTGCAGGGAAGCCCTCTTTGGACTATGCTCACCTTTTTGGGCTCGCTGAGGTTGGCAATGTGCAGGGTGTAGACGCCACTGGCATGGATGCCTGCCCGGCGCACCTCGGCACAGTCCTGGAATTGCTGCTCCTGCCCAGGTGACATGGCTGTGGCAGAGGGGACAGTGAGAAGGCAGAAACCCTGACTGCCCTGCAGTTCTGTCTGGTTTTGCTGCTCTTTGTCTCTTTAGATGCCTTTGTGCTCATGGATTATTTTTTCCTTCTGCGCCATTTCCTGAGGGCTGGGCAAGGCAGCTGTGCCACCAGGGCTGCTGCCAGCCTTGCCCGTGGGGATTTTGCACGGCTAGGAATGGCATCAGGCTATGGACCCACCCCTTGGGGCTCCAAGCTGCTCCCTGGTTGCAGTGAGTGGATCCTTTCCTAGTTGAAGGTGTGCCTGCCCACGGCAGGGTGTTGGAATGAGGTGAGCTTTAAGATCCCTTTCAACCCAAACCATTCTATGATTGAATGAGTCTGTGATTTTTGAGTTGAAGTCACTGAAGCTGAGCAGACCACAGGGACATCCTGGCACACTCCTGGGAGGATGTGGAGCTTTCCCACTGCCCCTCACTCTGCCCGCATACCCCGCTCACCTCTGCCCTGGGAGACGAGGCGCACCAGGCTCTGGACAGACTGGATGAGCTGGAGCTGCTGGCGCTGGAGCAGGCTGGTGTTGGCACTGGCAGCCAGCAGCGTCTTTTCCATCTCCTCGATGGTGCCGCTCTGCCGGCTCAGCAGCCGCTGCAGCTTCTCCTTCTCTGAGTGCGCCCCCGCCAGCTCCGCCTGTTGCTTCGTTTCCATCTCCAGCACCCGCACCTCCAGGATGCTGGGAGTGGGATGCAGCGGTGATGGGGTGGCAGAGTGGTCCCAGTGTGTCTGTAGGGACCCACTGCTGTCCCCATCCCCTGCTGCACCCCCTGAATTGTACCCTCACTTCTGGGACGTGCCCAGCCAGGGGAACCCAAACCTCGGTGGCCGTGCTGGGGCTGTGCAACCCCCTAGGGACCACAGCCAGCACCTGGAGGGGTTCAAGCCCCCTCAAAGTGCAGTGTGAGGTCGAGAGACCAGCCTCCCTGTGGGGTCCAAGGGCTGTGGGGGTCCCTGAGCCACCCCAGCCCCTACTTGTTTCTGTTCTGCAGCTTGTGGATCTCATTGGTCTGCAGCAGCAGCTGCTTCTCCAGCTTGGTGGTGGACAGGGAATTCTCCTGGAGCTGCATCTCGATGCGCCACGTCTGATTCAGCACCTGCCTCAGGAGCAGAGGGGAGTCTTGGCATCAGCAGCCAGAGCCACAGCACACTCGTGGTGTCACCGGGCTGGCCAGCCTCTGGCACACAGCCCTGGTACCTCCGCCACTGGTGCATTAAACCCTGTGCCACCTCAGGGAATCGCTTTTATCTGCAGACAAACCATGCCAACCACCACAGCCTCAGGGCGGTGGGGACATGGGGACACAGGTGCCATACCTGGGCCTCCACGTCGGTGAGCTTGCGGCTCTGCTCGGCGCTGCGGTTGAGGAGGGAGCTGCCGATCTCCAGCATGGTGGCAGTCTGGTTCTGCACTGCTGTCTGCTGCAGCTCCGCCATCTCCGGCTTCACGCTGCTCTGGATGTAGCTCTCCAGCTGTGCAGGGAAGTGAGGGTGTCATTTTGGCACCTCTTTGGGTCCTGTCTCAGTATCCCAGCTGAGGCTGGCACCACTGGACACAGCCCCCAGGCACAGCCCTGTGTCTCCACAAGGCTTGACCCACCTCAGGGCCCTTTGAATCTTATCAGAGGACAGAGCAAGCTGAGCTGATGCAGGGGAGGCTCCTCAGGCACCGGCTGCCAAGATTCCTGGGCTGTGGTACCAGCTGGGGCCTGGCACAGGCTTCTGTGTGCCCAGGTGTGCTGGCAAGCTGAGGCTGATGCCCAGCCTGGGTGGCCAGGCAGGGAGTGGCTGGCACTGGCACCAGCCTCAGCTGCCAGCCCCCAATCACTGGTTTCCCAGGGCTGGGGATATGGAGGGTGAGGGGACACCATCAGCCAGGGAAGGTGGGTGCCCAGCACCCGGTGCTGCTCCACCACGTGGAAGTACTCAGGGCTGGGAAGAAGCTGGCTGCGAACACAGCTCCTACACAGCTGAGATGACGCTTCCGCTTTCCCAGCCCGCGGGGGAGCCGCCTTTCCCAAAGGCTTTGCTATTTCTGGCAGCCCCGCCATGAGGTTCCCATTCAGCCCCTCCCCAGGGCGATGGCCTCGGCGGGGCCACGGTCCCTCGGCGGGGGCCACAGGGAGCGGAAGGGGCCACGCTGCCGCCCACGCTGGGAAAGCAGCCCCTGAGAGCAGGAGGGACAGGAGGGACGGGGGCTGCCCAGTTCCCTGCATCCCACAGATGCTGCTGTCCCTGCAATGCCCAGATCCTGCTCCCTGCCCGAGCTCCTCAGTTGTGCAGGCAGAGCCCCACATTCCCCTGCATCTCGTGGGGTTGTGGACCAGAATCAGCAGGGTTGGGATGCTGCTCTCTGGGCAGTGTCAAAGCAGGCAGTGGTGCCAGAATGTTCTGCACCATGGTGGGAATACAGTGGTGCTGGGATGCTTGGCACTGTGGCAGGCAGGCAGCAGTACCGGGATGTTTGGCATCATGAAACACCAGGATGTTCAGGCATCCTGCAGGCAGCAGTGTTGGGACACTCAGCGTGGGAGTGGAGATTGCAGCGGGCCAGGGCACAGGGCTCTGCACTTGTCTGGCATGACGAAATCTCACTGTTCCCTCCTCCTCTGCACCAGGCAGTGGCAAAATCATCACCCCACTCTGAGCATCCACGTGGGGCAGGAGGGTCTCGGGGCAGGAAGGTCCCAGGGCTAACCATCCCAGCCAGCATTGCCTGCACCCATTTCCCTGGGGAATTTCCCTCGCAGGAACATGCTCTCAGGGAGGAAGCAGGGAAAGGTCGGAGAGCTGCGTCTGGAAAACATTTCCCTGAGCTGAGGGATTGCTGGAGAGTTTCCCTTTAACCACGTCGTTAATCTTGTTGCTTCACAGGGCTTGGGGAGGCCTCTTCTCCCTCTTAATCTAGCTTTTCACTTTTTTTTTTTTTTTTTAAATAAACATATCTGTGAGCTGAGGGCAGAACATACCCATGGAAAAGGTCAAGCTGGCACAGGGAAGGCTGAGAGCCCTCGAGATGGAGCCCTGGATCCTGGCCCCAGCGGCTCCCTGGGAGCTGGAGTGGGGCACAGTGTCCCCAGGCAAGTCTGGCATAGGGGACACAAGTGGGGCAGGCTCTGTGCCAAGGAGAAGGAATCCGGGATCCACCCTCCTTCATCTCATGGGTGCTGTTGTGAGCTGGGGTCTCTTGGTCTCAGAGACTCATTTCTCCACCATAAGGGCAGAGCTGCCGGGGGAAAAGCTGTAGTGCTGCTTTGGTGACTCCAAAACACCACTGTGGAGCAGGAGGAAACTCAGCCACTCGCTGTCCCCATGCTGGGATCCCATTGCCCACAGCTGGATCATCCTGTGCTGCCTTCTTGCAGCCACATCCCTCCCCTGTGTCCCAGTTCCTATCCTGCCCTGGCATTTCTAAACATTTCACAAACACCAGTCCGGGAATCCTTGAGTCACAGGTGGGTGGAAAACCCTTCACCTGCTCCCTACACTGCTGCACACACCCCAGGGTGAGCAGCATCAGCCCCTGTGCCTCAGGCACCTCAGAGCTTCCAAAATGCCACTGCCCCATTGGAGACCCCATCCCATGCCTAGTCTCCCCTAGACCCAGCAGCACCATCAAATGTTTGTGTTTGAACTAAAATTAATTCCTCTGAGACAGAAGCAGCCGATGTGTCCTTCTGAGCCGGGTCCTCGCCATGTCCCCACCAAGGGGTGCTGAGTGGGGAGGGCGGACCAGCCCCCCAGTGCCATGGATGGGGCTCCTGGGGGAGGCTGGTGCTGCAGATGCTGAGGGGGCCTGGGAACCCTGTTAGGTGCCAAGAGACCTTCCAATTTCTCGGCACCCTGCAGGGCTCCCCAAGCCAGGGCAGAGCAGACAGGGATGCAACGTTGTTTATGATCTGTCCCTGAAGCCAATGCCTCTTTTGAGCCCTCGTTTGTTTGTTCAGGGCTGGAGTCTGACCAAAACAAGCATTATTGGGCAGCTCTGCTGAAATTTGGGAAGCTGAGGAACAACAGCAAAAAACATAGCTGCAAGCTGCCTCTAAAAGGAGAGAGCCATGCTGCAGGATGGATGGGATGGGATAGGATGGGATGGATAGAACAGGAAGGGGAATGAATGGGGTACTGGCTGCCCAGTGCTCCACTGCCTTGTGCTCCCTGGGGCCGTGGTGAGGGGCATTGCTGCCTGCACCTGCCCAGATGTGCAATCCCACTGTGCCTGTGGCTGTCTGCTCTGGACAGGGCCATGTGCACCTGTGGTGGGACCCTGCTCCCCTGTGCACCTGTGGTGGGACCCTGCTCCCCTGCCTTGCTTGGCCGTACAAAGGCTGCCTTCATCCCGAGGGAAGCTCAGAGCTGGCCTGGGGACACAGGGCACAACGACACCAGAGCACAGGGACACCAAGGCAGAGAGTTGAGGGCACAGGGACCCCAGGGCACGGGGACCCCAGGCTTTTTTTTTTGCCAGCAGACCCGGCAGGTTCCACAGTGATAGAGATTCAGTGCCACCAGCCAGGTTGTCACTGGCCCTGCTGACCCCTCTGCAACGCTCTGCTCTGGCTTCCAGCAGAGCCACGGTTCAGCGTTTTCCCAGCTCTTGAGGAATTTGTTCTCTAGGATGGCTGAGGGGACAAGGAATAACATCCTGCCTGTCCCTGCTGTCTGCACTGTCCCCCACAGCCACGGTGGCTACACAAGCAGTGTGGCTGGCACAGGCCATCCCCACTCAGTGTGTTGGCCCCATCCTGATCCCTAAGCGCTGCAGAGACTGGGCACAGGGACATCACCCAGGAAATGGGAGTTTAGAGTCCCATTGCAGCCTGGTGGGACACCACAGAACATGCATGTGGCTCTGCTGGGTCAGTGGCAGCTGGGTACAAGCCACTTCCCCTCTTATCAGTGCAGGTACCCAGTGTTCCTGGCAGGGGCTGTGGGGTTGAGGGCCGCCCAGGGATGTGACCCTTGGGATGAACTATTCCTGGGTCTGACGCAGGCAGCCGCACTCAGCTGGTGGGGGCTCCAGGAAGGAAATGCTGCTTCCTGCCTCAGGCATTGGGGATGGGGAGAGCCAGTGGGCCTGGGGGTGGCAACCCTGTGGGTACACAGCCCCTCTGGTGTGGCACCCCACTGCTCCCACCGTGCACCGCCCATAGGCCACCCAGGAGCCATGAGTCCCACACAAAGTCTCACCAAGTGCTGGGAGCTTTTGCAAAGCCTGTAAGAGGGATAATGATGAAGCTGGAGAGATTTTAGTACCCCCTGCCCTTGAGACTCTCGCCCTACCACTGGCCTAACCCCTTCCCAGTCTCCTTGCCCAGAATTTGAAATGCTGATCCCCAAGGAATGCTTGGCACGGCTAACCCAGCCAGGACCATAAGGAGCCCTATGGCAAGGATGGACAGGGCGTACAGCCTCAGTGGGAAGTGATCTGGGTGAGTGATCTGCAGCACGCATGAGCTGCAAGCCCCTGCAGAACCTGCAGCACGCATCCCCTCCGTGCAGACGGTGCCTGATGCCAGCTGCATGCCTGCAAAGAAAAGCTGACCTGGATGCACAGGTGAGCACAATGGCCACAGCTGTGCCACGGGGATGCAGCACGAGTGGGTGTCGGACACAGATCCCTGCCCACACCACCCGCCGCTTGTCCCCCCACACGCATCCCTCACATCCCACATCCTACACCCTANCTGAGCGCCCGCATGGCGCGGGGGTCCCCGCGGGGCAGGGGTGCCACGGGGGATGCGCCCGCAGCTTGCTCCGGGCCGGGCTGCGTCAGTGGGCGCTCGCCGCCGCGTCCAACCGCGGCGATTTCGGCATTTCCTCCCTCTGAGCCGGCGCTGGCCGCCCCGGCCTTTTATCGCCGGCCCTCGCAGGGGGAGAGGGGAGGAAAAAAAAAAAAGGAAAAAAAAAAAAAAAAAAACAAAGAAAAAAAAATCAGTTTAAAAACAAGACATCTCTCTTTTTTCT
>WBMY01015889.1:361455-400130 GCA_013397315.1 Donacobius atricapilla
TACACCCTATCTTCGGCAGCCACTGCGTGCTGTTCTCCAGGATCCTCTCGAGGTGCCGCAGGCGCTGGGCAGCGCCGTGCCCGGCAGCGCCGGCCGGCGAGTCCCGCTGGAGCAGCGCGTTGGCCGGGCCGGGGGCAGGAGCGGGAGCGGGNATACTTCTATCTTTTTTCTTTCCTCTGAGTACACTGCGGGGAGATCAAGTTTCACACGTGATCTATAAATGTCTCTCTCACTCACAAACACACACACACACACACACACACACACAGAGTCGCACACGCAGCCCCGTCCCTCCCCCGGCCGTTCTCTGCACAACTCATTGCAGGTCCCGGGGTAGACTGCGCCAAGCAGCACCGAGCCCTCCTGCCCTCGAGCCTGCACCCAGCGAGTCCCCCCCGATCAGCACCCACTGGGATGCGCCACACCCAGGCATCCCCATCCCAGGCAGCACCGCTCCCTCCCCAAGTCCCGGCTATTTATAATGCCAGCAGCAGCCAGGCCTGGATTTCGCTGCTCTGGCCATGGGATGGGTCCGTGGGGACCAGGAGGAGGGCTGTGTCCCAGGCAGAGCTTGGCAGGACAGAGCCAGACTGTGCGTGGGGCTTGGCATGCCCAGATCCCAGGCTGGGGGTCTGTCGGGGGCTGATGGACTCCAACTAGAACTGCGGGTCACCACGTCTGTACTGGGATAGGATAGAGGCCGTGTCCCCCTGGAGGAGACAATCCCGGTGAGGGGGATAGGCTGCCAAGGAGATGCCCAAGCATCTTAGCAGAGGGGGATTTTCTCCAACACCCAGAAAAAAACCCCTGGTGATTCCCAGTCCTGTGGAATGGCAAGTGTCACACTTGCCGCTTGCCCCAGTGTTGGCTCAGGCACTGAGTGATGCTGGTGATACTTTCAATAAAAACCTGAAATAAAACCTTTCCCCAGTACCCCAGTGCTGGGGGGCCAGGGCAGGGTGTCCCCCCCACAGGGACCCAAGCTGCAGAGCTGGGGAATGCGAGATTTCACCCTGGCCAAGGCCAGCATCCCCAACCCCCTCTGGCAGCAACTTGTGGGACTGGGGAAAACAGGGACGCAGGAGCGATGCCGGGGGTTTAATCCGTTTATTTGTCATGAAGCGATCGGAGGAGCTGCTCCGGCAGCTTTGTGCCGGCTCTGGGGCTGGCTCGATGCTGACACCCAGCGCTCCTGTCCTGAAGGGTCTGTGCAGCCCCCGCAGTCTTGACACGCCGCGGCCAGCCCCGGCCTCCCCGTGCTCAGGCTGAGGGCAGGGACAGGGAGTTCGGACCCCGGCAAACTCCAAATGCAGCGCTGCCTGCGGCTGGGCAGCGATTTAAGAACACACGCGGTACATATCCCGATAGAGCCCTCTGTGCCTGTGGACACACACAGTGTGGCAGGGAGGGACAGACTGGCATGCCTGGGCTCAGCGCCCCACGGTCGTGCCCCCGGTGATGGCTGGGAGGGGGTTGCAGCGCTGCTTCCAACACATCCCCGTTTGGGGACACAGGAGGCAGCAGCATCCCCTGCCTGGGCTTGCACTTGCACTGTGCATGTCCCTGTCCTAGACCGAATGCAGATGCAGTTACCGCAAATTCCTGTGCCCACTGCCAGCTGGGAGAAAAGCTCTTTGAGCCTCTCTGTGAGCCTGAGGATGGTAGGATTTGGCCCATGAGGGTGCTGAGTGCTGGGCTGGCATGGTCCCAAGAAGAGTTGTCAGTTTGGAGGTCCAGCTGCCCTCCAAGTCCCAGGAGAACAGGATTTGGCCCTTGGTTGTGCTGGTGGGGATGTTGAGCACCAGGCTGGGCTGCTGTGAGCAATGGCATGGTCCCCAGTGGGGTCCCAACCCCGGGAGTCCTGCTGCTTCCCATGCCCGTGGCTGATGGGGGACACAATCCAGCACCTAAAGCAGCTCAGTGGTGCACTGTGCCCCCCAGAATTCCCATAAAATCAGGACCCTGTGGAGCCAGGGCATCTCCCAGCCCTGGGGAACACTATCCAGGCAGACATCAACTTCATTAGCAGGGTCCAACCCCAGCCTAACCCCATCCCACCCATCTGGAGGCAGGGAAGGGATGGAGCAGGCTAGGGGAGAGGGAAGACTAGAGGAATAAAGGAGCCACCCCTTCCCCAAGCCCTAGGGCTTTGCTTTGGACATTGCAAATTAGATTTTCTGAAAAGGAAATGTTTTACAGGCCATAAATTGTCTCCAAAGAAAAGGGGGATGGGGGCCAGAGAAAATTGTGCTTTTTTTTTTTTTCCTTTTTTTTTTGCCTTTTTTTTTTGTGGATGGAAAAACAGGGGTGATGTGGCCAGAGCACCGGGGCAGGAGCTGGCTGGGAGCTCCTGCCATGGTGCTCCAGCTCCCGTGCTGGTGCCTGCTAGGTGCCCGCGTCCCTTTCTGTCTTTGGCTTCTTCTGCCGCTTTTTGCCTTTATTTTTGGATTCAGTTTTCTCTGCAACAGAAAAAGGAGGAGAAAAGTAGAGCTCGCTTGTTGGCCAGGCAACACGATCTGACCTGAGCCCCATCCATGGGATGCTGATCCCATATCCTCTCTCAGGGTGTTAGTGCTGGACCCAGTTTCTGATTTTGGGGACCCCAGAGCCCTCTCCTAGTCATGGAAACAGCAGTGTGGGTCTGTGGGGGGTCTGGGTGTGCTGATGGCATGGGCCGAAGGACACTGACGTGTTGTCCCCACATCTCCCATGGCTGGACTCTCAGTCCTGGTACCCCAAAATCCCTAGGAATGGGCAAGGGCAGCTCAATCCAAGCAGAAGCTTCCTGGAGAAAGCCCAGCTTCTCTCTGAGCAAGGACTGTGGGTGTTGGAGAGGGGCAGTGGCTGCACCAACACCCCAAAGCCATGGCACAGCTGTGCTCAGCTCTGCCATGAGGTGAGAACCTGCCCACCACCATGGGACCTGGACAGCCCTGGGAGGATTTGGGCATGGTGGAAAGCAAGGCGGCTTTGGACTGCATCCTTGCATAGGTGCTAATTCTCTCTCCCTCTGGATGCCCTCCATGTGTGGATGGTCCCGATCCTAGTGGCACAATCAACGTGCTGGTGGAGCCTGGATGCATCCCAGGTAAACCCACTGCCAATTTTCCAGGGTCAGGCTGTTGGGACCCTAATCTTTGTTCACCCCGAGAAGCTGCCACCCACCCTCCAGCTGGCTGAGGTGTTGTGCTGAGATGCCAAACAGGAATTCAGGATAAACCCTGCTGTGCCATGGGCTCCAGTGGGAGGGGGAGTCCAGGCTGCAGATCAGAATGGTTGCCCCAAAAACTGGGCAGCTTTGTTGGTCCTTGCTCCCCTGTGCCCACTCCAATTAGAGTCACATGGGGGGGTTCAGTGGTGTGAGGGGCACAAGGGACCATGACTGTCCCTGGTGCTGTGTGTGCCAGCACCGTTGTCCCCAGTCCTCTCTGAGGGCTCCATTTCTTGTCCTGCCTGGCTCTGGAACCCTGTTTCTCGGCTCTGATCTCCAGACAGCTGCCACCCACAAAGGAGAGGGCACGGCATGCACGCCAAGTGTCTGGAGAGCGGGACAGACACCCAAGGCTGATTTACAGCAGCGTGAGGGGTTTGTGCCACGGCCAAGCAGGGAAGCTTTTCCCTTCCAGCTGCCTGGATGGCTCAGAAGTGGTGGCACAAATCTCTCATCACACAGTTGGGTTCGGCCGCCTGCCCTGGCTTGCCTGGGCTAGGGGTGTCTCAGATGCATCAACTGAACTCCTCGTCCTCCTCCAGCATCTGGATCCCATAATCCAGCACTTGGCCAGGCGGGCAGGAGCCTGGGAGTGAGGGCAGACGCATGCTCTGCCATGGCAGGAACTCTGAACAGCCTGCCCAGGAGTGGGAGACATGGAGGGCTGCTCTCTCCTGAGGGGGCTGCTTGGGGAGCACTCATGGGATTCCTTCTGCTGGGCAGGGAACAAGCCTGTCTCAGAAGCTGATCCCAGACAGCAGCCTCAAGAGTAGAGTCCTGCCAGTCCCTGAGCCCATCACTGTAGCCCCAGGGCATCCAGCTTGCAGTAACACAGACAGAGGCAGGAGGCCAAGCACTTTTCTGGGGTTCCAAGTGCTGTCGCAGTAACTTCACAGGGTGAGGTGCTGAAACACTGGCACAACAGTCCCTGCTAGTGGGACCTGCTGTGTGCCAGGCAGGGCAGGGCAAGGACACAGTGCTCCAGGACACAGTGCTCCGGAGCAGCCTGTCCTCTCACATTAAATTTCTTGCATCTAACTGTCACCAGCTCTGTGGATCTGGAGCTGGCACATACCAGCAGGGAGGGAAACATCCTCAAAATTGATGCCACCTGGCACCCCAAAGACGTGAGTTGGGACCTGGGTGGGGAAGGGAATCAGCTTCTCTGCACTGTCAGCAGGAAAATTTTACTTATGATTGATGGTGCTGGGATGAAGCCTCTCTCCCAGCTCCGTGGCTCTCGCCCAGCATGCACGTCCTCTGCTGTTGCCCCCCTTCTTCATCCTTTTCCTCTCCACCCTCACAGCCCTGTCCTCTCTGATCCCCGCCACGCTGGCGGTGTCGGCCGGTTCATCCCACGGCACAGAGTGATCCCGCAGCCCCGAACCGCAACCCTCGGTGGCTCAGATCTGCTGCCAGGCACTAGAGATCGGTATCTCATGCATCCCCCTTTCTGCCAGTTATTAACTGGAGATTTATTAGGGTAGCTTCAGTCCAGACGCCTGCATCCAAAAATTACATCAGCCACGTCCTGGTTCCCATCGCCAGCCCTGCACCCGTGCACGCACCGCCTGGACAGACCCTGCAGCGGGTCTGGTGTGTGAAAGGTGGGGTGATCCCTGAGCCAGGGAGCCCCCAGCCTGGGAATCAGGTGGGGGGTAGTGCAGGAGCATGAGTGAACATCTGGCCAGATGAGCCATGGAGGGGGGCTGTGCCCTGGGGTGTCTCCCAAAACTCTGGCCATCAGAAATCTCCTGGGTGATGCCCTCCTGCTGCACAAGCATTCCAGTTTTTGGGGAGCTCAGAGGTTTTTGCAGGGACCTCCCACGTGTCTCAACCCTCCTTACCCAGAGCTGCAGTACAGAAAGCCTCCCTTCACGTCGTGGCGGGATGGGAGCTGGAGCTCGGCAGCCTCATACCACCACGGCAGTTTGTGCCAGTGCCCAGCCCAGCCCAGTCCAGCATGGAAGGGGACACTGGCTTGTCCCCGGCAGTCTCGGGGACTGCCAGGTGGGAGCAGCCAGCCCTAGGGCTGCTCAGCACATGTGCCTGAGATGACGGCTTTACCCAGAATTTCAAAATGCTTGGGAGATGACAGCATGGCTCGCCGGCCACTGCCAGACCCCTGCTGCCACGGTCCTCCTGCAGCGCCCCTCGGGCTCACTTTGGAGGGACGCGAAGCTGTCCCCAGCCCTGGCGGCTCGGTGCTCACCTCCCGGGCAGTGCTTCTTCATGCGGCACCTCCTGGTCTCCAGCAGCGCGGGGCAGGCGGTCCTCTCCTCCCGGGCAGCCTCCGGCAGCTCCCGCACCCGCGTCTCCACGCCCCACTTGCAGCCGCAGGTGCGGCTCTCGTGAGTACAGGCGCTCCACTCGCTCCACGGCCCCGGCTCGCACGTCTCTGCAGGGACAGGGACAGGGACAGGGACAGAAGGGATTGGTGACCAGGCACATCCCCAGGGACGGCGGGCACGGGGTGCGGGTGCTGCTTACCTTGGCACTCGCTGGTGCCGGGCTGTGCCGCAGTGCCGGGGGGACACTGCCGGAAACACTGGCCCTTGTACAAGTAAAACTTGTCCTTGCACTTCATGCAGAAGTCTCTGCTGAAGCAGCTCTCGCAGCTGGGCGACCTGCACTCTGCCGGGAGGGACGGCGGGTCAGCGGGACAGCCCGGGACATGCCGGGCAGCATCCCCGGCGCCCACTGGAGACCCAAAACCTGCGGGGTCCAGGCTGCAGCTCTGGGCAAGGGAAAAGGGGACGAAGCCCCAGCCCGGCCACCCTGGGTGCAGTGCCACCAGGGGTGCTGTGGGAAATGAAGCCATCGCCCTTCCCGCAGCACTGGGACCCGCAGGGTGGCGAGGGGAGCAGGGGGCACTGGTAGGAGCAGGGGGACCCCGGCTGGCGCGGGACCTACTTGTGCATCTGTTGACCTCCAGACCCCGCACACCAAAGTAGCCTGGGGGACAAGTGTGCACGCACATCCCGTACTGGCGGATGCCGTCCCTCCAGATAAGCAGGAAGAGCCGGTGGTGGCAGGTGATGCAGCCGTTGTCCTCGGAGCACAGGACGCAGCCCGTGCAGTTTTCCAGCAGGCTGGCACTCGCTGCGGGGACAAATAGAGGAGAGAGGCTATGGCACATGTGCCGAGGTGGGTCCCAGCCCCGTGGCAGCCCCTCTCTGATTCGCCAGGGTGATAGCACTGTCCTGTCTCCCTGCAAATACCACCCCACCTCTCTCTGCTCCTCAAACCCCCACCTCTGTCCACGCTGGCAGCAAAGGGACACATGGAGCCATTGCTCCCAGCTTATTCATCACGGATGGCCTCCATCACTCCAAGATCCAGAGGGGGGTTTGCCCCACACCCAGCAGGCGTCCATGGGTGACAGTCTGAGCCATGTCCCAGGCTAGCCCTGCCCATCCCGTGGGAAGTGGAACAACCACTGGGTCAGTGGGTAGAAATACGATCTTATCTGGATTAATCAGTTGATGCCTGTTAAGTGTCAGAGGACAAAGGGCATTTTGGATGCACTCAAGAGGAGCTGAGAAAAGGATCTGTCTGTTTGCTCAAGAGCCTCTGCAGCCTCCCTGGCTGCCTGTGCTGTACTCCCAGCCTGTGGGAGGGTGACTGACCCCGAGGTGGGTGACCTCTGTTCCCAGAGACAGGGTGCCAACATCCACCAGCCCACAGAGACACCACCAACTTCTCCTGCGCTCTGAGCCCACAGAAAAGCAGCCTGGAGGGATGCTCCTGGCACAGGGGCACTTTGGGAGCTGGGAAGCATCGAGCTCTGGGGGCTACACATGCTCTGTGTCTTTTTGCAACTCCAGGCTGGCTGGGCACCACTAAAGGCACCACTGAACTCCTGCAAGCGGGCATCCAATGCCTTCACCATGCCCCTGTGTTGGGAACGGTTTGCTTGGCTCTGGCACCACAGCCTGAGGAGCAGTGACAGTGCCAGAAGCCCTGGTACAACGTGCTTAGGACCTGGGCTCTATAGAACCATAGAATCACAGAATGTTTTGCGTTGGAAAAGACCTTCAAGACCATCTCAAAGCCCCGGCCATGGGCAGGCACACCTTCCACTAGACAAGGTTGCTACAAGCCCGAGCCACCTGCTGGGTGCTGCCCGACACAGACAGACTCAGCCCTGGGAGCAATGTCTGGCACTGCTCCCTCTGACCCCAGAAGCTGCATCAGAAGGGTCCCACGGCTGTGGGGCTGGGGCAGAGGTGCTGGGGAAGCCGGGGGGATGCTGGCAGAGGATTCTGTCAGATGATGGCGAGCAATGCCTCGCAGCTCGTGTGCCGGTCCCTGGCACAAGCCAGTCCACAGTGCTGCGGTGCCATGCTGTTGTCCCTAAGCTGGTTCGTCCCAGTTCCTTCTCTGGGGCACACTGTCTGGAACGGCAGCACTGCCAGGAGCCTTCATTAGAGCTGCGTCTGCTGGGAGCGCTAACGAAGCACCTTGGATCCATTAAGTTGTTATGGTCTCCGTTAGATATTTACCAAATGCTGACAACATTTGTGTTCCTGGCTGCAGCTGGAGTGGCTTCCCTGGAGACCCATGGATTTATAAGCCTCTTTCCCTTCCCTAATTATTTTTGATATTTTGGGTGATTTTTTTGCTGCTCTCCTTCCACCTCCAGTCAGGGCTAAGAAAGTGGGGAGCCCCGAATGGGCTCCAGAGCCTCCTTCCTCTCACTGGCTTTGGAAATAATCCCATGGAGCTGGGAGAATTGGGGTTGTCCTCCTCCACTCCACAGTGCTGCTGGCATGGCACACGTCTCTGCTGCCGGGAGTGACACTGGGAGCCACCACAGAGAACAACAGAATGTGGCTCACTCTGAAACCATGGGCTTGGAGATTAGGGACAAATGGTGGGTTCATCTCCTCCTGTCCAGTGGTGATGGCAGAGTGCAGGGCTGAGCTGGGACGGGCACTGGGCATGGGCTACAGTGGGTACCTGAGATGTGCTGGATGTGGGTGTGACATCCCCCATCTCTGCCCACCCTATGCCCAGTCCTGCTGGGAACCATGAGTCCCTGGGGCACTGGACTGCCCAGACCAGAGCTCCCAGGGGCAGTAGGGAGGCTGTGGGGTGCTGCAGAATCTTTTGTGGCTCCTGGACCCTGTGCTGGTTTTTCTGTGCAGGTTATCCCAGGGTATATAACATGTCTGGGATGTGAAGCCATGGCCAGACCCCCAGGCTGCCAAGACCTGAAGCCATTGGAGCACTACCCAGCATCAAGCACTGGTAGCTGGAGCCCCTTGTGGTGCTTGGCTGTTTCCCATCAGGGGTGTTTTGGCCACCAGCCTGGCCACCCACATCATCACACACACCTACTGCCTCCGCATGCCTTTAACATGGAACAATTTCAAGGGAAGTTCTCTTGGCTCCAGCCCTGAGAGCCCTGGTCCTGGGAGGTCCTGCCTCTACCCTGGCACATGTTGGCCCCAAAACCAAGGCAATTCCTGACACAGAGCTGAGAACCAGCCTGGACCCATTCCACACAACCAGCTGGCAGTGCCTGGCACTGCCTGATGAGGGGACATGAGCCAGTGCCCAAGGGAGGGGGCACATGTTTCAGCACAGTCCCAGCACACCCTGCCCTTGCCCAGGCACTGAGCAGTGGCTTAGCTGGTGCCTCTTCCTGGGGAAAGGATGGGGCAGGGGACAGTGCCTGCCGTGGCTCTGAGCATCCTTCCAGGAGCTTTTACTCCTTAGGCACTTAGTGTGTTATGCAGAGAAAGGAAATATTGGAAAATCAGCCCATTTTGAGCTATCCCCACTGTGTCTGGCTCTGCTGGGGTTTGCAGAGCTGGTCCCAGTGCCAGCCAGTGTCCCTTGTCTCCTGCCAGCCCCAAAGGCAGGGCTGGCACCGGGCAGGTGGTGCTATGGGGCTGCACTCTGCATCTTCCCACACTGCCAAGCCAGCCCCGTGCCACGCACCCAGAGGGGAACGCAGACGGTCCCCAAAGGGGCTCAGGGGCAGGAGTTGGGGGTATGCTGGTTCCTGGCACCTCCAGCCCGGGCTCACAACTCCTTCCTGCTCCTTGCAGGCAGGACAGGCAGCCTGGTGCCGCTGAGCCACCCCGCAGCACCCGAGCGGGACAAGCCCACTGCGCACACCGTACCTTGCTTCTTCCACCGGTTCTGCGTGAGCATTTCCATGGAGCTGATGAATAGCAGCAACATGAATATTATCCACTGCATCTGGGCAGGAGTGATGTCGGACAGGGAAGAAATCAATTCATCCAAGCGGCTGGCGGGCTCGGCTCCTGCCAGAGCCGGTGAGGGGTGGTGGGAGGGCGACGAGCAGCTCCGGGCTCACACCATCCCAACCCGAGCTTCGGACACACAGCCACACTTCAGGACAGCTTGATCCGGCGACAGTGGGGCTGGCTGGGGCTATCAGGCCCGGGGAGTGCTCATGGTGTCGGGGAAGTGCCGGCTCCTCCAGGGAGCTCTGCCTTTATAGTCAGTGTCAGCCCCCTCTNNGCTCTGCCCCCCCGGCTCTGCCCCCCCGGCTCAGCCCCCGCTCCTAGTCCCCGCAGGGCTGGGGGACAGTGACAGCCCCCGGGCAGGGCTGAGCCCCCCGGGCGGGGCTGAGCCCCCCGGTAGCGGGAGCCGTGGTGGGTCTCCGGCAGCTCCGGCGGCGGCTGTGGGTCTGTCCCGGCTGCCCCCGGGATTGCAGCTGACTCTGATTTTCCGAGCACTTCTTAGCTCACCTCCCTCCGAGCTGCGGCAGCGAAGCCGAGCCGAGCCGAGCTGTGCCAAGCTGTTCCGTGCCAAGACGAGCTCACTGAGCAGTTCTGGGCTCCCATGCGGCCGTCCACACCCCTTGTCCCACGCTGTGCTCCCCAAAATCCACCCTAGGGGCTGTGCTTGAAGTGGGATGCAGGACAGAAGGGGTCACCTCACTTGCAGGGTACCCGAGGTGACCTATAGGCGCAGGTCCCCATCCTGGGAGCCCCGCGTGCTCCTCCCATCGTGCCAACCCTGGAACAGCCTGGTGATGTCCCAACCAGGGCTCCAAGGCCACTGGCCACCAGTGACAGCGCCAGTGACAGCGCATTCACTCCTGTCATCACCATGAGCAAACCAGCACATGGTGCCTCTCCCCTCCCCGCAGAGGGGGCACAGAGAGACTTTCTGGGCACACAGGACCCCCCTGAGCACCCTGGGGCAGATCATCATCCACCTTCTCATCCCACGTGCTGACGAGCTGCAGGGCTCCTTCCCACCCGGGATGCTCTGAGTCTGCATTGCCCGGGAGGGATGAAGGGCCAGGGGCCGCTGAGGACCAGCAAACTCACTGCACCAGAGTGGACCACCCACGGGGCTGCAGGGGATGTGTCTATCAGTGTCCTGGGGTGTCCAACCATTCCCAGGGACAGAACATCGGGGTTAATCGTCTCTGCACCCCTCGAATTTCTCCCTCCTGTTTCCCTTCTCTCCCCCAGCCCCCCTTGAGCCTCTCTCCCCACCTCTGCCACCCAGCACTGCTGTGTTTCATTCCTGAAGGGTTAATGATCAGACAACAAAGGAGCCATTTCAGACCCCTTTGGCCTCACTGTAGGAAGCCAGGAGTAATAACTGAGGAAACCAGGAGTAATAATGGTTGGGATCACTTTAGTTTTTTTTTTCTTCTAATTATGAAATAAATTGAAAAATTACACATAAAATGCATAAATTGCAGCATCTGGCTCAGCCGAAATTTCCATAAACCACCAAACCTGCAGCATGGCATCACCATCAGGAGTTTGCAAGGGCTGGGGGGCCCATTTGGACATGGGGATGCTGCTGCCATCTCAGCACAGAAAAATAGGGATATGGCAATGGCATTGGGGATATCTGAGTCTCTCTAAATCCTAGCTGCAGGCAGCTGCATTGGTGTGGATGGCCGTGATCGGGATGAAACGTGGGTGCCGCAGGGCAAGGAGCTTCCACAAGTCCTGTTGGGTGCCAGCCCAGCTGCCCTGNCATGGTGTCGGGGAAGTGCCGGCTCCTCCAGGGAGCTCTGCCTTTATAGTCAGTGTCAGCCCCCTCTCCTCACCCTCCCTTTCAAAATAATAATAATCCTAAAAAACGAAATAAAAAATCCCCCAGCAGCAACAAAGCGACTGGCAAACGCCCTGGCTGGATCCCCCCGGAGCACTCCAGCCACCACCTCGGCTGGGAACCGTCCCGCCGTCCCGCCGCGGTCCGNAGGTACCCGAGGTGACCTATAGGCGCAGGTCCCCATCCTGGGAGCCCCGCGTGCTCCTCCCATCGTGCCAACCCTGGAACAGCCTGGTGATGTCCCAACCAGGGCTCCAAGGCCACTGGCCACCAGTGACAGCGCCAGTGACAGCGCATTCACTCCTGTCATCACCATGAGCAAACCAGCACATGGTGCCTCTCCCCTCCCCGCAGAGGGGGCACAGAGAGACTTTCTGGGCACACAGGACCCCCCTGAGCACCCTGGGGCAGATCATCATCCACCTTCTCATCCCACGTGCTGACGAGCTGCAGGGCTCCTTCCCACCCGGGATGCTCTGAGTCTGCATTGCCCGGGAGGGATGAAGGGCCAGGGGCCGCTGAGAACCAGCAAACTCACTGCACCAGAGTGGACCACCCACGGGGCTGCAGGGGATGTGTCTATCAGTGTCCTGGGGTGTCCAACCATTCCCAGGGACAGAACATCGGGGTTAATCGTCTCTGCACCCCTCGAATTTCTCCCTCCTGTTTCCCTTCTCTCCCCCAGCCCCCCTTGAGCCTCTCTCCCCACCTCTGCCACCCAGCACTGCTGTATTTCATTCCTGAAGGGTTAATGATCAGACAACAAAGGAGCCATTTCAGACCCCTTTGGCCTCACTGTAGGAAGCC
This sequence comes from Donacobius atricapilla, assembly GCA_013397315.1. NCBI lineage: Eukaryota > Metazoa > Chordata > Aves > Passeriformes > Mimidae > Donacobius > Donacobius atricapilla. The sequence goes on from WBMY01015889.1 coordinate 373,535, forward strand.
AGGAGTAATAACTGAGGAAACCAGGAGTAATAATGGTTGGGATCACTTTAGTTTTTTTTTTCTTCTAATTATGAAATAAATTGAAAAATTACACATAAAATGCATAAATTGCAGCATCTGGCTCAGCCGAAATTTCCATAAACCACCAAACCTGCAGCATGGCATCACCATCAGGAGTTTGCAAGGGCTGGGGGGCCCATTTGGACATGGGGATGCTGCTGCCATCTCAGCACAGAAAAATAGGGATATGGCAATGGCATTGGGGATATCTGAGTCTCTCTAAATCCTAGCTGCAGGCAGCTGCATTGGTGTGGATGGCCGTGATCGGGATGAAACGTGGGTGCCGCAGGGCAAGGAGCTTCCACAAGTCCTGTTGGGTGCCAGCCCAGCTGCCCTGGAGCTGATAGGGAATTTCCTTGTCCAGACCTGGAAGGCAAACACTGGGCAAGGGCCAGGGAAGCACCTCATTCCCGGTCACGTTCTCTGGCTGCTGCCATGGGTGAGTGGATGTCGGCGCAAGCCTTGCCAGGGTGACCTGTCACAGGAGGACGCACTAATTAGACAGCTCTCGTTAGTTCTGGATCCTGGGGCACCACGGGGCACCACGGGGCCATTGCTCAGCCCATCCCCAGCTGTCTAGGATCACAGGGGATTTGCCGAGGGTGGCATAGCTGCTGTCCCTGCTGCTGTGTGCCAGGTATCCTTAAGAGAGCAGAGAAATCCACACCTTTCCCTAATCTGTCTATGACAAATCCAACTGTCGGTGGGAGGAGAGGTGGTGTCTGCTGTTTAACTGGGCACCTGGCAGCCCTCTGTTGTGCTAGGAGGGGCTTGGGGGGCTGCGGGGAGGGAGAAGCCGAGCTGATGATGCCAGGGCAGCACCCGCGGTGACTCAGGGATGATGTCGGCGAGAAGCGAGGCTGAGCCGCGGGTGCCGCTGGCAGCTCCCAGCTGCTCACGCAGCCCCGCTCCACGCCAGCACAGAGAGAATGAAATGTTCCTCCTCCGTCTTCCAAAGCAGAAGGGTGAAAGTGTCCAGAAAGATAATTTGGAAAGTTTGTTTGACACTTGAGCACACTTTCATCTTCGGAAAAATTTTGGTGACCTTCCAAAGCTGCACCGCCTGCTTCCCGGCACGGCAGGCGCCCCAGGGCACACGCCCGTGGCACCAGCCCAGTGGCTGCTTTCGGGATGCTCAGGGCTCTGGAGGGGACAGTGTGGTCCCGCCGGGCCCACAGGTCAGCAGGGCTGCAGTCACAGAGGTGCTAGCACAGGGATGCAGGTGCAGGGATGCTCCTAGCAAAGGTGGTGAAGTGAAAATTAAATATCTGGAGCTGGCTAGCAGCAGGAGGAGACAGGAAGGGGCACAGGGGGATGGAGGGAACTCCTGGATGAGGGCGGGGTTTTCTTCACAGGTGCCATGAGCTCCCAGCAGCCAGGAGGGCTGGGAGGGATCTTCCCCAGTGCATCCCAGGCGATGAATGTGGGTTTGATCAGGGGAGGGTTTGAGCGGATGGTAATGGATAAGGAAGAAAAATACTCTGCATTCCTCTCCCATCATAACAAGCCCAGATGCTTGGACGGTGGCAGCCCACTTCCCACAGGAATGGAAAGTCACAGCTACTCTCACGCCAGTTCGGCAGAGGCCCTTTCCCTGCTCTTATGAAATGCCAGCTCCACCTCACGCCGCACTGCAGCCCTCACTGGCATCCCGTGACACGGCTCCCTCCATCACCCGGGTCCCTGGCGCTGCCACTGCCCATGACCCCGCGCCAGGAGAGGCAGAGCTCAGAGGACAGAAATGTGCTGGGAAAGACCAAGTGACAGATTTACTGTTGGTGTGGCTGGTGCTCCTGCCCACATGCCAACATGTTGGGGATACCTGGACTAGCACAGCCCTGCAAGGGAGGAGTGCTCTGGAGAGGCTGATGCTGTGGGAAGCATTAATGGGAAGCAGCTCCTGTCTGGTCAGAACTGGTGGGAGCAACTCCAGCCTCCTGGAAGCCCAACTCACCACCTCCCATGCCAGCACAGAGCCAGTGAGGTCCCTATGCCAGCGCTGGGGTGCCATCAGCTCTCCCAGAAGAGAAGGAAGGCTTGAAGATGGCTGATTTTAGTTCTGATACTGTCAAGTGCAGCTCACAGCACACCCATGGCACATTTGCTCTCCCCTCCTCCTCCTCTTCCTCCTTTTTCTTCTCCTCCTCCTCCTTATGCACAGTCCAGCCATTCCTGGGTTTGTGCCACCCACCATTCCTGCTGTTCTCAGGGAATGTGGCATCCCAAGAGGCTTAAGGTTTGCCATAAATCAAAGCCTTCATCCCAGAGCGGGCTCTGGAGCTCCATCTCTCTTCTTGGCTCCTCTGGCTTGCTCCAGTCCTGGACGCCAGTGTGGCTGCACAGCCGTCAAATGCTCCAGCTGCCAAAACAGGAGCAAAGCCCAAAGAAGGAATTGGCATCAAGTGGTGCTGAAGGCCAAGGGGCAGCAAGAGTAGGACAGGGAGCCGGGAGGAAAGGGAAGATGAGCAGTGAGATGGGAGGGAAGGCTTGGTGTCGAAACTGAATTCTTGGTCCATGTCAGCAGAGCAGATTTCCAGTGTTTATTTTATCTCTTTAGTTGAGCCCCTTTGAGGCAGAATATATTAAATGGCCTGACTTTATATAATGGAAATAATTGAAACAATACTCCTGCTTCCAGCCACAACGTGCCGTGATTTCAGCCAAGAGTGGCCAGCCTCCTTGAGGTGGTGGGGACAGCCGCCCTCGCCGCTGGCGCTTGTTCACTGGTTATTGTTGACACATGTCAGCGTCGCCTTCCAATTTCCGTACAGCTGTCAGAGCAGGGAGAACACGCGGCGGCTGGCGCGGGGTGGGCTCAGCGCCAGCCAGCACCAATGGGAAGGAAGGACAGCATCCCCACGCTGGGCTCCTCTGCTCCGCGGGGCTGATGGTCATGGCTGAGCTGGGGTTTCCCAAGGGGAGGTGGTGTTGGGGCAACGCTCTCAGGTAGTCAGGAGATGAGGATGGTGGAATGTGGGGAACCTTGGGAGGATGGAGGATGTGCTTCCTCACTGCATGAACTGCTGAACTGTGACCTTGGTATTCACGGGAGAAGGTGAAAGGAGGAGATGAGCATGAAGGCTGGGGGTTGTTGGAGGTTTTATCCAACTCTGCCCCAGCAGTGGGTGACACTGGGGCAGTGAAAGGCCCCCAGCCCCAACATCTCCGTGGGAAAGCACTTGCCCCAAGCGCCATCCTTGAAGCCAACATCAATCTCCATCCCACATGAGCCACTGAAACTCTGTCACTGAAAATCTGTCATTGCTCCTTCGACAGAGCTGGATGGATTAAATGAGCAAACATGGTGGCAAGGAGTCACCAGCATTGAGCCAGGCCATAAACCAATTCCCATTTGCGGGCGCCACAGGGTTCCTGGGAAGAGCTGGCAGGAGATGACAGAGCAACAGCAGGCAAGGTCTTCGAGGAACTGAGATATGGTGTGAAAATTGCTCCACAATCTCTTCCCACCATTGCAGCCACTCCCCCTGGCTATGCACAGTGAGGGCTCAGGGAAGGTTTCTCCAAGGAAAGGCAGGAGATGGGACTTGCAGTGCAGGACAGGGAGCCTGAGGTTTGGGGCAGTTGGACTGCAGATTCCTTTGCTGTAGGGAGATGGAATTCCCCAGATGAGTAGGGTGCTGCAACTGTGCCAAACAGGACTCCTCAGCCTGGGCACAGCCTGCTCTCCCAGAAAAGCCAAAGCATCAGTGACCATGGAGCATCCTCCTCTGTGCCAGATGTGACTATCAGCTGCCTCTGCCTTCCCTGCAATGAAAATCATGTGTTTGTTACTGGAAGGGAGTGAGGCAGCGGTATTTTAGTATCTGGCCCTCTTCTATTCTCCTAAGAACCATATATGCCAAATTCCATTTTTTTTTTCTTTTAATATTTGGATTATTTAAGGAAACTATTTAGAAAGACAGATGGAAGCATCAGTCAGATGGATGTTCCTGGCTCCACGTGAGACAGCACTCAGAAGTCCCATTCTTTTTCAAATAATTTTAATGTGACTACATGGTTCCCTCTTGCACATCATTCCCCAGGAGGGTAAATCCTCTGACTCTGGTGGATGACTCTCACCAGCTGGAATTCAGCAGAAGACAAAGGCTTTGGGCAGGCTGCTGGCTGGGGATGGGGAAATTCCCCCCTCCCTCCCCCCTCCACGGCCAGCAGACCAGGGAGGGCTGTGGAAGCAGCCACTGCAGTCGTGGCTTTGGTGCCCATGGCCAGCCCTGCCCATGCCCTGCAGCAGCTGCAGCTCCCAGTGCATGTGCTCCCAGTCAGGGGACATGGTGAGAGGCTGAGGTGACCCTGGGCAGTGGAAGGCAAGCAGGGTGCCATCTGTGTGTCCTCAGGGAAGGAAAACACGAGATGTGTGGCTGCACCTCAGCTTGTGCCAGGGCTGAGAGCCTGATGTTGGTGCTGGCATCACTCAGCAGGGACTTGGCCATCAAAAGCTGTGATGGTGTCTCTGTCTCAAAGTTTACTTCTAAGCCATTTTGCTGATAATCTCACCCCAGTGTCTCAGCTCTGGGAGCTGCCCTGGATCCTGTGGTTGCAGCTGAACTTGGACTTTTGCAGCATCCCAACCCTCATGAACCCCTCTTGGCAGCAGGATGTGATCATTCCGTGACAAAAGCCAGCAGCTCCTCAGCTCCTGCCTGCCCTGGCCAAAGCTGCAGGGATGTGCTCATGCTTTGGACATGAAGCCAGGAGGAAACGGCGTGTCTAGGAGCTCGTCCTTTGATGGACCCTGCTGTGCTGGCACAGGGTTGGGAAATACCCGATTTAAGTTCATGGTCCACAGGAACTGGAATTTGGGTCTCCCACACAGACATGGGTCCGTCCTTGCTCTCCCAGCCTCAGGATCCATCCTCAGTCCTGCTGACATCCCAACTCCTGACTCTGTCCCTGGGTCTCTAGGGCACTGCCTCCCATCCCTCACCTCCAGAAAAATCCAGGGACGTGGCAGAGCAGGGCCAGCCTGCACTATGGTCACCAGCCCTGCCGTGGCTGCCAGCACCCCAGGGTCGGCGGCCGTGTGCCACGGTGACTTATAAAGGCTTTTTTTCAGAATTAATAACAGGAGGAACACAAACTTTAATATTTCTGAAGTGAAAATGGAGTGATAATTGTATTTAGTCGACATTCAGGAAAATTATTACCACCTGGCAGCCCCATTTGTGGCTGACGTCAAAGAGCACCATAAACCACCATTAGTTTGGAGAACACCAGGGGAAAAAAAAGTAAAAGAGTAGAAATTGTGACCTTTGTATTAAAAAATCCAGGATCAGGAGTATCCTGAGATGCTGGACAGAGCAGGTCCCCAGGGCCTGTTTGCCATCAGGAGTTTGACTAACACTCAGGAGTGTCAGTGGATATGTTCCTCAGAAGTTGAAGGAAAAGACATGGAGAAAAATGTTCCCGTCTCCTTTTTATTTTTTCAGTCTTTTATATCCTGTTTATGCCACTAACAAATTCAATTTTCAGGAGCTGGAATAAAGACAAAGCCTGAGCTGTTTAAAATGGGTTGTGGGCAGCTCCCACTCGAAGCATACAGAGGAGGTTCATCACCCCAAAAAGCACCAAATCGCAGGAGTGGGGAGGAAAGGGGGTTGGGGTGGGACAGTGGAGCTGAAAGCAGTGATGGAGAGGGTGCCCTGAGCCTCAAGCCCACTTCTGAGCATCCGCGCTTCTGCAGTTGGAGGAGGGATACAGAGGCATGGTCTCCAACTGGTCCCCAGTGCCATGGCCGGGCGCAAAGCCGTGGTAGCAGGCTCTGGCTCATGGAAAGAATTCTTCACTTGGGAACTTGAGCAAAAAAGATTAAATGAAGTAAAAAATGCACGCTGCACTAGGAAAGCAGAAAAATAACATTTCCAAATATCCCCAGCCTCCTCCGCACCCCACACGCACTCCAGGCGTTCTCAGCTACCACCTCTCCTTCCCAGCGCATTTTGGGGGTTCATGGCTCCCCACCACAGGGGAGAGCTCTGTCTCAGCTCTGAGGCAACCACAACATGGAGAGACATCATGACCCGGTGCCCTCATCTCTTTCCATCCATCCCCAATCTTCCCTGGCTGTCTGGGAGGTCCCAACAGAACCAACCTGGCCATCCATTGTGGTAGGGAAGTTCCAGCACCTTCCTGCAGGCAGAGAGTCCATCCTGCTGAGGTCCCAGCCCTGGCCTAGGGGTGCTCTGGGGTGCAAAGGGTGATTCCAGTCCCAAGGGAACTGATGCTGCTCAGAGTTCCCCCAGAGACAGGTAATAAACCTGCAACAGTTCTTCGCAGGAGGAGAGATATTCCTGTGCTGGGCCACACCCCAGAACAGGGGTCCTGGAAGGATCACAGTGGTGCTTCCCATGGATGGGGATTTCCAGGCTCCTGGCATGGCAGTGCTTTCCAGCTGTGGGCCTGGAGCAGGGCTGCTTCCAGACATCAGTATTGAGGAAAAATCCCATCATACTGTGATGAAAGAGTGATGTGTGGCATGGCCTCCCCAGGTGCAAAATGCCTCCTCCCTTAGGAAAAGGGGATAATTAAAGGTTACTGATGTTTTGAGCTGTTTAACAATGCTGGTTTGTTAATTTGAGCCCTCCTGGAAGACCACACAACAATCCCTGTGCTCCCACAGTCTCCCAGCCAGCCTGACAGAAGCAGGGCCAGCAATGGTTCCATCAGCCAAACCAGTTCTGGCTCCAGTGCTCCCAGTTCCATGGGGATGTCTGTCTATCCCCACATGAGGATGAGTCCCAGCTCTGCCAACAAGGCACAGCAGGGAGCACCTGGGTTTGCAACAGGTTTGGAGTGTCCCTGTCCTCGGCCATCCCAATGGCATCTCATTGAGCCTCAACCAAACAACTGGAGATCACTGAGACCACAAACAAACATCATTTGATTAGATTATTTTTTTAACATATTTTTTTCCTGAAAAAAACAAAGAGAAGAGGAGAATTTGTATTTCCTGTTCATGTGAAAGGAATTTGCCAGCATGTGGCGGGGGAAGCAATGCTGGTGGCCTGGAGAAGCCACCACTCGTGACTCTACGGACAAAGAGGAGCCAGGAGGTGGCTGGCAGGGAGGCTCCACATCCAGACACCTGCGCAGGGGCACAGGCTGGAGCAGGGAGCCCTTGCCAAGGCTGCAGTTCCCTAAACCTGGGAGCTGGGAAGAGGTAGGATGGCGCGGCCAGGCCAGGCTCAAGCCCCAGTGCTGCCAGGGTCTGAATGTCTCAGCAAAGCAGCAGCGGCTCCCAGCCAAGGCTTCAGGAAGGAATTTCAGAAAGTTCTTGGTGTGGCCTCTCTTTTCCTAGAACAGATCAAAAGCTGGGATCTGCTCAGCAATCCTCCTCCATCATTTTTCCAAGTTCCCTGGAGGGGTCAGAGGAGCAGAGTGAGGCTTATCTGAGAAGGCCTTGGCACCCTGGGGCTAGGGAGAGGGTCTGCATGGGCAGAGGGATGTGATGGGCAGAGGGACCACCAGGTCGGGACTTGCATCCCTGCATCCCCACAACCCTGAATCTCTGCATCTCTTCATCTCTGGGTTCCTGCATATCTGCCTCCCCAAAATCCCTACTTTCCTTCATCCATACATCCCTCTATCCCCATATCCCTGCATCCCTGCCTCCCCACAGCCCTGGAAGTCTGTGCCGTTCTCAGCTTATTCAAACATCCTGTCATTCTTCCCAGATGGTTGGTGCTGCTGGTTGTCTGGCGCATCCTACTGCACTGGACAACTCTGCAGCCCTGGCATCTTGCTCTCGATCAAAGTTACACATTCACTGAATTCTTCCGTTTCTATGTTAATAATGGACAAATCCTGTTGCATAATTATTTTCCACATCCATCTCTCTCCCCTAGTGCTGAGAGGCACCAACCACCCTACAGATCTCTGCATAGTTGTGGTAAGGGTTGGCCACCCTGGCACTGCATAGGGGAGTCCTTGTCCCTGATCCCTTGAGGCTGGGAATACTGCTGGGTTTGAGTTTCCCAGTCCCTGGATGTGTTCAAGGCCAGGTAGAATGGTCTGGTGGAAGGAGTTCCTGCCCATGGCAAAAGAGTTGGAACCGGACGATTCTATCATTCCCAAAGCCTCTAGTCCCCTCCTCAGTGCTGCTGAGGCCCCAGGAGCCCTCTCAAAACACTGGGGGTTCTCAGCCAGACCTTCACCAGACACCAGCAAAACCCCTGCACCCTCCTCCAAGCACTCCCCGGGCAGGTTGCAAAGAGGAAATGATCTTGGAGAGAGTCAGGATGCAGCATGCTGGGGTCCTGTGCCAGACAGGGACATAGACCAATGTGCAAAAGCCCCTGGGGGACTGGCAGCAGGATGCAGGACCATCCGTATCCCTGGAATGGGCCCTCCTGCTGCTTCTGGGGACAAGGGCGGCTGCGGGAAAAGGGACCAGCAGTGTCAGTGCACGGCCAGTTCCCAATTTGCACCAGCTTGGAACAATGACAGTGACAATGGTAGAAATAAAGAGATGAAAAATGTGTCTGTGATTTGAAGAAGCTGGAAACACCCAGCATAGGGACAGAGGGAGGGAGGGTGGCTCCCAACTGGCCATCACCCCGGCAGCAAAAGGGGTCCCTAATGCCTCCAAGCTGTGGAGCCCTTCATGGGGGGCAGCCTGGCTTTCCACAGTCTCAGCTTGGGAATAATTCAAAGATTTTCTTGTCGGGAATTTTTTGCTGGGAGTGGCTGTGGGCTTTTATGTCTACACTCAATGACTGTGAGGGGTTGGAAAGGCAGGCGGGGGCTCAGTGGAGCCCCACGGCCTTGTGCAAAGCATCCGTGTCCTGCTCCCATACGGAGAGCAAAGGAAAGGGAAAGGCTGAGTGGTGGGAAAAACCACAATCATCCAGGCCTCAGCAAATGGCACCCGTTTTGAGGCAGTGGCCACTTCTCTCCCAGCCTGGTTTTCCATCCAGGATGAAGTGGGAGCAGGAGGGGGCATCTGTGCCAGACCATCCCCAGTGCCTGCCATGACAGAGGCAGCAGTGGCTGGTACCACAGCTCATTCCCTTCTTGGGGTCTTCTCCTTTCCTCCCTGGAATTTTGCCCTCTTGTTTATTTATTATTATTTTTTTTTAACATAAAATTTTTCATAGCCTTACAAACACTGTAAAAATTTAATACAAAGGAAATTAAAAAACCCAGAGGAACTATTCCCAAAATAATTTCACAATCCGCACATATCCCTCAGCAAATTGAATTTGAAGGAAATAAAGAACAAAATATAACAATAAAGGGCTTCTAAACAAATCCTAATGTGTCACATATGGAAGTGCAAATGCCAGCCTGTGTGCAGGCACTTAGCAGAGGTGGGTGGCATGTGGATCTGGGGGGCACAGCTCCGCCACCCCCCAACACTGCTGGGAGTCCCTGCACTCCTGAGGGCAGCTTGAAGGAGCCAGGGGGCTTTTGCTGCCCCAAACTTCACACCATGAACCCTGGCTGGGCATGTCTTTCTTGTGTCCCAGCAGCTCCAGTGTGGTGGCAATGCTGACAGCATGTTCTGCTTCATCAGCCTGGATCCTGACCAGTTTGTGGCAGTTAATGGGGAAAACTTCAAACGATCTGAATCGGCCCTGCCAGGGTCTCACAGGGTGAGCTGGGAACCTCCTGCCTCACAGCAATGCCCACAGCATGGCTTCCCCATGGCCACTCAGCATCCTGGGGGCTTGGTGGTGGGGGGACACAGGTGCTTACTGCACCCCCATCCTCACACCCCCATCCCACACACACACCCAACACCTTCCACCCCCACAAAAGCATATCCTTCCCAGATGTTCCTTGTCCAGCTGTGGCCCTGCTTCTCCCCCTTGTTTTTTTTCCTCTTCTATTAATAAACCTGGCACCTGAAGAGGAATTTTCCCTGTAAACACCCAGCCTCACACTTTAGTGACTTTTGTTCTGTGTTTTAATTAACAAACTGGAAAAAATGTCAACTGTTACCCACCACGGGCACGTGTATCCCTCAGGCTGCCAGAGACTGTCCTCCCTGCTCTGTCCCAAGCTGTGGTCAAAGGGCAGAGCCACCCTGACCCTTTGCCAGAGGGGAAGCAGGGGATATCTGGGGGGTTGTACCCAAATTGCTGTTCCACAGCTGCATCCACACACGGCACTGCTCCAGGGGGATCCAGGTGCTCTCCCTTGCTCAGATGTCCCATCCCAGGATGGTCAACGCTGCCGGTTTACCATGGTGCAGCCCAGCTCACCACGACTGGACCCTTTGCACCCCTTCTCCATCCCCAGCCCCATCAGGCAGCATGTTGGACCAGTTTCATCAAGGACTATTCTCCACCAGCTGGGAAGCCAATACTCCTCGAGAACATTGCCTCATCCCAGCCGTGCGTGCCTGGGATGGGGAGAAACGCTGGGGAGCTGCAAAAGACATCCAAAAAATAATGTACTGTCTGCAGCAGTGCTGGGGCTGCAGCCCGGGGGAAGCGCCTGCCGTGTGAAGGAAGGAACTGCAAAGAAAAGGGTCTTGTGAGGATAGCGGGAGCTGCGCGGCAGGAGCAGGCTTTGCTCTGCAGGCTTCCCACAGCTCCAGGATAAGCTTGGCATGGGACTGGCTCTTCCCCCATATGCAATGTCACCTCCTGCTCGCCCCTGCAGAGTGAAGGTGCTACCAGCCCTGGAATGCTACAGTGGCGTCCCCACCTCCATGCACCCCCACCTTTGGTGCTCTCTGCAGCCGCTGTGACCTCGGACATCTCCCTCCGTACTTGGAGCAGGGAGCAGCCCTCCATCCCGGCTTTGCTGCCGGGGCTCAGGCAGTGAGCGGAGGCCAAGCCCGTGTGGGCAGTGCAGACAGGCAGCCCGTGGGCAGGGCGCTGCCCGTCTGGGGCTGGGACACCCCGGCAGCCAGCTTGGGACACCCCGGCAGCCAGCTGCTCCTGCTTTGATGTGGAGTCCCTCAGGCTCTGCACAATGCAGACTGGGGCGGGATGAAGCAAGGGTGATTGATTGTCTTGTTTTGTTCCTCCAAGGCTGTCCTGGACTGCTCGGATTCACAGCTGAGATCCCCCAAGAGAAGGGATTGGCAGTGTCCACCCAGGCTGCAGGGGTGGGGTTGGTGGGGTGCAGGCTCTGGCTGGCGGCAGTGGGCTGGTGGTCTCAACCCTCTGTGCCTCAGTTTCCCCATCACCACTGCTCTCCTGGAAGTTCTTGGTGTCTCTGGATGAAATACATCCCCTGAAACTGTCCTCCATTACTCTCAGGTGTGCTGGCGAGCCCTGGAATTCAGGTCAAAAATGGGAGCATAGGAGCCCTACCAAAGGTAAAGTTCATTAGGACTTGAGCACGTTGACCTTCGAAAAATGGAGTTTAGCTCCATCCAGTTGATGAGTCACGACTCTGTTTGTGCGATGCACTCCCTGCAAGCAAGGTTTCCACCACAGAACTAACAGGCTTTTCTGGGAAGCACGGGGGTTCTGGGTTTCCTAATTATTTTCAAACCCTACTGGCAGCTTCTCTCTGACAGGGATCATGCCTGCTCGAAGTGCAGCACTCAGGCGTGTTTGGAGTCCTGAAGCACTAATTGACTTTAGCTCGGCCTCGCTGCTGAGCGCCGGCTCTTGCAGCCCCAGTCCCTCCTCCTGCCCAAGCCTGCCTGCATGTGGTTTGCATTTCATCCCCGGAGAAAAAACCCCTTTCTCCTGCCTCAGTGTCATCTTTCCTTGGAATTGAATTTAGGGGAAATGAAGGGGAGGCAGAATTTTCATGGAGTGACTACCTCTCCTTTCAAGGCAATGATGGCAGTGAGGGGGAAAAGCCCATTCCAGGAACCCCTGCCCCGGTCCACATCCCTTGGCACTGGTGATTTCAGTCACAATCAGGTGGTTCCTTCTGAGCCAGTAAGCCCTGAGGCACTGAGCAGATTGTGGAGGAGCTACTCCAGCACTGCTGGCTCTCCCTGCTATGCAGCAGGGGATCCTATCTTTCCCTCCCACTGTGTGTTAGGAAACTGCTGCCTGCATGGAGCAGGACAGAGATTTTGGAAGAAAACATGGCAGTGCCATCCATCGCCTGGCCCTGCTCATCCTGGGTGATGCATGGGGGGCTTTCCCATCCATGGGAGAGAAGCAGCAGCAAGCTGAGCCCGAGGGAAGCAGCAGCCTGCAACACCTGAACATCAGCCAGGGATTAGCCACGGCCCCTTCTCTGCCTTCTCCTGTGAGACTCTGGGTCATACCCAGCACACACAGCACTGCACAGGCGTGAGCCAGCTGCCCTGGCCATGCAGGCTGCCATTCCCAGCACAGAGGGCTCATGGGCTGCCAGCGGGGCGGGCGGTTGGGAAATCTGTTTCCTCTTCTACTTGTTATGACACCACAGTGGGCGCATGCAATGGGAGCAGTGAGGCAGTGGGAAAGTATGAAGGTCAGGGGAGACTGCGGTTTGTGTGACGGAGGTGACCCTGGCTGATGTAGCCTTTTACCTGCTCCAAGCACCGCTGTCTGGCTGGGATGGCTCCAGCGACTGCCTCCCTTGGGACATCACCCCTATCCATGCTCTGTCAGGGAGCAGGTCTCTGCAGATCCTGTTCCTGGGTAAAAGAGGGAGGAAAACGGCCAAGGGCAGCTTCCCTGGTGCAAGAGCTCGGTGTAAATCATCATGAACACGTGCAAGGCATCGGGGCACTGGCTGCTCTGAGGGCTTTGCTCAGCTGTCACAGCATTGCTCCTGCTCCCAGCTAGGCTCCAGCAGTCACAAAAAGGACATGGCTGCTCTGATGACAGCATCAGCATGCCCAGCAGCTGCCCTGATGCACTCGCCTTGCAGCACAACTGTGCCAGCTCTGCAATCCTCATCACCTCATTAGTGACTTGGTGGTTGATTCCAACCCGGGGCCAGGCTCTCCACACCTCCCATGCACTTGCAGGCCCCTAACTCACATTAGGGGGCTGCTTTCATCTGGCCAGTGGTTTTCATCATGAATGAGCCATGGAGTGAGTGAAGCACAGGAGCAGAGGAAGGAGACAAAAGGGGGTCAGGCAATGTGGGCCAGCATGGCACCGTGGGTACTGGAATAATGGCTTTGATGTAGTGGCAGTCAGCCCCGGGGCCATGGGCTCAGGTGTAGCAGCAGCCTGGTCCCAGGAGGGTCCTGTGGTGAGGGCATGCGTGGAGGCATCCTGCTTTCTCCTGCCGTGCCCATGGGGAGGCTGATCAGGCCAAGGGTAACTTGGCACCAAACGTCACTTCTCAAGAGTGGTCTGGGGCAGCTGACACAACACAGTGTAGGAAAATAAATTAAGGATGAACATGGAGGTGAGGCCACAAGAGGACAAGCTGAGGGCTTGATGGGAGCATGTAGTGAGGGGCGAGAGGGTGGGGAGTGGATGGTGGGTGAACAGGAACGGCAGCAATTTGGATGGGAAACTGAAAGCTTGGCAAGCACTTAGCAGAGTTTCTATGTGATCCTGCTGAGACACCAACTGCTCCTGACGCCACCGATCCCAAATACCCTGTGCTCCTGCACCTGCAGCATCTCTGCAGGAACACAGGGGGAGTCCAATAGCAGCAGTGGGATACAGGATTCCAGATTTGGTTTCTGGAGGGAGACCTATGATTTCAAACTCTGCCTCAGAAGTGGGCATTCGAATGGAACCTCTGGTCAGCTTCTGGCCCACCCAGGGCTGGGCTCTGCTGGGAAAGTAAAATGCAAAAGCCTGAAACCACAGCTGCTGCCTGGGAGTGAGCCGAGCCATGGGGTGGAAATGCTGCTGCTGCTCTGAATCACATCTCAGCAATGGAGAAGCTCTGGCTGAGGCATTTCCTGCTGTTCCCAACTCATCCCTATCCAATGCCTCTCTCATGGAGCTCCTGTGCTGAAATCCTGGCCCTGTGGAAAACCCACAGCAGCTTTCCTGATGAGTCCAGCTGTCTTCCCTGAAGAAAGGAGTGGCAGAGTATGGCAGGAGGTGTGGTGTCTCCCTGTGGTGATTCCCATGGGACCTGCCAGGCTGTGGTCGGTTGTTCAGCCTCAGTGACTTCTTGAGAGGGAAATGGAAAGAGAGAGCAGTTCGAGTTAATTAATTGACGCATAATGAAGTCAAGATGAGCATCCCCCAAGGAGCTGATGCTCAGATTAGGAAAGCAGCAGATGATGGTGTTCCCTGGCTTTGTCCCGAGCCCCAGCCTCCTACCAGCCACACTGAGAATAATGGCTCTGGCTTAGGGGCAAGGAAAAAGAGCTCATGAATGCCTTTCAATGGCAACGTTAACAGAATTTAGGTGTTCTAAGCACTGTGACCCAGACAAGGGAGTTATGGAAGGGATAACGGCTGTTTGGTGCTTTGGTCCCTTTGGTGTCAGCATTGAAGGCTTGCTATGGCAGCGGAAGCAGACCCTGTATGGACTCAAATGCTTTTCTGATAACAAGAAAGAGTCAGGAACAGGGAAGGAGGCTCAGAGTGACTAACCTGGAGGTTGCTGGATGGTGCTGGGCAGACACGCTTCACAGGATCATGGAATTTTTTAGGTTGGAAAAGCCGGCTTAGATCATTGAGTCCAACTGTTGCCCCAGCACAACTAAGCCCACCATTAACCCTTCTGGTGAAGAAATTGTCCCTAATATTCAAAGTAAACCTCCCCTGGCACAACTTGAGGCCGTTTCCTCTTGTCCTGTCCCTGTTCCCTGGGAGTAGAATCCGACCACCCCTGGCTGCACCTGCCTGTCAGGGAGTTGTAGAGAGAAGATTCCCCCTGAGCCTCCTTTTCTCCAGGTTGAGTCCCGCCAGCTGCCCATCTGCTTCTGGTGCTCCAGCCCCTTCCCCAGCTCCATTCCTTTCTCTGGACACGCTTCAGCCCCTCAATGTCCATCTTGTCCTGGGGGGCCCGAAACCGACCCCAGAACTCGAAGAGCCTCAGCAACACCGAGCACAACAAAAGAGTCCACAGCCCTGTGCCCTCAGGCGGCCCAGCGCAGCGGACGGGGGCCCTCTAGTGAGGGGCGGCGCGGCTCCAGCTCCGCCCCGGCCCGGAGCAGCCATGGCCGGTTTGGAGCCGCTCTACGCTTGGGCAAGGCCCGCCATCTCCCGTCCGCAGGACGCTCTGGTCTGCGGCATCCACTGGGAGCTGATCCAGCATGGCTACCGCTGCCTGGGTACCGGCGACCAGGTACGGGCCGAGCCGCGCTGCGCCGCCGCGGAGGCCTAGTAGGCCGCGGTGAAGCCTCGGCCTTTCCTAGCGTCGCACGCCGGCACCGTGCGGCCGAGCCGGGCGACCGCTGCTGGGGCCGGGAGAACCGGGCGGCGCCGGCGCTGTTGGGGGCACCCGGGCCGGTGCGGGGTCCGAGGGGCCTCAGTACTGGAGTGCAGATCGGGGGTGGGGGTGCCCCGGTGTTGGGGGTCCCGGTGCTGTAGGGGAGTCCCACTCTTGGCATAATGGCGGTACTGAGAGGATCCCGGTACTGGGGGCGCCGAGGGTTCTGATGCTGGGGGTGGTCTGTGGGATGTCGCAGGACGGGAGATCCTGATGCTAGTGCGGTCAGTATGACTCCGGGAAGAGAGTACGGTGCTAAGTGGAGTTTGGTGTTGAGATAGAGCTCCGTAATAAAAAGCAGGTGTCCAGTGCAGTGCTGAGGAGGAAATGTACTGGGGCAATATCAGAGGTTCTGGACCCAGTGCTAAGATGGGGATCTAGTGAATTGGGATCCTAATAGGTGTTGGGAGAGTGCCTGATGTGGTGTTGGGGGGTAATGGGGGGTGCAGGGCACTGTCACAGCAGAGAACTTTCTCCAGTACCATAAGGAGGGGACAGTGTAGGGTAGGGCCTCCCAAAAGCACTGATGTGGGGCTGGGACAGACATGATGACAGCCTTCCCTCCATGCCCCAGACAGCTCTGTATCATGCTGGGGAGGTGAAAGGTGTCTAGCAGGGAAGAGCATTGTCTCCTACTCTGGGTATTTGTGACCTCCTCCTGCTCAGCAAAGAGTGGTTGTGTCCTCTTCCAGCGCAGGAATGCTGTGGGAGGCTGGCTAGCAGGCAGGGCCAGCCTGTAGGAAATACAGTCCTGCTTGTGCTGTCAAAACCTGGAAAGCATTAAGGGATCCCCTCCCAGAGACCTCAGTTCCCTCCTGGGTTTCCCTGTGCAGCCAGGACAAGACCCCCCAGCCCTAGGAGGGTCATGCTGGGCTCCTGGGCAGGGTCTCGGCAGCTCCTTTGTTCCATTGCAGCCAGGTCCTGATGAAAGGAAGTCAGAGCTGTTGCCTGCTGGCTGGGAAGCCAACAAGGAGGTGTATACACTGCGCTACAAGTCCACGGATGATGCCCATGAGCTGCTGCTGAAGGCCATCATGGTGGAGGACAGTATGATCCTCAATGTCATGGTGAGCACCCATGTGGCCCCTGCAGGTTTGGAGTCCTTTGGCTGAAAAGAACACCAGGGGCAATTTCTTAAATGTTGGCTTTTGCTTGTTCTGCCTGGAAGTGGTGTTTGTCCCTCAGGACGGGGCAAACCCAGGGGGTGTTTTTGTGTCAGACGTGGCCCAGCATGAAGCTGTTCAAACTCTGGCTTTGTCAGGGCAGTGGAGCAGTTGGCCTTGAACACTCCAGTGCAGGAGCTGCCCTGCTTATTCCCTTTCCCAACTCAGGACTTCTCTGCAGCCCCCAATAAGCAGCTGCTCCAGGTGGCTCTGCTCAATGTTTCACCCTTGGCAGCCTGAACGGGGGAGAGGGAGCAGGGAAAATCTTGTTGTACACTGGGGTTTGCTCCTGGGGATTCAAGTACAGCACAGGGACATGGTGGGAAGCAGGTGAGCCCCATCCCTTGTATCCCAAGCCTGAGGCTCTTGTTGTAGCTTCTCTGTCCCTCACTTCCAGCTTTGCCAAGCTGCTCACTCTGCTTTACCTGTGTTTTTCCAGGACTGTAGCTCTCAGAAGGTGGCTGATGTGACCTTGGCAGTGGCTGACTACATCAACCCAGAGCACCTGGATGATTTCCACAAGTAATCTCAGTTTCCTGGTATTTTGTGCAGGAGCAAATGTCCTGTTGGCATGGAGAAGGGGGCAGAAATAAGGTTGGGAGGAGCTGGAGGCCTTAGTCCCCAGTACAAAATAGGCCAGCCCTGAAATAAAGCCAGAACTCCATTCCCTGCCTTCCTCTGCACTGGTGCAAGAGATATAGAGGACACTGGGACCGTGGGTTGGAGCCCAGGGGAGGGTCACCCCACCTGGATTTAAGCTAGGCCAGCATATTTATTTCCAGAGCATTGTGCTGGGTGGACACTGCCCAGGAGTGTGACAGCTCCAGCCACATCCTCAGTGTCATGTGCTTTCCTGCAGTGCAAACTGGTTGGGTTGGAGCAGAAGGGAGTGGCTGGGTGGCACCTTGCCCATATGAAATGGGGTAAAGGCTTTGGTCCCCCTGTGTGCTGTTATTCTTCCTGTCCCCTCTGTGCTGCCAATGGGGGACATGTTTTGTCCCAGGGACACTTCGGGCTTGTCTGCCCCCTCCCCGTGCCTGTTGCAGCCTGTCCAGCACCACATGTCCTGGTGCCATGGCCGCTCCACCCCACTGCCTTCCCTCTCCTTGCTGCAGGGTGTACAAGAACACCGAGGAGCTGAGGACAAGAATCTCTTCAGGCATCATTTCCCCCCTCGGGGGCCCCGCAGGAAAGGCCAGAAAGGATCCTGAGTCCAAAGAGGATGTGCTCTGGGATGAGAACCCGCTCCGGCACCCTCCCCGGCAGCCAATGGGCACAAGGGCCCCATCCAGGTGAGTAAAGAGTGTGGGGCTGCTGAGAGCTCCCTGTTAGAGGGGATGTGGTCCTGGCACAGCTCCCCAAACAAAACGTCAGGTCCCCATCTCGCACGTGTGGGATGGGGAGTGAAAAGGATCCAGACCTTCCCCAGGTGGATCAGCCTAGACACTTGAGTTTGATTTGGTTGCTGGAGAGGGGTGGGCTGTTCTGGAGCTGTGTTTTGGACTGACAGACCCAGAAGGGAACAGGCAGGGTCTGGGGCTGGGAGGTGAGGTATGGGGTCAAGGGCAGTGGCCCTGCTGCTGGCTGAGGGACCATCAGGGCTGGCAGAGCAAGGACGCCAGTGGGAAGGACAGTGCCATTGTGTGGCTGAGCAGATTTTGGGAGGGACACCAGAGGTGCACCCACCCAGCGTGGGGTGCAAGACTTCCTCTTCGTGTTCTCCTGACCCCACTTTGCCCTTGGAACCATTGCTGGCAATGCTGGGTAGAGGGGACACGTGATACCTGCTTTGCCATCCCTTTCTGGCCCTTTCAGTCATCCCTAGTATGTGTAAGGTGGGTTCCCTCCTCTCACATAGACACTGTGATCCCCTTTGGCTGGAAGTCAAGAGACACTGCAGTGGCTCTGATCTCTTGGGGACCAGGTGTGACTTCCGGCTTGTGTGTCACCCCACTGCTGTCCGCTGCCACTCAGGGTGCAAGAGGCACCATGGAGAGGCCTGGGAAGACAGGCTAGAGCTGGGCACTGCTCTGAAACCATGTTGCTGGCATGGGTTATTGACAGGGGGATGTGCCAGCTGGCTGCAGGCCCACCACCCTACCATCCCCACACTCGTAGAAGTGAGATTGTGTCTCTGGCTGGGACATGCTGGAGAGCCTGGCCTTAGCCCAGCACTGCTTAGGGACACCCTGACATGGAAATCCTGGTATACATGGACAGCTCCTGCTCCAAGCAGTGGGAACAACAGGGAGAACAACAGGGCTCCCTTTATCTCAGCAAGCTGCTGCCACACATATCAGTGTCCTCATCCAGCAACCCCCTGGAGCAGGGAATGCTCCCAATGGCAGCTCCCTCATGCAGGGTCCCACAGATCCCAGGGCCCTCCAGGAGCTGCGCTGTTTGCCATATGTGGAGCTGTGCCATGGGCAACAGCTCCACGCAGCTTCTCTGCTCTTCCTGAACATTTTGCTGTGTCCTGTGTTTCAGGCCTTCCCCCTTGAATCCCTTTGCTGTTGGTGGAGAAGACCTGGACCCTTTTGGGTGAGTATGGCTCTTGAAGCACACCCTGCTCTGCCTATGAGGGATGTGGGGTGTTTAGAGACAGCTGGAACAGTATCCAGACAAGTGTCTCTGAGTAGCTCAGTGCAAATTGTGAGGGACCAATTGA
The DNA here is from genome assembly GCA_013397315.1 of Donacobius atricapilla. Taxonomy (NCBI): domain Eukaryota; kingdom Metazoa; phylum Chordata; class Aves; order Passeriformes; family Mimidae; genus Donacobius; species Donacobius atricapilla. Next base: position 392,705 of record WBMY01015889.1, read on the forward strand.
CAGTTGCTAAAGCTCAATATGGTTCTAATATCATAATAAGATCCTGTCTCTTGCATAGATGATAGGTTGCAATCTGTGTCTGTTTAATAATCAGCTTGTATTCATTTAACACACAGTAATTCCTGCAGTAAATCAAAGCTGAATATGTCGTTAAGTGAATGTAAGCCTTTAATTTAAACTGTTACCAGCTGCTATGTCTCCAGCCCAGCAGTCTGCAGAAGGGGAGGCTGAAAGCCGAGTTCACAGATTCTCAAGTCCTGTTGGAAGCCTCTCGGCTGTCAGGCACTTGGAGAAAGCCTGGGCAGAGGCTGGGCTGTCTGAGAGACTGAGCTTCACAGATATATCCTCAATACTTGATTTGGTCAGACATGCAGAACCTGTTACCTTCTGCTCCAGTTAAAAGCACATAGACAATAACCAGCTTATGGTGTCGTTGTGGAGTGTCCTGCAGCCCAGAGGAATCTCTTCTTTGGAACCATTCTCCTGTGGGGATGGCATTTTTTTCCCTCTTGCAAGACTTGTTACTCTGTGGGTTTGGCTAGAAAAGCTAAAAGCTAAAAATGTCCCTGCTCAGCTGGAAAGAGAGGCCTGGAGCTGGGAGGACTGGAAGGAAACCTGATTGCACCAGGAGAGGGAATTAATTCTGGGGGGAGGGTGTCCCTGTTTCTCTTGCTGCCTCCAGTCCTTCATCACAGATTTTTCTGTAAATGACAAAAAAAAGGTAAATGAAAACAGCTTTGTGTGCTGACACCTGCCAGTGCTGGGGATGGAAACCCAGATTCCCAAGAATATGCTCATGGGACCTGGCTGTCCTGGGGCACTTTGGGCAGCTGTTCTGGCCTAATGGAACTCATTAGCACTGTTGTTAATGACTTGTATGATGGCAGCAGTGTCCGGAGGCTCCAGCCGCATTTGCACAAAGCCGACCGTGAGGAATGGCACTCGCAGTGTGGGGCAGCTCTGAGGAGCCGCCGTGGTCAGCAAATGACTTCCAGGCAGCTCTTTGGAAAGGCTTGTGGGAGCCCAGCCGGCTCTTGCAACACTGCACAGGGCAGGACGGGAAGCAGGGATGGAACATGGGGCTGCAGCGAGGGCCAGCAGATCTGCTGCTTCTTGAGGGAATAGCCAGCACCGCTGCTGTGGAGACAGGCTGAGACGTGGGTCTGTTCAGCCTGGAGAAGAGAAAGTTTCAGGGATACCTTAGAGCCCCTTACAGTGCCCAGAGGGGCTCCAAGAGAGCTGGAGAGGAACTTTAGACCAGGGCCTGAAGTGACAGGACAAAGGGGAATCATTTCCCACTGACAGCAGGCCAAGTTAGACTGGATATTGGGAAGAAATTCTTTCCTGTGAGGATGGTAAGACCCCAGACCTCTGGTTGTCCAGAGAAGCTGTGGCTGCCCTATCACTGGAAATGTTCAAGATTGGCTGGGGCTTGGGATAACTTGGTCTAGTGGAAGATGTCCCTGCCTGTGGCAGGGGGTTCGAATGAAATGAGCTTTGAGGTCCCTTCCTACTTGGACAATTCTGGGATTCTCTGCAGGGCTCTCTGTCTTTCTGCCATGGGCTGCCTCACTGACTGGTCCTGGGAGCTTCCCTTCCCATATGCCATGTGCCAGGTTAACCCCGTGTTCCCACGCTCAGCATTTCCTCTCCAGTGCCAATCTCATCTCCTCTGCCCTTTCTCTCTCCAGAGGTCGGAGTGGGGGAATGATTGTGGATCCTCTCCACTCTGGTATCCCGCATCCTGGCATTGACCCGTCGTCAGGCATCCCAGGCCGGCTTCCCCCAGGAGCTGTTCCACCAGGCGCCAGATTTGATCCCTTTGGCCCCTTAGGAATTGGGCGACCCGGGTAGGTCCTTGGCATGCTGGTATTCCAGCCTGCTTCCAACCTGCCACTGGATCCCAGCTCATCCCTGTTGCTGCAGGCCTGAGCTCTCACTTCTGTTTCACTCTGTTCTGAATTTCTTTCCAGGCCAGATCCTGACCACCTTCCCCCTCCAGGCTACGATGATATGTTCATGTGAGGAGACACCAAGTCATCATGCTCTTGAACAAGTCTTCTGGGAAGGAGTGGCACTCTGCCTCTTCACTCCTCGTCTGATGGACGTGATATTTCCAGCAGCATTTTCCTTCTCTCTGTTTTGGGCCACATTCCCATGTGTCCCATCAGCTATAAAGGCTTCCCTGTTTGCAGAACGGAAGAGGAGGCAGTAGTAGGTCATTTCTTTCTCTGCTCCTCTGAGGGTGCCTGGCTGTTTGCACTCAACAAGGTGGGTGCGTGGGGTGCGGCGCTCTGGGAACAGCCTGGGTGCTGTGGGATTTCTCCTCTGCTTCTCTGGGGTGGCAGAGCTTGCTGCTGAGGTCCCACAAGTGGGGGTGTGAGGAGGGAGCTGGCTCCTTTGCTGCTCCTCTGCAGGAAACCACAGCAACCTCCTGAAGGGGGACAGCTGGAGTGGGCTCCCCACAGAGTGGGTTTCTCTCTTGCTCTGTATCTGAGCAAGGTGCTGATTGAAGGGCTGGAGAGCCCAACCCAGAAGGTCTCCATGGGCAAACCCCCAGCAGCAGCTGGGAGTACAGCTGTGCCTGCTGGCTTTGAAGAGCAGCGCCAGAAAAGCCTTTGATGTGCATGAGAAGAGAAATAGATTGAATTCCTGGCTCACCTTGCCCCCTCTCTTCCCTGAAGCCGTGGTGTTTTTCATTCCTGGGGTGTCTGTGAAGCCTTGGAGGCAAGGGGTGCCCACTGTGAACTGCATGGATCTGGAGTAAGAGGGAGGAGCTTTGCAAAAGAGGTTTTTTGGACATGTTTTCCTACTGCCAGTCTTGTTCCATGTGGCTCTGCCTGGCTGGCTTGGGGAGAATGGGTGAGATCTGCTTAGCTCAGCCTCCTGAGCTCTCTCTAGAAGCTTCCCTTCCCTACAGATTCCCCAACTCGGTTGTTTTTGGGCCTGCAGCTCATCTCTCCCGTCAGGGGCTCACACTGTTTTTCTTCTCGTGGTTTGATCTCTTGGAAAAATGTTCATGAGACTGAAATAAAAACCTGACAAATGTTTTGTGCTGGTGCTTACTGGGGTGGCCCCTCTCCTCCCTAGTGTGCAAAGGGAAGCCCCAGAGCCCTTCCCGGGGCACTGGATCCATGCTGAGAACCTGCTTTGTATCTTCCCCTGAGCAGCAGTGCTCTTCCAAGACGATGTAACTGTATTAGGAAAATGAAGTGGAGAACAGCCCAGCCCTGCTCCTGCAGTAATTGCCTCTCCGGGGCATTGAGTGCTGTTGGAGCTGCATGCAGCTGTGTTGGCAGAAATAAAAAGGGGGAAGGGATCCCCCCATCTATCTCTTTTCCCAAAAGGCTTTTTCCTTTTAAAACCTCTCTGCCTACAAATGCAGTTAATAAAGCTGTGTTACGGTGTGTGCCACCCTGTGGGAGCAGGGAGGACCAGCTGGACAAAAATGCTGCTGGGAGCAGTTGGAGCATCCCCTGCATCTCCCCAGGGCTCATGCATGGACCCCCATTCGTACAGGGGCTGGTTCTGAGCCCAGACCCACTGCACTACCCCGAGATTTTTCAGTGGAACTCCCAGATGCAGACGCACGGGTGGGCTGTGGGCAATGCCCATGACCAGAGCAACATGGGTGGGATGTTGAGAGACCCAGGGCTCAGTGAGGCCATTGCTCTTGCTTGTCCCCGCTGGCTCCTGGGGACAGCCTGTGCCTAGCCACAGCTTTGCTCCAGGAGAAAGAAGCTCCCAACCTTGCTGCTTGGGTTAAGAGACTGGATGGGGGAGAGGAAACAGCTTAGGCCTCATCGAGAGGCCCTCGCTGCCGGGGGGCGGCTGTTTTCTGTGCTTGAATTAATCATGTTCTGCGACCTACCAGGAGGGAGAGACGCAGCCGGCTTTGATGGGGCTAATTAAAGCGAGGCAGCGCGGGGAGAGGCTGCGGCAGGGCCAGGAACCGGCTTTTGTCTGCAGCGCCCAGCCCCGGCGGGCCCGTGGTGTTGTGCAGCTGGGAAACAGGTGGCAGAGGAGGGGAGTGGGTTCCAAAGGGGACAAGTGTCTGCTGCAGGCCTTTGCCTGAGCCTCTGGGGTCCTAGGGCTGACCCATCCACTCTCCAGAAAGGATTGGTAAAAGGAGGCAAAGATCCTCCTCTCCATGTCACAGAGCAGTGGGAACAGGAGACTGTCCTCACAGCTGGCTTGGGTGCCGCCAAAGGAGCTGGAGCATGGCAGAGGTGGCTCCTGAGGACCAGTGGTCCCAAGCACATTCCTTATTCCATCTGTAGGGCTTGTTGCCAGCACAAGCCCCATTCCCTGAGAATGGTTGGGGAGCAGCTGCCGCCATTGTGGGTTTGTTCCACAGTGGCTGTGAGGGCCAGGTCTCCCTTCAGCAGGAGGGATAGCTCAGGCCCTCAGCCATGTGTCCTTGTCCCCAGCACTGCTGTTCTGCCCTAAGCGACAGGAAACATTAACATGCACGGGAGCACAGTAACACACCCCGTGTTAATTTTTATGGGGAGGCTGTGAGGAGCGGCTGGGGCTGGGTGTGCGGTCTTGGCACAGGCTCAGCCTCCCTCCTCCAGCAGCAGCACTTCCATTACAGGTTTGAAGAGAGGCACTGAATTATTGGTAATGGCTCAGGATCCCCAGAGAGTCCTTCAGGCCATCTGCCAGCCTGCCCAGCCCACAGCACCTGCCTGCGTGCTCCCGATGGGATGGCAGAGCCCCCCGGTGTTGCTAATTACCCTGCAGCCGGTGCTACATCCCTTGGATCCTGGGTACAGGGAAGCCGTGTGTGTGGCCCAGCAGGAAAACAAAGCAGCCCCCGTTATGTGGAACTGAGAAAGGCACGCTGGGCCCTCCCTGCTTGCTTTGCTCACCCCTGGCACAAAGAAAGACATCCCCAAAACACCAGCACTGGGGTCTGGAGAGCCATTGACCCTCATTCCACTCAGGCTGCACAGCATCAGCCTTTCCCAGCCGGATTTTTCTCAGCACCCTGAAATATGTTGGATTGCTTCTTACTACTCCCCTGCACATTAAGCACCACATGCTAGTGCCTCTTTCCCAGTGCCTGCCAGAGTGATGAAAGGACAGCCAGGTCAGACAGCTCCATGTCTCTCTGCCACAGCCACCCTACACATTAGCCTAGGGGAGGTTGGGTACAAGATCACATCCCAGCCCTGGAATTTTCAGTGGGGAATCTTCTTTAATGGAGCTCCTTCCTTGACACAGTTTGTTAATTGTTAATATATCTCTCTCCATGTAGAAGCTTCCCCCCAGTCCTGCAAGGACTCAACGCCCAGTCCAGCAACACGCTGACAAAGCAATAACAGCCCCTTCCCGCAGTTTCTTGAGCAGCCTCATGCCCTAATCCATGAGAGTATTTCTTGTGCTTGCATACAGCAGGTGCTTAGCAGCTGTAACCTTCACTAGGCTCAGCTTTTCATCCTGAAAACACTCCTTCCATCTTATTTAAAGCAACAAAAAAGGGATGAGGATGATTTCTCCATCTAATGGGTTTATTTTTCTAATCCAGAAATGCAGGACCAGTGCTGAATTGCAGGAGGGACATCTGCCCTCTCAGGGCAGAGCCTTGCTCAGGAAGACTCAGGGCTCCCCCTTTCTCCCCTTCTTCTCTTCTTCCCTTTCCTTCCCTCTCTTCCCTCCCTCCCTCCCACAGCATCACCCTGCCCTCCAACCTAGAGCTGCTCGGTGACAGCCACAATGACATTTCACCCCCCTGCTCTCCTTGGACCTTTCATTTGGCCCCTCAGGCTCTGATTAAAGCCATTTGTCCCAGGGCTGTTTGGGACAGGTGATGTTTGTTTGGGGAGAGTGAGGCACAGCCACCCATTTCACTCTAAGTGTGGTTTTATACCAAGGAAGGGTGCCTGGGTGCCAGGATTGCAGGTGTGAGGTGATTCAAGGTTTTTTCCTGGATCTTATAATAAATACAGAGGGTGGCTGGTGATGTGGTGACAGGGACAGAGGCATGTGGCACGTGGCCCTTCACAACAGCAGGAAGAATAATATCCATATAATGATATGGAAACACAGGGCAGAGGATACCATTCCCAGCATACAAGGAGACACTGAAGTCCTGGAATAAAACCCTACCCAGGCAACCAGATGTAAAAATCACTTTCCTTTGTGTCAGGCTGTCTGGAGGGATTTGTCCCTGCCTGAGAATGTCTGAAGTGGGTAGCTTATGGGATGGATTGAGAACTGGTTCATGATAAACAGCACCTTTTGTGGGTCTGCATTTTCCAGTGTGATAATTATTTCCCCTTCCCAGCACATTGCTCATACCCGTTTCTCTTTCCACAGAATATTGTGCTTTAATGACGCTTCATGTTTAATTCCCGAGATGCAACTTTGCCTTCACGCCACAGACAATGACCCTTGAATCAGCAGAAAGGCCAGCGTGGGGACACCCCCGCAGCAGCACTGCCAGGCCAGCAAGGGACGCAGCCACCACGTCGCCTTGAGGCACTGAGAATCATCCAGTCTCTTCTGTACGGAGCACCATGGTTTTTGAAGAGGCCATTCCAGGGCTGCTGGTGGTAACCGGATGCTTGGCACAGTGCAAGCATGTGTCCTGGCCTTCATCCTGCGGTGCGGAATGGAGCTGGTGGGGTGTGAGGGCTGGGAGGTGGCAAGGGGTTGGACCCCACCCCACGGACGGTGGGCATGCTTGCTGCCTCCTCTTCTGCCCGAAGCAGTGCAAGCACCAGCTCTGTGCCAGAGTTTTACAGGAAACTATTGCTAAAAATGGTCACTGATGGCAGAAACAGATCTGTTGGGAAGAGCAGTCAGGTCCTGGCTGTGGCAAAGGAGCTCAGCCTCACATCCAGCCCAGGCTGCAACTGACCATGGCACAGAAATCCCGTGGCTGCCTTGATTGTGCCACTGCCGTGATGCTGGTGGCAGGATCCCATCCAGGAAGATGCTGGGGAGGCGACAGGAGGTCCCGAGGCCATGCTGTCCCAGTGTTGGTGGTGGGGAACAATCCAGGCCAGGGCCATGCAGTCTGGTGGAGTACCCCAAAGCCTCGTCAGTCCAGTGCTGTTGGGCTGGAGCACCATTCAAGAAGGGTTCAAGGAAGTGAGAATGGTGGCTGAAGGCTGGCGTGGGTGAAGTTTCACCCAATGGTATCGGTGTTGGAGTGCAGCAAAGGGACACCATTTCTGCCAGCGACGGGGGGTCCCTGGGGTGCGCACGGCTAGGAGCCGGGCCCCTCGGGGGGCTGCNCGGCCGCCGCCTCGTCCGGGCTGCGCAGCTCCGCCGCCCGCGGGGACGCCATGGAACCGCCGCCGGCCTGCGCGGCCGAAGGTGAGCGGTCGAACCGGGACGGGATGCTCCTTTGGGTCGGAGACGGGTCCCTGAACCGGGACGCCTCCCTAAACCACAGCCGAACCCCCGGCGCGGG
>WBMY01015889.1:400523-411116 GCA_013397315.1 Donacobius atricapilla
GTCCCCCGCGTCGGGCTGCCTGCCCCGGCCGCGTCCCCGGCTCTCCGGGCAGGTGCCGGTGCCGCCGCGGGGCGGGCGGTGGGTGCCCCGAGCGGCGGTCGCGCACGGCCGCCGCACGCACACGCAAAAACACACACGTACGGGGGGCACACACATGCACACGCCCGGGTGCATACTGGCACCTGCTGTGCACGTACCCTCTGCAACATGGACCTCTCTGTGCACCCCCCTCGACAGCGCCGGGACCCTCCGTGGGCACCCCGGGGGGCTGCGTGCGGAGGGGCTTTGGAGAGCACAGAGCAGCACGGCGGGTGTGGTTTGGGGGTCTGCCTGGAGGACGTTTCCCCCACAGCCAGCAGTCCCCTGTGGGACTCGAGGTGGAGCTAGGCTGGGGACACCGGGGCTGCAGCATGAGCTGCCCCAGCCCCACAGACAGCAGGGAAAGGTCCCATATGGACGTTGCCCCAGCCTGTCCCCTAAAGCCGGGGAAAGTGGGGGTTGACCTGGGTTTGGGCCAGGTATGATATGCCCCAGCCTGGGACAGAGGAGCTCCTGGCCCCTGCGGTCCCACCACAGTCCCACCGCAGTCCCATGGCATAATGTCCCCCCTTCACACACACACACACACACACACACACTCACACACACACACACACGTTATTTATTCCGTTTTTCCCAGAGAATTCATGTCAGGGAATCAGTCTTCTCCCTGACCTGGCACCAGACCCAGGCACGTGCCCCAGCAGTGNCTTCCCTGAACCCGGCACCTGCTTCTCCGAACCGGGTCGTCCCACTGGGCTCTCCCCCTTCCCAAATCAGGCTCCCACCGCGCGACCCACCTTCCCGAATCCGTCTGAAACCCCCCGTAGGGGCCCGTGTCCCTGTGACTCCACTAAATTGCCCCTCACCGGACCCTTCTTTCCCGNGGTTTGGGCCAGGTATGATATGCCCCAGCCTGGGACAGAGGAGCTCCTGGCCCCTGCGGTCCCACCACAGTCCCACCGCAGTCCCATGGCATAATGTCCCCCCTTCACACACACACACACACACACACACACTCACACACACACACACACGTTATTTATTCCGTTTTTCCCAGAGAATTCATGTCAGGGAATCAGTCTTCTCCCTGACCTGGCACCAGACCCAGGCACGTGCCCCAGCAGTGACCTGCTGGCAGCCACACACTTTCCCTCGTTTGTTAATACAACATGGTCTATTTCCACATTTGGAGCAGTGCCTGGAGATGTGGATGTAAATCCCAAGCAATAGCGGGTGGGCTGCAGAGAGCTGCCGGGAAGGTTTGTCCATGACATTGCCATTCCCTTCAACACCTTCACATGCTTCCAGCATCATCACAAGCACACCCAGTGCTGTGGGTGCTGGGTGAGCTCAGTGCAGGGGCTGCAAGGGTGCCCCTTGTACGCTGCACCTTGTCCCCATCGTGTCCAGAACCCTGTCTCTGCACACAGTGAATTCCTCTGCAGCGACAGTGGGCTCTGTGTTATCCAGTGTATGAGCACTGCTCTGCATGGAGGAGTCAGATGGGAGTCTCCTGCCACCTGTGTCATGACAAGGCAGGGATTTTCTCTGAAGTCTCTGTTAGATACAGCTAAAATGGATGAAAAAGGGTCAAAAAGCTTTAGGGCGTGCCACACAAATGAAGAGGTGCATTTGTGTTTTCTGAGGGCTGGACAGGTGCAACACGATCCAGGCTCAGTACCTATCCAGGCACAGTCTAACCATGATGCTGACTGGAATCCTCTAGACCAACACATGGCACCTCCAGTTTCTGAGCTGTAGCAGGGGGATGGAGCTGCCATGGCAGGGGGCTTGGAATGAGATGATCTGTAAGGTGTCTTCCAACTCATTCTGTGACTATGAAACACGGAGGCTTCCCATCACAGTGTCCCCAGAGATGCAGCCAGAAGTGGGCCAAGAAAGAAGCAGAATTAAAAATAAATGTAAGTGCATCCTGCCACATTAACTACATTTAGAGAGGTTTTAGTACCAACCCACTCCACGGGAAGGCAGGAGATGCTTGGAGACAAGTAGGTCATGGGACACAGATTGTCCCAAATCAGCAGGGAAAGATGAATTTGGAGCAGGCAGGCATATCACTGCGAACAGATGGGCAAGAGCAGATCTGCTGCCTCGCCATCGCCAAATTCCCTGGAAAGACAGAACTGCCACCAGTTTGCTCCTGAGCAGAGCTGTGGTCAAGCCCTCTGTTCTGGAGCACCCAAACCCTGTGGCTGCCCATGCACCCAGGGATGCCAAGGCCAGGAGCCCAGCCAGGATGGGGATTTGTGGGGCAGAAGCAGAGGCACTCATACTGTGGCTTCCACCTGCCTTCATACAGGGACAGGGCTGGGCCTGCTGTGGGGTCAGGGCTCTGTGCTGCCTGGGGGCTGCTCCTGCACCCCAATCCCAACAGCAATGCTTGAGAGGCCACCTGTGATGGATGAGGTGTGTCCTGCTGGCATCACTGCTTGCACTGTGCTGCCCCAGGATCCCACTGCCATCGCTGGATGGGAGCTGGAGGGGACCCCAGGCCTTTGGAGGGGCCTCAGGGTAGCCCAAAAACCTTCCCCAGCCTGATCCTGAGTGGCTGAGTATGAGGCTGGGGACTGGCAAAGGCCAGTCCATCCCCAAGGTGCTGGCACTAAGGGAAGGGGAGGAAAGACTGAGACAGCCAAGATCTATGCTGCCAGTGCAGGAGCAAAGAGAGGAGAGAGACAGCCAAGGTCAGAGGGAGCCCTGCCAAAATTCACAATGAAACTGCAGGAGTGCTGGAGGGGAGAGACAGACAACTTGGAAAGAAAAGGAAAGAGGAGGGAGGGAAGGAGTCTGGGAGATGGCGCAGGCTGAAGAAGCCAGACAGGGAACCAGGGATGGGTACATGTCATTCCTCAGACTAAATGATTGAACATGGATGAGAGGGACAACAAATGGGAGCCTCAGGCTGGCAGAAAACAGCAGGAATGTGATGGAGCTAGACAGGCTGTGGACCTGGCTCTGCTCCCAAACACAGCCCTGTGCAGCACAGCCCAGCTTTGGGTAGTGCACAGCTATCTGGTGCCCACTGGCAGTGCTGACCCCTATCCAGCCTCACCACTGAGGTGAAGTTTCATTCCTGCCTCCTTAGCATTCACAGCATCCCATGGCAGAGTGAGCGCCCGCAGACAGCACAGCTCAAGGTGACTCAGAGGTCAGGGAAAAAGCAGCCAGGCAGTTCCAGAGCTGGCTCTCCATCACCAAGAAATCCAGCAGTTTGGGAGGACTAAAGGTGCCCAGCACATCACAGCCTCCCTGCCTGTCACTGCCAGTCCCTGTGTACCCCAGACACAACATCCCAGTGCTCCCCATGGATTGGAGGGTGGGGGGGTGGGGGGAGGTTCCTGATCCAGCAAACTGCTTCTGGGAGCTGTTGCCACCAGCAAGGCAGGCAAGGCTAGACATCAGCCTTGGTGCTGGGGAGGGCTGAAGCTGCACAGTGGGCATAAGTGAGGGTGGTTCCCCTCTTGCAGGGTATGGAATTCCCAGACAGGTTTGGTTCCCTGGAAGAGTGGTGGATCAAGCTCTGGGGCTCGTGGGAAGCTCCTTCAAGTCCCCATTAGGGATATACCACTCCAAGGATGGTTTAGCAAAAATTCTTCTCCTTCCCCAAATGTCTCAGTCCCAGCCCAAAGGCAGCTGGAGGGATGGAGCCCTGCTTGCCACTACGACCATCTGCAGAGCTGCACTGGGAAGAGGCTCAGCACTTTTCTGGTGATAATTAAGATCTCGTTATCTTCGGCTAACACCAGGGAGACAGGGAAAACCACAGGTGACTTGTGATATGGCAACAGCTGATGCTCCAGGCTCTGCCTGGGAGCAACTGGAGCCTCGCTGTGTTCTGCCTGAATATAAAACATGGAAAGCACAAAGCAGAGGGTAACAAACTATTTCTTTCCTGGCTGGTGACACCTAAGTGTGCTAACATACTGTCTTCTCTCAGGGGTGACTGGAGCTGACACAGATGGCTGTGCACCTTTTGCCTTCACCCTCTGCACAGAGCTCTGACCTGAGGCTCCGGGTTTTTGTTTGGCTTTTTTTGTTTGTTTGTTTGTTTTCTTCTACAAATTTCCTTCACCAGGAGAGTTTTATCAGACGTGTCTGGAGCCACGCAGGAGCTGCTCACCTGCAGGGAAAGAGATGGGGCAGTGTCTGCAAACGGGCTCTTAGAATGTCAAGGGTGAAAGGGGTTGGGAAGAGAAGAGGAGGCGTAGAAGAAGGAGGGGAGAGGAAGACAAGGAGGGGAGAGGAAGACAAGGAGAGGAGAGGAAGGAGGAGAGATGGATGAGGAGAGTGAGATTGCTGTCCACTCTCATGAACCTAAAATGAGCGGTATGTTCCCGGACACGTGTGGCTACTGCCGCTGTCCCCCAGGAAGGAGCAGGGAGCCATTTCCAGCGGCAGGTCCCTGCCGAGGGCTGCGGAGCCGTGTGGAGCCGTGGCGGCGGACACGGGCCCTGCGGGGGCTGCGGCCGGAGCTGCGGGGGCAGGCCGGGCTGGGGCCACGCGCGGCGCCTTCCTNCCGAGCGCCCTCAGCGCCTGCTGAGCCCCTTCGGAACCGCAGAGCCCAGCGGGGCTCCTCATCCCCCCAGGGCCCCTCAGCGGCCGGTTGTGCCCGTCCATCCCTCAGGATCCCGCTAAGTCCAACACGCCTCTCCTTGGCATTGCTCAGGCTCCCTGTCCCCTCAGCGTCTCGGTCACCCCAGCCCCGTCAGGTCCTGCTAAATCCTCAGGGCCTGGCTGGATCCCCTTGCCCCCTCAGGCTCTAAATCCACCGTGGCCCATGCCCTAAGGATCCCACGAAATCCCCCCTGCCCTCTGAGGGTCCCACTAAATCCTTTCATTCCCTCGGTGCTCTCAGGGTTCTCCCATTCCCTCAGTGCCCAGCTGGGTGATCCCAGCCCTTCTGCAGCCCGCTAAATCCTCACATCCCCTCAGTATCTGCCTGGGTGCCCTGTGCCCTCAGATCCCATAAATCCTCTCATCCCCTTCAGCGCCTGGTTGTGTCCCCCCATCCCCTCACATCCCACTAAATCCCCCCTTCCCACAGCACCTGACTGGGTCCCCCATCCCCTCAGATTGCACTAAATCCCTAATCCCACTTGGTGCCCATCTCCTGTTGCAAGGGGAAGAGCTCAGGGAATTCTGTCAGGGCTGCCCTGAGACCTTTGGTCTGGCACCATGTTCTATGTCAATTTGCTCATCAACAAGCGGGGGCCGCTGGCCAAAATCTGGCTGGCTGCCCACTGGGAGAAGAAGCTCACCAAGGCACATATCTTTGAGTGCAATTTAGAGGCCACCGTACAAAATATCCTCTCCCCAAAGGTAGGCTGTGGCATGAAGAGGGATCTCCTGGAGAGTCCTGGGGTGGAGGTGTTGATCTCTAGTAGAGAATTCTGTTACTTCTGTGTAATATGTTAACATTTCTGCCAAAAATACTAACTCCTGAACAACTTTTATTTTATTTTATTTTATTTTATTTTATTTTATTTTATTTTATTTTTTTCCTCACAGCTTGCTATAGCTCTGCGAACCTCTGGACACTTACTCCTGGGGGTGGTGCGGATTTACCACAGGAAAGCCAAGTACCTCTTGGCAGACTGCAGTGAAGCTCTGACCAAAATGAAGACAGCCTTTCGCCCAGGTATACACAAGATTCAGCATTTTTTTTTTAATCTGTGTTTGTTACAACTCTCATTTTTAAAGTTAATTTTTGGATATTGCTGTTAAATACACATTACTGACCCCAAAGGATACTGAACGTAGTAGCGCCTACTGCTGGTGTTTAATCTGGTTTAATTTAGTGCCATTTCAGGTCTTTGACTCCTTAACAGAAGCAATATCTTAAGTGGGCTTACAAGAAGATGCTTGAGTTCAGCCTCCATTGCTAGATAATAAATTTTAATTTCTGATGACACCAACAACATGTCGAACAGTGTCAGTGCCAGACCTGACTGTGTTTTGAGCTCTAGCCATGTAGACAGGGAGAAGGGAGCTGAGATGACTGGAGCCTTTTCCAACAGGCTCGTGTTTGTCATACTTGGGCAATAAATGGGAGGCACTGTTGTCTAAAAAAAGCCTGAGAACACCAGTGTCTACTGACAGTTTTAATGTGCTTTGTGACCCAGTCTGTTTGAAAAATAGTGAATAATTACTCTGCATTATTCTCAAGGATATGATCACAGAATTATAGAATCACAGAACCATTTAGGCTGGAAAAGCCCTCCAAAACCCAGTCCAACTGTTCACCCAGCACTGCCAAGGCCATCACTAAGCCACGTCCCCAAATACCACATGTCTTTTAAATCCTTCCAGGGATGGTGACTCCAGCACTACTCTGGGCAGCCTGTGCCAGGGCTTGAAAACCCTTTCAGTGAAGAAAATTTCCTTAATATCCAACTGAAAGCTGCTGGCCACAATTTGCGGCTATTTTGGAGATAGATCCTATAGCAACTTAGCACCACACAGCTCAAGAACACACAACAGTCACCACTGTGCCAACAGAGACTTTACCTAGATAGAAGGGGGGAGAAAAATCTCAGCAGAAGTGGTAAAATGCTGAAAGAGGCTGTTCAGGAATGCTGTGAAATCTCCATCAACAGAAATAGTCAAAAGTGATCTGACTTTGAAATTAACCCTGCTATGAGCGAAAGGTTGGGTTGGATGACCTTGAGAAATCCCTCCTCACGTGAATTTTTCCCAGGATTCTCTGATTCCCAAGTAATTGCAGTCTGACTACATAATCATTTGATGCTGGAGAACAGTGTTACAGAGACAGAGCAGAAGAAAGGAAAACACAGTGGTTCATTTGCAGGGTTGTGAAAGACTCTGGCCTAAATGTCAGCTGGGAGAACCTTCCAGGGACTTAAAGCAGCTGTTCACCAACACAAGTACTTACATATTTCAGGTCCTGTTGCAGCCGACTCTTTTGTGTCTCTCTGTAAAAAATAGATCATCTTAAGGAGATGGAAACTGGAATTCCACTTTCAGGTGCCTAAGCTTTACCTTTCTGTGATTTAGAATGGCAGCAGCCCCTCCTGACAGGTTTATAGGGTTATTATACCTACTTGGGAGAGAACACTACTTTTATTTCACTGATACTTATTTTGTTATGTTGTCTGTTTATTTCAGGGCTTCTTGACCTTCCAGAAGAGAACTTTGAGGCTGCTTATCAGTCCATTACATTGCCTGAAGAATTTCATGATTTTGAAGCACCGCTACCAGATGTAAAGTAAATGCTTCCCTAGTTTTTATTCATTCTTTTAGTCTTTTCAGAAGTAAAAGCTATACTTGCTGTTACCTGATCAAGACTCAGATTGGGTTTTGATTTAATAACTGAATTCTCCTAAATTCTGAGCTCTATGAGGCTACAGCCACAGGCATTGTGCTTTGGTAGCTTTCCTCAGTCCTTTAATCCACAGACCTTCACAATGAAATAATGTCTTGAATTTAGACTTCATGATTTTAAATTGTCTGAGTGAAGGATGCAAACAGCTTTCTGAACCTCAAGAGAAGAGATAAAAATTAGTTTTAATCCTGAACGATGTGGCCAGTAGCCACACAGTGTGGCACTGTTCCAGTGGGTAACTTCATTTTGTTTCTGCTCCACTGCTCTCTGGGGCTGGGGTGTTTTATCTGCAATAGTCAGCCTGGCTCCTGAGAAAAAGCCAGCATATTTCTTAGGCTTTTTTGACACAATGCAGCATTAATGTAGAAAACTGATTAAAAGCAGGAGGGTAAGTCATGTTTCTGATGGCTCTGATGCCCCGAAGGTCCAGGACAAGAGATTTCCACCGAGAGTTGCTCTGTACCTCCTCATAAATACGGTTTGATGGGATCAGTAAGGGTTTATTATTTTCTAAGTACAGCTGAAATATAGTACACTTTATTCAAGTGCCTCAGTGTGCTGACTCTGTAAAGGTGCTTTTTCTGCCTGCCCAAAGAGTTGTGTCATTTGATTTAAATGATGTTTCACTGATTAGTTGCCTTCTGACAAGGGCCTGGTAGATACACAAAAAAACAAATCACAAAAGCCCAAGTTTACTGGCAGAAGAGAGTGGAGAAATATGGGGGCTTGTGATAAAATGCCAGGATTGAAGGCTGTATAGAAACAAGTTTTCACATTCCAGCTGAATGCTCAATGGGTTTCGGTTCACCCTATATTTTTATAATATTTTTTTCATCAGGGCCATTGATGTTGCTGAACATTTTACCTTGAATCAGAGCAGAGCTGAAGACATCACACTTCCAGAGGATTATGAAAGCAGTATACTTCTCTGTGATAGAAACTTTGGTGAGAGAAGTTGAGAAATTGGAAGTATTTCATAAGGGGAAGTGTGTTTTATGTGAAACTTTTATGTGAGCCCTTTCCTCATGTGAAAAAGCTGTGATTAAAGGTGCATTTGTTTCATGCTTTTGCTGGTTGGCCTACCATGATGTCTTTGGTTTAAAATTTTTTGTAAGCAATATAATCTGGTGTCAGAGACTGAGAAGCACACCAAACATTTCCTGCTTTTACTAAATTAGATAATATTGTTTATTGTCTATTCCACTTGAGGTATGGGATGTCTTACCATCTTTTAAAAATTACTTGAAAAATTAGGAAATTAATAAATCTGTGTTTCCAAAACTGATGCAGATGAGGGATCAGGAATTGTGTGTTCCCTCAGATGAAGAAGCAAATGCACCGAGGAGACAGAGCTTCTTTGAGGGCAGTCTCCTGACGAGCAGTAACAGTCTGGTGGCCGATCCCAACTCAGCCAGCACCAGTGGAGACAAATCTGTGCTGCATGAAGATGTTTATTGCTTCCAGGATGACCACTTTGGGGATGAAGAGGATGCTGCAGATATGATTGGTAGGGTTTGCCATGGGCAAACAGAATCTGTTCCTTTCCAAATATTTTTATTCTTACAGGAAAACAGTCAAGACAGCACCAAAGCGATTGTTGTCAAACATAAATTCTATGTTATTTGATGTTTTCATACATATTTTTTTCCTACCTGTCACTAAATCTATGATCACTTAGAAACTGCCAAATCAAATTGGTTTAAAGGCTGTATTTCATTATTTTAGAATTAAAGGCATTAAATTTAGTTAGCATCAGGCTTAATGTTTAACAATTTAATTTCTATTTTCAAAGGTGAAGTAGTGCAGCATTTTTATCCTTACTGTTGTAATAACAAAGGTAGCAAAGTAGCTTCTACATCATTATGGCTTAAAGTATTTATATAAACCTTTACAGATTGATACCTGTTAACACTATCAAGGCCATAATAAAAAAAAAAGGTGGAAATCTCAAACTTGGGACTAATCCCCTCCTTTTTGTGCTGTTGCAGACAGCCTTATCACTGACGGCCATCTGCAGAAGCTGAGCTTGCTTTCTGTGCTGAATATTAACTTTGACTAACATTAGGCTGTATCAAGCTACTTCATGACTTCTAAGGCTTAGAATGATTAGAACTATGTGTTTTGTATTTAAGAAATCCTGTTGAGGGATGAGCAAAATGCCCTAGATAAAGACATTCTTGATGTGGAGGAAGCACATCCTTTGTCACAAGATCTGCTGGAGAACAGCACAGCCAGTGAGTTTGCAGTGCCTGTTCCATCTCACATAAACCCTCTGTTCCTGTGTTAATGCCTAATGTCACTCACATCCAGCTTTTTGTAGTATCCTTGTGCGTTTTTCCTTTTTTCATTTATTTTGCCTCTTTTTTTCCACTTAAACTGCTTCATCCACCATTTTAGGATAATTTTATTTGATTTAGGGATTCCAAATATGTGACTTGACATTGCTTAGAAACACCTTCATGTGACATCCTGTTGGATATGCTGTTGGTCCACCCTGCTGCTCACAGTGTGATGTCCCTTTTGAGGGGGAAAGAAACCCAAATAAGGCTGTCCTGTAACAGTGAACTTGCCTAGTGACAGCTTTAAAGGTCTTTTCCAACAGAAACAATTCTGTGCCTCTATTTCTGGCTTCATATTTCTTTGATAAATTACACTTAAGTAGCTCATAAAGGTGTTGTTAATCTTCTCTTGGTTTGATGCTGATGAAAGAAATTAAGCTTTGATAACTATTTCTGAGAAAATTTTGCTATCTTAAATCTTTACTCCCCCATCAGAGTGTTAGTTTAAAACAGAGAATTCTGGAATAGCTTTAAAGGGATAGAGTGGCTCTTGCCTCTCCTTGCTCTATTGCTGGTGCTACTTGTTCCTTTTCTGTTGACAGAAATGTCCACACTGCCATGCACTTGCCTGGAACTGGAAACAGACCGGGATTGAAACTAAACACCTTTGCCCCTAAACACTTTCTGTTCTGTGGGTTTTTCTCCACATCAGTTCTTCTGTCTCTGCTACACCCTGGGCATTCTGGGATCAATGAAGGGAAGTGTGCAGGGCAGAGCATGAGAAGGAACTGATGAACATAAGTGAGATTATAAACAAAACTGCACTTTCCTATTTCTCACTGTTTTTTTCTGGTATCATTCTCTGTCGTGTGATTGAGAAATTAGTCCATATTGTAATTTTTTTTTTTT
>WBMY01015890.1:1441-29949 GCA_013397315.1 Donacobius atricapilla
ACACACACACACACACACACACACACACACAGCGCTCCCGGGCACCGCGCATTGCAGCCGCTCACGCTCGGCAGCCCACACTGCACAACTATCCAATTCTGTGATCAGAGAGAAAGAACAGAAGAAAAAAAAAAAAAAGAATAATACAATGTCACTGATTTTACAATTTAACACAAAAGTTTGGTCTGACATGCTTTCAGCTTTTTGGTAGTGGGAAATGTCTCACTGATGAAGACCATGTCAGCAGAACTGCTGGCATAAAGTGCAATTATTCCATACAATAATCACATTAACATGATGTGCTAGTCATCTCTAAGTAACCTGTAGTCATCTATATAATTTTTTGTCTCACCTTTAAAGAAGAACTTGTCCTGACTTTGTCTGAAACACTTGCTGTCTCAGCCTGCTAATGTTGCAGAGGCTGTAAGCATCAGTGCCGTGTTTGGAAGAGAGTTGTTCTCTCCCAAGATTCCAAACATGTAAACAAGATAATCAGTCTAACGGTGTCTCACCCTATAAGCTAAAGTAGTTTCATTCATTCCTTAAATTTCAGAGTAGTCTTTAATCTAGGTCAACAGGAGTGAATTATTCTATACAAATAGATTTGCCTTCATTTCTTTGTACCAGTAATTAGGGGTAAATAATACCCACACCCCTCTCCCTCCTGATCCAATAAATATAAAAAATTAGGTGAATTCACTCTGACAGAAAGTGTTAGCTGGACTAACAGTGTGCCAGCTAGATGAACTATACCATGTTCTATGTATTTACCTCACATACTCCATTTCAACTGTGTTACAGTAAAATGTTATATGAAGTCGTATCTGTTGTTCTTGAAGTCAGCTTGGAAGTTAGGCAGCTGCCATATTTGACACTTAATATACATGGCAAATGGATCATCATTAGAGGGAAACCTAAAAGCAGTGCAAAGTCTCATTCACCTTTCACCTTGTGAAGGTGATCTCAAGGGTAAAGGGTGAGTGCACCCCACAGGATACAAAGGAAGCCTATACCATGATAAATGGCAGCGAAGATAGGCCATTGGTATCCAGCATCATGGATTAATCATCCATGATTGTGAACACAAAGAGTTACCACTGGGTCCCAAGAACAATGAGGAAAGTGCCTGCATTGTTTCAACATCTGAAAAAGCATATAACCATATTCAGTAATTGACAATGCACAATGAGACACATATACCACCTAAACGCATATGAAGCTTTTTAGAGGTGTAAATGCTCAGAAAAAGCATTGCTTATGAGCTAAAGCATATAGTAAATATGTCAGTACTAACTTACTTCTTGCTGCTAACATATAGTACAACTTCATCATCATGTACCCAGTAATTCTCCATTGAAATAGTGAATAAATAACTGACAAATGCTGCCATCATGTAATTGGTATAATGAGTTTCAGTGGGGCTGAGGTTCTGAGAGTAATTTCTAGCTGGAGTAGATTAAGAACAATTAATGGAAGGTATTGCAGATTTAACTCTGACATCACTGAGACAGGAGTGTGCCATGATTTTTGTGGACAAATGTTAGAACAGGACAGCTGGTAATAAGAAATTCCATCAAAGCTTACCAAGACACAAACAAAACACCATAGATCAGATTAAAAGTATCTTACAAGCTGCTTTAGAAATAATACAAGCACAAACTGCCACCTGAAATTAGACCGACAAAAGGTCTTGTTAGTTATTGCTTTTATTTGTTCTGCCAGGTTTTAAAGGATGTTCAGAAATAAAGTGTTAGGATAAGCTCATACTCTCAGGGACAAGCAGGATACTGTCTGTGCTCAAGGAACTTTGAGCTGAAAAGTTCCATTCTTCTCTCTTTATGGATCCATTTCCTTGCTGACTGCATTTTTGTCCATTTGGCTGGATTGAGAGGCAAGTACATTCCTGTAGAAGTAATTCATCAAGTGTTTGACATAATAAGTTCAAGGCTCCTTTTTTCATAAAGATGTAACAGAAATCCTACAAACATCCTAATTCTATCCCAAATTAAGCACCACAAACATGGATAATATTTTTGAAATTTACAAAAGATTGTCATCTTTTGCATTATACTTTCTTCTAAGCAAAGAGTGGTGAAATTGCTTATTTGTTTCACAAAATAAGCAGTAGATACTAAGGTTTACAATGACTTTTTTTCCCCAAAAATAACACTAGATTCAGGATGTTCAGGACATCTCTTTCTAGGCTTAGCCTTACTTTCTTTTCTAGAAGCCTATTTGCCCTCTCTCTACTAAGGTACTTTTAATAACCTTTTTAACATCCAATACTGACTACAGAAAGTTACGGGGGACAGAATAAAGAGATGTTATGGTATTATGCTTTTCCTTTTATTCTTATTTTTAATTTTAGTTTTAATTTTAATTTTTTTTATTATTTTTCTTTTTTTTTCTTTTCATCTCCATTAAAAATGCTGTAAAATAGATCCTTGTGAAAGAAGGGAGAGGAAGGGAGAGGATAATTGGATGGTAACCATACTATTTGTGGTAGTTATATCCCAAGGGGACAGTTCAAAATAAAACACAGACTCATATTTAGTCAACTGCGGGATCCATCTGACATATGAACGTGAAAACCATTCTGTGGACAAGTTCTTAATCACCCAGGGACCAAGGAGCCCTGATTAAGGGAATGTAGAGATAAAATGCTTTTTAAAACAGACGAGGTTTTTCCCATCTATATTGTCAATATTCTGTTAGCCTGAATAAACTGTCCAACACCAAAGATGAGAAAAAGTGTCTGAATAAACAGAAATATGAGATAGAACATATATATAAATCAGAAGGAACAACAAGGAGGATGTAAATGATATAAGAAAATTAGTGACAGCTGGTTGTGGAACAGCAGATTCATGAGCTAGTGATGAGTACACAGGACAGATTGGCTGAACTTGGGTATATTCTCCTTAATATCAGACTGGCTTATATAGAGCCAGCAAAGCATCTTTGACCCACAGCTGATCTTCTCAGATATTTTGTCTACAAATGCTGAAAAACTGACTGGAACAACCAAATGACAAAAGATGTGTAAGAAAAAGATGTTAGCAGCATGTGCATTAACCACTGTGAGCTACTGGCAACCAGTCCATGCACTAAACCGATGCAGTCAAGCATCTAAGTTGAAAAAGGAACATTTACATATCTCAGTTTAAGTGTTGTTTCATTAAGGAAAAAGAACTTAAAAAATCCCATAAAGCTGGAAAATGTATACACAGCAGGAAAACGTTTGTTTGCCTCTTGCCAATCCTGTAACAATGCTCCAGTCTTTTTTAATTTTTCCAGTGTTCTCAAATTTATTTCCTCAGCATCTGCTGCATGATCTCAGACAGTTTTTCATAGATATAATCAATCTAGAGCCTGACATTATTAGGATGTTTGCACTAGTACAGTGAAAAAATTGAGTGTAAGTTACCATTTATGTACAGAAAGAAGGATAAGCACACACTGTAAGGATAAAAGCCACCACAACTGGGTGAGCAGCGTGAAAGGAAGATGGAATTGTACCGTTCATGTTGCCAAGGTGGCAATGACCAATGTGTCACTCAGAAGAGCAGAATTTCAGAGTTTCTGAAACTGTCTTTGAACATGCCTTTCTTTTCCCTTGGCTTACTCTACTCCCTCTCCAAAACCCAGATGAAAATTGTTCATTGGAGAATAATTGCCTGCGTGTGCTGGCTGGTCTGGTGTAGTTGAGGGAAGGTGATAGGAAAACACAGAGCTAAGGGATTGACTGACATTTAGATAGAACTTCTAATCTGAGAAGATGTAGTCAAGGAGCCTGTTGCTGAAAGTCAAAGTTCAACTTCTACAGCATTCTGTCGGCCAAGTGGAGCCAGCACATATCCTGGTTACTCCAGGACCCTGCCCCTGCGGTCTCTTCAATAGAAGCCTGCAAGAAGCTGTACATCTGGCAGCAATCAGGAAGAGAAGCTCTGAAAATGGGATGAAAATAATTTGGCACTCTGGATTTCCACTGGGAAATTCACACCACATCCAAGTTTTGAAATCACGGAGCTGCAATCATCTGGGAGGTAACTGATGGAGATGACTGCATCAGAAACACAGTGAAAATGTAGAGAGGGTGCCACACAGAGGACAAGACTATCTGGAGAGCTTTGTTTTTAAAACATCTTTTGAGAACTGGAGAGAAGGGAATTGTGGAAAGAAAGTGAATGGGTCAAGTTCTTAAATATTGCTTTTGAAGGGCTTTAAGTCTCTTAAGTATCTATTAAACTAAGAGATGAGTGAGTACAAATCAACCACCCAAGCCACTTCAGAGCAAAAGAATTTTTATTATCATTCTTATTAATGCTAATCATTGTGGACCAAAAAAGAAAAAAATGGGCAAAAAAAAAAAAAAAATGTAAAAAAAAAAAAAAAAAAAAAAAAAAAAAAAAAAAAAAACCAACAAAGCCAGTTACTGATTTAAAGCAGGTTCAGGCCAATTGTACCTGTCTTCCTCTACAGTCAAGTGCTGCAAAAGGGAAAAAGTCTTTATTGGCTAGACCCTTCAAGACCTCTTTCTGCTTCACATACAGCTTAACCTTTTTTGGGGATAGAAACAGGTCAGAAAAGGATAAGCAGGGACAGACATCAAACTTGGCTTGTTGCTGCTCTCTCTGCCTAGGCTGGATGCCTCTCATTCTGATCTTGGGCTACTTCAAATTCAGAGGAAAGATCTTTTCTAAAGCAAACTCTTTTCTTCCTCCCCTTCTCACTTCTACCTATATATTTCACTGTGATCAGTCAACAAGAGACAATAAAGACTTTGCATTTTGAACAAAAGGATGCAAGGAAATGAAAGAAAAGCAGCAGAAGACAATCTAAGTGCTTCACTGCACCCTCAGAAGTTTTTGTTTTATTTTGCCCTAAATGAAAATCTAAGTTCTTGTGAGACTGTACCTTATGACTTAGTGCTACTTATTTTAGTTGAAGGTAAAGTTTTGTATTGCTAATGTGTGAAGGCCTGTTACACAGAAAACAGGAAAAATTTGATCTAGAACAAAAGAGCAAAATGGCACAAGAACCCTAGAAAGATCAATATGGAAGTTAGAAGAAAAGGAAGACCTTGAAATTTGAGACAAAAACCCATAGATATCTGTGTTATACAGAGCAAATGCAGCACCATTAGCATAAAAGTGGAAAAAAAAGACTGCAGGAGTGAAGTCTGGAACAGACCATTTTGTATATTTGGGAATCCTTGGGATTGACCTACAATATGAGAAAGTTCACTTTTATGCAAAACCGAGACAGCTCAGCACTTTCTTCATGTGAGTTTGGAAGGGAAACATAACATTAGAACAGCCAGTTATGTGTTTGTGGCTATAGATTTGTTTTCTATATATTTTATAATCTTTATACTTTATATCTCCATCTCCTTGATGCCTTTGATTCTTTAAATCAATGATGAAAAAGTTCCATGAGAGTAAATCTCAAGTAATTTTATAATTCATGTTCATTAAAAGACTTATGACAGAAAAACAGTTTTTATATGATACTCAGCGGAACAAGTTAGACAGGAATTATTGTAAAAGAAATGTTTAATTTCTCTAGTGCTGAATAAACATTACTGTAATGCTGCTCATGTTTTCAGAAGCTGAACTCCCTTTGTCCCTACAATTCTATTCCTGGATGCCTATAAAGCAGTAATTTTTGAATATAGCATATTATATCACAGGTTTAGAAACATGAAATAGTCCAAGTGAGACTTGGAATCCAAGGCAGGTTTTCACCGAGGTCAATATAGACAGTCCTACTCAGCTGTGAATAAAACCCTTGGGAAAGATCACTGTATTAATTTCTATTCATATTATAGCCTAAGGAAAGGATCCAATCTGCACAGGAAAAATGCTAAATGTCTTCATCTTTAGTGTTTTCTTACTCCCAGGTATTTTCAGCTACTTTTTTCTCAAAATGTCTCTAGCTCTATTTGTTCAGCCTTGGAGGTCACTGATTCTTGGTTTATCTGTCTCGCATAGATCTTGAGCACTAAGAAGCATTAGATACAGTATGTAGAGAGATACTGAGTTTTCTCATCAGTTCAGTTTTCTCAGATTCACATAGCTCTGCCCAGGCACGATTCTGAGATTCATGACAGACACTTTAGCAGAGAGTCACTGCAGGGCTTCCATACACTGTTCCTCCCTTCCTGCCACACTGAGTACTCTGAAGAACTCACAGAGTATTTGTTCTGCACAAGGCTCAATATCATTCCCAGACAGCCTTTACAGAGCTACGGCTACAGGCCACAAATCTCATTTCAAGTGGTTTTTGTGAAGGTTTGGGGTTCAAAAGTTTTGAAACCCGCTGATTAAATATCTCACTTATGTTTTTTTTGCTAAGGTGTGGTAGAGAAGCAAATACCTTTTCTTCAAAGAAATGTGAATGTTTTTGATATTTGTTTTCTTACCAGCAACTATCAGACCAGTGTCATTGTGTTTGACCCTTAAAAAGCCAGGCTGAAAACTGCCAAATAAGAATGCTCAGGAAAAATATTCAGTATGACACTGGAAAGAGAAGAAGGGTAACCATAACTGCTTTATGGTATAAAGCTGTCAGCAAAGGACTGCCAGTAAAAAGATGTTCCTCTTTTACAGGCTTTTCAAATTTTGAAGATTACACAGAGAGAAGTATGGGGGTAAGGGCACCTAGCTAGTTTCAGAAAGTTCAGTCAAATGGATAAACAGATCACTGGGATGCCCCAGCTATTATTCAGCAGTCTGTTACAAACAATCAGGAAAGAAACATTTCTCTTGCCAGTGGCTGAATTCAACATAAAAATTTGTCCACCTCTTTGTACTGCACTAATTTTGACTACTTCCACCTTTGGAGTTTTAAAATAATAGTGTTAAATCATTGAAATTGCACCTTGCTTTACCCTTATAAATTAATTTATTTAATTCTGAATCAGGAAAAGTTTGTTTCCTGAAATAAACTACATTTTTCTCTCTCTAAATATATATGCCATAATAGAAGTGCAAAAACACAGTCATTTTAGCTTTTTGAGGAGTAGGTGAATATAAAATTTGTGTTTATTCAGTGTGAATCACTTGGTAAAAACAAGGCATTAAATGAAGTGTGAATAGGAACATTCTGAAAGTGCGGGGGTTTTTTCTATAGATTACCAAGATATGGACTATCTGAACCAGACAAAAGCTAAAATAAAGACTACTCAAATGCCTGACTTGAAGTGAAACCCAAGACATGAAATTAAGGTAGTAACCTATCTTCTCAATTACATTGCCACAGATTCTCACAGAAGTGCTAAAAATGCCAGGATCTGGTGGCAACTGTGAAAACTGCATCTAGTCTAGCTTACAAACTCTATTTTCTAATCCATTCTCATCTAAACTTTAGACCACTGTAGAAGACCAAATCTGCCAGCCACAAAATTAACAAAAAAATCTACTTTTTGTTACCTGTCTGATGTAGAAACATAATTTTGTATACAAATTAAAATGACACAGTCAAAGAAATATTAAAGGCCTGTGATTTATGCACTAGTTGTCTTGAAATGCAGGATGGAAGCTTTAAAATTATACCAGATATAGTAGGAATACTAAAAATTAAAAACCATAAGGAATTCAATTTGAAGAGTATTATAACCTAATGTACACACATAACGTTCAAAGGTGATGTCTATATGTCAGTAAGAAATGTCTATATATAAAATATGAATAAATAATTCACCCTGGTTGCAAGTGACACAAGGATTTAAATCAACTAATACAAAGGTTTGCTGTTGCTGTTGTTTTGCACAAAGCAATAAATATGCTACCTTGCTGGATCTTTAGATTAGATTTTCTTTACATCTTAAACGTGGTTTACATCTATCACCTTGAGTGTGTATCATTGTATCATACTGCTAAGTTCTTCCACACCAGCATTTTATAGACTACTAAAATATGTTGTGCAATATTTTGCAGTGTATACCATTCCCAGATTTTCTGGTCGTCGGGTGCCCAGTTAAAAGTTCTTGACTTGAACAGAAAGGGTGAAGTAAAAATCTCCCAAGTCAACAGGTGGATATATTCAGATAACTCTATTATCTTCTCTGGAGAAATCACTGATTAAACAATAACTAAGCTTAAGAAATGAGTCAAAAGTCATAGCTGAAATTGTTCTGGATTGCTTCTAAGAAAGCAACATTTAAGATACTTATGGAAAGAACATGAGCAAAATGAGAGAAACACTTCAAGACTTTGCGGTGTGACACATTAGAATTCCAAAGAAGACATTGATCAGTATTAGCAATGAAATTTCATTTGCAGATCTCATGTAAAATTAATTTTCATAATTCTCTTAGTTCCTGTCTACATATACAGATTTTTTTTCTCTCATTATCTACTTTATTACCATATTTGAATTCTCATGTTCAGTGTCTGGGAAGAAAAGATGAGGGATAGGCATTTTACTATGACTCAAAGAAAAATGCACTCTCAAATCTCAAACGATTGGTCCCACGAACTGAAGAAGAGTTCCCTCTAAAAATGTTAACATGTCACAAAAAGGGGTACAAAGTATTAACTGTTCCATTAAATAATCAATTTGAGTGAAATTACTGCTAAAGTTATGTATTTATGTTGAGACATAATATTTAAAGTTATTCTTATGCAATGAGATTTTCCATTCAAAGTTCACAGTTTAGTTTGACACATTCTTCTAATAGCATATTTAGAAGCCACAGACAGCGATAATGCCATCAGCAGTGACCCATTAGCTCCACATCAACAAGCAAATTTAGCACAGTCACTCCTATTAAAGACACCTGAGTCCTTCCACTTAAGTATCAGGAAATGTCTGACTGCTTAGCTAGCGAGATTTAACAAGATTACAGCCCAAGGAAGTGTGGCTATAGGCTGTTGTCACATTCTCTCCAACTCATATTCATAATGTCTTCTGATCTATCTCTAGGCTCATGATATGCTTAGAGAAAAAACTTCAACAGACGGATTTGATTTTTCTGCCAGCTTTATAGCTAAAGAAGAAGAAACAGGATCTTAGGAATTTATGCCACTAGTTCATCGGGTTGAGGGGGCAAGGGGGAGAAAGAAGCTATGTGTAATCCATATAATATATAGGTTATATGAGTGAGGTGCTTAACCTAAGAGGAATTTGAACATCTTTGGCAAACCATCACTGTCCCATTCTCTAGGGTAACAATCTGTTATCAATGGGCAAACAAACTTCTAAGTAAGCTAAATATGAGCATGAGCATGGCTTCCTTCTGTCAGGTTCTTTTGATTTCACTTTACTTTAAAAGAAGTACATGAAATCAGAACAACTTGGCAGAATTATGCTGTTTAAACACACTTTTTCTCAGAGGGAAGTCACAATTTGTGTAGTATGGTCATATATTATTTGCTATAGCTGAAAACATGTTAACCGGACTTATCAAAACAATGGGTAAGTCATAATCTGAACAACTGAAATCTCAGAAGTTTTGGAGACAAGGGTCAGTCATAACAGCAGTAGTTGCCAAGGAGTCACTTGGATTATCCATCTCTCTCTGAACCTTAATTATCATCAAAGTATACACAACTATATGCATATTTATATATTTATGTAGTATTCAGGATTCAAAATACAGGATGGAGGGAGGAAGGGAGAGAGTTCACGTCTGTTGGTTCAAATTTTTTTTTTCCAATGGTCCTCAGCTAAAACATATGAGAAGCAATTAAATATAGGGAGGTAGACTGACAAGATGGCAAATGTACTCACTGTCTATATTTCAGAGTACTTACATTTTTATCCACATGAGTTTCTAACCTCATAAAAGAGAGTGAACCCAAGAATGCTTTGTTATTGCTGTCTACAGTGAAGTTACGCACAGGCATGCAGACTTAAATCTTCAGAACTACGTTTCATTTGGAAATTCTAGGTGAAACATTTTCATTGATAAAAGTGCAGTTACTACTCTCATGGTCACCTGAGCCTATGTGATTACTCAGGAATATAACAGATTTTGAAAGCTCTGCCCACATGTATGATGTGATTTCCAGATATGTTTCTTCTCAAGAAGGTAAAAAGTCTAGGCACACCCTGTAGGATGTGTAAATATCTCTTACCTACACATGCTCCAGGTCATTATTTCTGTGACCCCAGAAAGCCACACAAAATATTTGCTGAGAAAGTGAATAGTGGCCATCACAACCATGGAAATTTGCCACAGCATTAGAAGCAGAAAGAAAACAGATTTAGATATTGATTCAGCAACTTTACTTGACAACATCTGACAGCAGGCATTCCTGTGAATCCCAAATGGATTTTGGAAGCATCCACAATTGAATGTAAATGTGTCCTCCAGTGTGGCAATGTTTGTCAATACAAAAAGTGCCAACTCAACTTTTTTTTTTGTAGAAAGGGAATGTATTACTTTTAGTGTGCAAATCTCCATGACTCTGGTGCAAAGGGCAGCAGAGGCCATACCTGGAAACATTCTTCAAATGTCTGATTTTGAGACCATTTTTGAAAGATAGCTATCTGTCCTAGAAACAGTTGAAATTCCCAGTCAAATGAATATATCCTTTCAGTGAATTGGGGGGGTGGGGAAACCCAACTTAACTATTTTCCCACATACCTGAGGAAAATAAGCACGTTATTCTATATTTGGCCTGCCTTCAAGCTAGGCTTTCCTTGAATAAGCTTTTAAAAATACTAAGCAGTTTTTCAGATGAGAAGACGTTTTCTATCTGAGACAAAATATCACATCATATGCCCTGAAAGCCTCGGGAAGCCAATATCCTTTACATAAAGTACTGTATAGATGAAGAAAAATAATTTCTACAAATTTATTACGGATATAACTGGCTCAGTGTGGAAGTTTTGTGGCCAAGTAATGAGTAAATTAGGTTCTCTTTTTTCATGCAATCCAATGATTCCCTTCTACATTTAGGCTGCTACTGAGGGCAAAATACGATAGTGAGAGGGAAAGAGAGCTTTGCTGCTGCATATAGGAGAAGGATTCCTGCCTTTGTCAAGCTGGCAGCCTTGCCTTTCTGCACACGCTCTGCACCACTGACATTCAGCGGCTGCAGGAAGAGATAGATCATCTGAAGAAGCTGAGACAAATATTTGATTTGGATGATTATCCTGCAGGTGTCTCATCATCACCATGATGCTTAGAATTACTAATTATTTTCCTTCCATTTACACGAATCTTGCTGTGAATCCATACATTATGTCATAGGTAATTCAGTTTATTTTGATCAGTATGACCCCTTGACCACTCTTTCAAGGAGAGCTCACTAATGGGGAATACCCTGGGCTGGAGGAGAGAAGGAATTCTAGGGGTGATCCTAACAGAAGAATTAGTTAATCTCATTTCCTATTGTTTTTTTTCTGTCTAATACTACTTCGTAATCATAATAGGGTATTTCTCAGGTTTTCTCAGCCTATTTCAGTGAGCCTTACACTCACACATGTCTAGCCTTATCAGCTCCTGAAGCTGTGCACAAACATCAACTAATCAGGTGATATTGTTATTTCTTAAAGCTGTGAATAGTATGAATTTTATTGTTTAGTTGTCTGCACTCCTTGTCTGCCCCTTCATAAAGGTCAAAGAGGATGCAATTTTGTGCACAGATAATGAAGGTAATTTTTCCTCACAATACTTCCCACCACAATCTGCTTTTCTTCTAGGTGTCGCAAGAGGTAGGATAGGTACTTTAAAAAATAATACTTTAATGGTATTCAAACAGCTAACCGTGTATTATTTATTGAGTTGGTTTCTGCAAAAATAAGAAGGGAGTTTTGTTTATTTATGGAATGTCTGAGTGCAAATGGAGATAGAAAAACAAACTGTTAACATCTCACCTCATTACAAAATCAAGTTAAATTTCAAATGACAGAAACTAATTGTGTCAAATCAATCTTTTTCCCATCAGAAAACATACCCTATTCCATTGAAGAGTGATGAAGGAGACAAGGTTTCACACTGATGGAAATTAAAATATCTTCTTACATTAATTCTTGATATTTCCTAGGTAATATTCTGTTCTAGAAAGATTCTTCTTCTTCTGCTTTTCAGGTTAGAACAAAAGCAGTTTTGATACTGGGATAGTCCCCACAAGGAAGGAAGATGTGTTTTTTCAGTCACTTCTGAAAATTATGTTTGTGAGAATGCAATACTGTTCGTATTTCTGTGGATGTCTCTGTACAAGTTTCACAGGCAGATTTTTTTACAGAGTAGTGACACATGTGATTATGCCTCTGTGTATAATTAAGTGGTTACAGTATAGACATATTACTGGTTTTCTAATGTCAGCAGTAGAAGCCTCTTTGCCAGGAATTGAAAGTGCTTCACTTTAGCAATTAAAAAAAGTGCCATACATGACTCTGTGTTCAGATTTTACATGTGCTCCAATCAGGCTATTTGAGAGTTACGAGAGTTACAAGATAAGCTGTGGCTTCCCAGCAGCCCATCTAATACCCAAAATTATATGCTTAGACAACATACAAGAGTTTGTGTTCAGTGTGTCATGAATATGGGCATGATGCAGGCAAGAACACACACCCTTTATAGACCTCAACAGAGGAAAAAACAGGCAAGTCTTTTTTTCTGAGAAGACACCAAGTGTCAAACAGGAGACAAGGGCGCTTGGGCCATGCCCTTCCCTATTTACAGGCTGTACTTGGTGTTCTCAGCTATTGCTCCTGCTGCTGTGAACCCACAGCACTTCACTTTCTGTCATTGTCACTGTCAGAGTGACTCCTGAAATGCTGCCTGTTCTGCTACCCCTGTGCTACTGCTCCTGCCAAGACAGCAAAAACGCGGCCAGTGAAGGAGGTAGGGCAGCAGCAGGTCTGAATTGAAGTGTTGGGACTGTGCGTGTGGTAAAACAAGGGATATTTCTTACTGCAACAGAGGACAAGAAACAGACTAGTTAGCTTCTCCTCAGGAAAAGGGACCAAGAACACATGCTATCATGCCTCTCTGGAACTCAGCCTCCAGCCTCTATTTTTCAGGCTGGATCTCTGATTGTGGTGGTGGGTTTTGTTAAGATGTTTTGGAGTTTATCACAATGGTTCATCCCTGCTTCCACTCCCCCCCCACCCCGCCCGATAAATCAGGTACCTCCAAAGGTATCTCCTCCCCTACCTCTTTGTGCCCTCTGCTGACCCTGCCCTGTGTTAACCTGGGGCCAATTCCCTACCTGCCCCACCCCTCTGCCCCCCAGTTTAAATGTAAGAGGGGGGCCCTGCCTCTCTCGCTCTCTCTCCTGTAACAACTGGAAGAATAAACACCTTTGAGGGAGCCTTCCCTGACCCTTGCTTCGAAACCTAGACGTCGAGAATATCGAAGACCAGGGGAGAAGAAAGCAGCTCTGCTCTTTACCGTTACCTGGACTGCTTGCAGTCTGTGAATGGCCACTCCTGACCAGCGCGGCTGGGGTGGAAAGCTAGCCGGAGCCCCCCGGGCCCCTGTCATCATCTGATCAAAGATATTGGAGCCTGCAGGGGGGTGGCAACATCACAGCTGTGAAATCGAGTCTTAATGAGATAACTTGAAGGCATTCTGCTGTACAGAAAAAAAAATAATAAAAAAAAAGTCAAGCAAGGGGTTACCTTTCCATCTAAGCTAGAGTAGGATGTTTAGCAGCTTCTGAAACCTTGCAAATTTAGCAGCAGCTGCTGGAAACAGTTCAGTTTGATGTTAAAATAATGCAGATACTAAAACTAGCATAGTTAAAAGTCAATCAGTTCCTCCCTTAAGGTTACATTTAGATTCAACTTAGACTCACCAGATCTAGCTTGAAAGGACATCCACGATCAAAGTGTATTTGTTGACTGAGTCACTAAAGGCAATCAATAATAGAAGACAGTAGTAAAAAAAGTAATAGCATATTGCCATTTGGAATAATGATTCAAGGTGGACATGGATCAGACTGAATTCCATCATTTTAAGCAAGGAAATACCCATTTGGCTAGGGAACTCCTCTTCATAGACTGCAATGTTGTAGACTCTAGAAGGCAGATGTTTCCAGTATCAGCAGTGCAAAGCGGCCACTATTAATTGATCAATTTTATTGTATTTTGTAAGTTTTATACTGCCCAAATACTTACATCCCAATACTCAGAAATATCTTCTTGCACACTGTTGAAGCAGCAGAGAAACTAGGAGCACAATAGGGGGTGCAGACAAAAGTCCTCATTCTTAGCAGGTACAGGTTTCTGGCAGCTTGATTTCTTCTTAGCCTCTGCCAGGCCCTGTGGCAGGCAGTGCTAAGTATTGCTACAGAGAGCAAAAAAGGCATGGTCACTCCTGAGCAATCCTGGTTGCCAAGAGAGGCAAATCAGTATTTTACCATCTGTTGAGGGAAAAAAGTAACCTACAGCTTCTTCTGTCCACCTCTGCCACAGCCACAACTGCTTAATTTCCTTGGGCACACACCTGCGTGGCCCCAGCTGTACACAGCTCTGATGTTGCCCAGACACAGCAAGCAGGTCTTGATCAAGCAGGATCTCCGTAAAGATCAACTCATTTATCAAGGGCGTGAGGAGTAGGAATCCCAGACTATGGCCAGTTAGGATTTAGAGTAGGTTTGATTATTCTTCTATGCTCTCATTCTGGGAAGACAGCTTTCATTTCTCCAGTACATTCTAAACAATCTTCCTTCTGTCTAATTTCGTTCAGCCTAGCCACAAAATCTCTTGAAACTGCTTCAGTCCTCAGCTACCAAGGTGGTAATATGTATATATATATATATCTCCCTCACCATATATTCTATATCGGTATTACCTGTGTCCCCCACATCAGCAAGTGAAATAAAGGTAGAAAGATACTGAAGTTACTAGTGCTCTACTGTGGCTGTTTAAAGACAGCTGTAGGATGGGCACAGGTCTTGATATAAAAGCCGTAATTTTTCACTGTCTAAGAAGTGCGAGAAAACCTGTATGTTAAGTATAAAATAATTAATTTTCTTTCTAATTCAGAGTCTGCAGCTTGAAATATCATTTTACTTCATATCAAGTTGAACATAAACTGGACTTAAGAGAGAAGGATGAGATATACTAAAATTAGACAACAGGAGTTAGAACAAACACATTGACATCAACCCAAAATAAATCACTTAAAATTCACTGCCATTCAGGAATCTAATAACTAAGCAACCAAAGATAGAGGTATTTAAAAATTAGGGCTTATTGAAAAGTGAAAATGAATTTAAGATAGAGAAAAAAAATGAGATTTTGAACAGTTTTTATTTTAATTTCTCAAAAGCTGCTGCTTTTTACTACATTCCATGTCAAGAATTTTATGAAACTTTAGAAGTATACAAGTTTTACTGACAAAATTTTAATACGTTATTTTTCAGTACAATTTTTATAAAGAAGGAAAAGTCATAAATTATAATTTCAAAATAACAGAAACTGATTCAAAAGCGTTTTCAGAATCTGCAAATTTGGCCAAACATATTTTCTTGTGAGAGAAATAAATATAACATAGGAGAGGCCAAAGAAAAAAATAAAATTGGGGAGAGACAATATACGTATAAAGTCAAAATGATATTTTTTTAATTCATGGAGGATGAAGTCAGAGCCATATAGAACAATCTTGAGAAAGCAAATTGTCAGCTCAGATTTATTCTTTTAAATAGCATGAGAATAGGAGAAAACAGAAAGAAATCGAATTTCAGAAAGGCGTTTTGTCTATAATGAATTTGAGGAATACATCACTACAGTATCTCATCAAGGTCTGGAGTGTGCCTAGTTAAGTGGTTAGCATTATGCATTAAGCATAGCAAAAAGTTGTATGCAGTATAAACATATTCTTAAAAAGACAAATTTCATGTCAGCTACATATTTTTTACTTTTTATCTATTATTACGAAAGAATATACAGGTTTTTTTGCAAATAAGGAAATAACAATGTACTGTACTTCAGTGAAAATGCCATTTTCTTTCCTTCTATATATTTGGTTTGTCGAGATCTAAATAAAATTTTCTTCTGACCTGAAGCAAGACATTTCACATGCTTTTTTCATCTATTTTTAATAAAGCAATGCAATGTAAATGAAAAGAGAGAGATAGTCACCATTCCAGTGAAACCACAGAGAAGAAAAGAAATTATGAGAGTAGTGGGTTTTAATGAAGAAGTTGCTCTGGCTGCTATCTGAGGAGAAAGGAGGTGGGAAGGATCCACCAGTTAAACATGGCATGATTGTTATGTCTGCCTGCATCCCACAACATACTGCCTTCATAGTGGGGGTGAAATTACGAGCTACTAGGCCCTCCCACCTCCTGTAAATTTAGTGGTTTTGGGCCTGCATGCATCTCTCATATCCAAGCCTCAATTAATTTTACTGATGCAGGCTAATCTCTTCTCACAGAGCCAAATGGCAGCTTTAGTCAAAGGTATTGATGGCATTAAGAGGGCCAGCAGACCCATGGATAGTGGGGCAGGCAGAACTCCCATTTGCCCTTCCTTGCCTGTGTTAAGGTCTACAGTGGTGTGCATTAGTGTCAATGGTGTGTTCTTGGATCCTCAGCACAGGGCTTGTGAATGGCAAAAGTTGGTAGGAGAGGGTGGACATCCTTACCCAGAAGAAAGGGAGAGAAGAAAAAAGCCTTCAAGATTTTGCAATTTCTTTAGTGTGAATTTGAGAACCCCAAACATTTGGAGTTTAATTTTTTGATTTCATCCAAAGATGAGACAGGCAGATCCATCTCTCTCATTTCTGGGAACATTTGGAGGGAGAGAGACAGCAGACATATCCAGAGTGTCACCACCTGTCACAGCCAGCAATAGCTTGGCTAGCAGAAGGCAACACATCATCTCCAGCCCAGGTCTTTCCCCTCTGTGCCACACATGCTGGATGTACCAGTGCTGTGGTGGCAAGGAAGAGCTCCCAGTGAGGCTGTCCCAGGAGACTGCAGAGTCTGTGGTGGTCTTCTTCCCCCAGCTGCTAGGCAGTGCTTTGTTTGACCTCCAGGTGCCAAGTTTGTGCTCAGAGAGCAGGTGTAATTCTGGATGAGCGAGCAGCGTGGCCCCAGTTGGTATACCAATGGAGGAGAGTCCAGTGCTGCCCAAAATGAAGCCCAAGAGCATGCTGGGGGAGGGAAGTGCCCTGTCTGGGCATCCAGAGCCCATAAAAAAGGAGGCACTTGGGGTCCAGGTCTCCTTATCTCAGAACCACAACCCAAAGTCGGGGGAGAGAGGAGGGGCAATCGAGATCCTGGTGGAACAGCAGTGGGCAGACAGAGATGCCTGGAAGCATGTCCACAAGCGTGCCATTGTGGGAGCAGGTGGGCTGTCAGTGCAGCGCGTACCAAAGACCTGAAATCAAAGCAAAAAGAATCCACACAAACAAACAAGAGGAGGACCTAATTATAGTTTTCTAATATAAAAGCAGCAGAAAGGGTCAGGTCACACAGAGCTTGGAGTACCATTGCTCTTGTGCTCAGGGACAGACACCCCTGTTCTCCTGTGCTCTCTCTATGTCTATTGTTTTAACATCAGATGGAAAAGCCAGTGCAAGAAAGTCCATCTTCGCTCCCTCTCAATCACCTCCATTACTCTCTGTCTGATACAAAGGGAACAGCAAGAGTTAATGAGATGTGTTTTGTGTGTGTGTGTGTGTGTGTTCTGTGTGTGGAGTGTGGGGAGGATGGAATTTAAATGAAATGTGGAAATAAAGGGGCACTGGCATAGCACGCAATTCAAAAACAACTTGTTTCACCAAAAGACTGTTTGCAAGGTCCAGCCATGCTAATAATAGCCTTCTTTCAAGCTCATCTTTTAGCGGGGAGAAAAGGGGCGACCTGCTGCCCTCAGGGAGGACGTGTGGTGGACAGGGTGGGGGGGAGCGGTGACGGTGGGGGCTGAGTAAAGAGAGGCAGAGAGGCAGGCAAGGGAAGGAGGGAAAGAGGGAGAGGCAGGCAAGGGAAGGAAGGAGAGCAAAGAGGGAGGAAAAAAGAGAGTGCAAATCCAAATGTCGATTTGTAGACACAGTGAGGAGAGCCTGCTGGCTGACAGGCTGATTTATTGGATTCTTCCAGTTAATCACTGCCGGCCTGTGGCCAAACGGATCTCCAGCAAAGCTGAAAGGCAGCTGAGGGAAACAGGCTTATAAGCATAAAGCCGCATAATGGTGTTCAATGAAGTGTGAGACTTTTAGTTCAGTCTCAGTGAGCCGGCCACATTGCCGGAATGTCAAAGAGGGATTGTGGGTGGAAAAATTATGGATTTAAACTGCTAGCTGTAAATGAGGTCAATATGTCTGGTTCATAAACAGTCCGAGGCTATTCCAAGAATGCAGTGAGGGGGAAAATTAGCGTGAAGCCAACACTGTAGACAAACCTCATTGAGATATAATTGCAGCTATAAATACAAGTGAAAAGCTTACTGAGTGCAATAAAATATAGACATGTTTTTTTATCTCTCTCCCTCCCATATTTCCTTCTTCCAATCTATGCATTTGTTAAGTGTTGTGCATCTATAATATTCCCCCCTCCTCCCTCTCCTTTTCCTTCTGACACCCAGTGTAGAAATTAATTGAGTGTTCTTGATCTCCCATTCCATTTTATTCAGGCAAGATTGGAAAAAATCAAAAGAGCACATCTAAAGCATTTTCTTCCCTTTTGCTTTTCTATTTAAATCAGGTTGAAATGTGTTAAAAAAAAAAAGACATTGCAACTTTTTTCGATCTTAAAAAAATGCAGTAAAATATCTTTTTAAACTAATACATCTGTTAGATCATTTGAATCTCAATTTAATGAGATGACATCAAAGGCAAGTATTGGATCCTATGGAGAGTCTCTTTCATGAGATACCTGGTCTTTGCTCATGAAACACTGACTTTAAATTAATGTGATGTTTCAGATTTTCCTTTTTTTTTTTTTTCTTTGCCCTGTAGGTCTTTTATTACTGTATGACGGGGAGAGGAAGCAGCACCAAAGGACAGGAGGACAGACACTGAGCAATATGCCTTACCCAGTTTAAAACTGATACAGTAATAAATTGAAGGCTAATGGCTATGGTCAGGCTGTTTTTCCCCTAAGCCAATTGATTTAAATGGCAGTAATTTGGCCAGCAAGGCTAGTCCTGTTTAAATTAAACCCATTAATATAATAGCACCAGTCTTGAATTAAATCCATCTGTAGCAGAGCCTCCACTGGTTGGTGGTTTAATAACTGTCCAGGGATGTCCTGAAAACACCCACATTCATATAAACACGAATAAGAGATTAAAACCAGGATCCAGAAAACCTCCTGTTTCACTAGGATACAAGAAGCAGACATCTGTTATAGTCAGTGACAGGAAAACCACAAATCTTGATTCTTCTAGAAGAATAGGCTGCAATTTCTTTATGTTTGCTTTCACAAACTCCTGCCCCTCCCACTCCTTTTCCTCACCTTGGCACTTACATTTAAATTTGTTTGCCTAATGATCTATACACATGTTGACCAATGTAAAAAGTTTCGTAAAACACTATGTGGAGCAACAGGCTCAAAAAAGACATTGAAATGTCATTTGAGGATTAGCATCCAATATAGAAAGACTATTCTTGGCAGAGGCCTTCACAATGTGGTTAGGATTGATCTTTTGACTTTCTCCCCTATTGTTCTTGATTCCCATTGTGGCAGGCTGCTATGCATTATGAGGCAACTTCTTTCTTTACCTGAAGGACTATGCAGGATTTTCCTCCGACTTATTTAATGTCAAGCCTTGCTTGTGGGAACTAAAAGATGCAAGTCTTCCACTTTAAAGAGAGCATCTTTGTGGTTCATTCTCAGCTTTGTGAGATCAATAGCACCTTCAAGGTAGTTCTTTTGAAAACCACCTTATAGTTTCCCTCTTTAACAGGCAACTGTACTGTATCAGAAAGGCTGAGTTTATGTATTTTGCTTGGTTATGTCCCACTGACTTACTTATGGTTGTTTTATGATTCACCATGTTGGACATCTGTCGGCTTCAGGTGAAGTTGTCGGCTTCACTAGATGGATAGTAGTGTTGAGACTTGCATGTAGTAAATATTATGTTTTTAAGTTTGCATTTTGAATTTAGGTTTGCATTTTGCAGTGGAGGGAATGAGTGCTGTTTAGGATCAAATAGTATCAGATATACTCTGTATCCTCTTGTGTATATAGCTGAAGAATCCAGGTCTTAAAATGCATGTTGAGTTTTTTATAATTTTTCACAATTCCCTGCCTCAGCATCTCTATACAGACAGCAAAAAAGAAAAGACTGTTTCATGATGATCTGTGACAAATGATCCTCCATTAATTCTACCCCAGAACCAGGTGCTCCTCTGAACTAAAAAGAATGAATACCGCATCCTCCATTTTTTCCTAGACAGTACTCATAAAGTTGCCTCAATTTGAAGTTGCCTGACATTTCCCATTACAAGTACCTGCTTTCAGTCACTTACTACTTTATTTCACTGAATAGAAAATTTCTGTGTGTCTATGGATACCTGTGGACAGTAAAAGATGGTGAGGTCAAGAGGTTTCTCCATTTGAGCTTTGCTGTATTTTTTGGGAGCATAAAGCCTTTTACTTTGTCCAAGCCACAAAAAACTGCGGAAATACCATTAGTCATATCCTTAGGTCAAACAAATTTTGCATATGTAAAATTCTCAAAGGTACAGCGCACGAAAAATACTTTGAGCAAGAGGGAAAATTTTTTAATTGTTTAGCAAACTTGGTCTATCCATGCTCTCCTTGACTATAAGAGTGTGAATGCACAGCCCTGATAATATTTCCGTATTGCAAAAAGCCCAGTTTCATATACACTAATCAGAAGCAGAATTTATTAGTTTGGGCTCAGTCTTGAGCTAACCCATGCGCAAAATTTCCCGTCTATGCAGAGTTTGTGCAGAGCAAACCTATATCTTTAAGAAAGAGACTATGAGGACATAGCCTGTTACCTGAAAGAAGGAAGAACAATTAAATTAACTGAGCAAAAATAATGGAATTTAGCATATAATCTTATCCTAGAATGACCACCGAAATAAATACTTCCACAGAATTTTATAAGTCATCCATCATTCTACAATGCAGGACCCCACAGTCAGCTCAGAAGTCTTTCTATCCCACAACAAAGCAGTTCTTAAAGTAATCACCTGAGTCAACATCTGGGCATATATTTCCAGACCAAATCCATTGGACAGCCAATGTGACTTTTCAGGTCCTTAGAAAATGGAATTGTATATAAGTGTGAGTTTGGAATCAAGAGCAACCACAACTGGCTGTAGTTCATATGCTTTGGCTGATACCTTTTATGTCATCTGCTCTTAAGCTTCAGTAGCTAGATCAGGACAGAGGGTTTAATAGCCCCTTTGAACACTATCAGCAAGTCAGATATAAATATACACCACAGATATGTATCCCAGTAATAATTTAGGACAAAAAAAAGGCAGATGACTTTTAGATGAAGCCAGGAAATACATCTGGTCCATGCTGATATGTTCTTGCTATGGTCCTCCGTTTCATTAGTTAACGTATAAACGCTGAAAATGAACAAATTATGGCAATTTGCAGAAATTTATGATCATCACATAATCAATCATTAACAAAGACAGATACCAGAACATGCAAAATTCAGTGAAAATTTTGGCTTGTTTTTGTTAAGGATACACGATTTTGCAATTGTCTTGGTTAGAAAAGACAGGCGTCTGCTAGGGAGGGCAAGACCTCCCTTTGGAAGGGAGAATTCAAACCCTCTCCCTCTAAATTATTAAAANGGGACAGGAAAACTCTCCCAGACCACAAATGGGTGTAGCCCCGGTGATACACTTTCCTTTAGCCACTTGTATTGTTTTGGTCAAGCACCCATAAGCACCCAGTACTTAGTCTCCTAGCGACTTTGTGGAAAAAATTCTGTAAGGAAAAAAACCCCAACAAATCTAACCCCCAACCACAACATAAAGAAAAATGTGTGATTTTGCTACTTACTGAGCTATATTTTGTCCCTTTTTCAGAGTCTTCTGTATATTACACTTTCAGAAAACAAATAAAATTATCTGTAGGAGATGTGAATTATCCTATAGCAATGTAAGGCAAGATATTTTGTGACACACTTTTTCTGTAAAAGGTGTGTAAAAGGTGACACACCATTTCTGTAAAAAAAATCTGATTTTTAGTTTTTGAGTCTGTTTTGAGAGTGAGGGAAGAAGAGTGATCTTCCATATTGGTAACCCCTTGCATAAAAAGAAATGGAAATGACATCCAATGCATTCTCTTCTTCCAGACATTTTGAAAATTTTCTATTGTTATGTCAACTTTAGTGGATTTTGGTTTCAAAGACTAGCTGTCAACAGTGACCATGGTGGTTTGAAAGAGTTGTTAAGAACACAAAAACATGTAATTCAAAAACATTTCAATCAAACTATTGAAGAGAGGGAAATTATTAAGCAGTACACAGAAACATCCAGGGCAAGAAGATATAAAAAGAACTCTTTTATTTGAGCCCTTTCCTTTAGTTGACTTTCCAAAATCTGAGACCAAAGAAAATAATTATATTGCTTAGAGAAATATTTTGTAAACAAAGGTAATTTTTCTTTGATGGAAAAGGTCCCCCTTTGTTTGCCATTTTCCTGAAATCTGAAGTGCCAGTGCCTGCATCCATTGTAAACACAGCACTCAACACAACATTCCCACTTTCCTTCCCATTTTACAAAACAACAATGAATGCTAATCAAAATACTGTAGTGACTCCATTGATGTATCTTTGGGCACGTTTACCACCTACATAGCCTATCACAAGCTTCCCAAACATAAGACATCATTATTATACCCCAGTCTTACACCACTGATTTAAGATGCCACTGAAAGCTGCAACATCTTTCCTTCTTTCAACTGAAAGTGGTAGAGAATTTGCTAATATTCACTCCGTCAATTCTTGGTACTTAGTCTTCCTTAGCTGATGGATGTTTTCATAGTCTTTGGAAGCCCATGAAAATCTTCAGAATAAAATTTTAACCAAAAATATAGGACTTGCTAAAATATACCTAGGGCATTGACAAATTTACAGAAAACTGTACTACTGCATCTGGAAGACTATCCTATCAAATATCTGTTATACTTATGTGTCCTGAATGAGTCTAATACTTCATAGAGAAATATAAAATAAGACAGCAACCCACCTCAAGAACTCAATGGTAATTCCCATAGACTCTCATTAGAATGAAATTAGTGCACATGAAGTGTACTGGATTCACAGGAAACAAGAACAGTGAATGAAAGCAGCTTTATTTCTATGCAATGAGTATGGTTTTGGTATTAGAAAGTCTCCTGTCACACAGAGCTTTAACTTGTAAGAAATTACCAAATGAGGAAATGATGAATTCTTTCAAATGTTAGCCAGCATTATAAAAGAGTGGCTCGTGATTCTATTGTCATTTTACTTTCAATTTACCTGTGATTGTGTCATGAAATGAAGCAATATAAATGACAATAATATGTTGTTATGACTCTGTGTGTCATTTGCATTATGTGACATACCAAATTTTTCAATTTGATTGTTTAGAACAGAAATTGTTGCCTTTGCTCCTGTATTGGAAACTACCTGCTGGCTGAGTTCCTGTAAAAACACACCTTCTGGCATATCTTCAGTTAAAATTATTAATTCATACCATAAAGGGTGAGCTTAAGCCTATATAATTATGGATATATAGCCTGACCTATACATGAAGATTCTATGTAGTCCATGTATACCTGAAGGTCCACAGATGAGTTAATACTATACACATTAATATATTCTGCATTGTATGTGTTCATAAATATGGGGTTTCTGATGGCTGGAAGGACAACATACTTCATTTTCATGGGTTAGGAATGACTGCACAACTCACAGGTGGCAGAGCAAAGCAAAGCCACTAATGGATTCTGTACAGTCATCCCTACTGGATAAAAATAAAATTTCATTACACTGTCCACCATCACATATTATATTTATACCATATCAGAGACTTACGTCTATAGAGTAACTAAGCTTTCCATTACCCTTTGCTGAAGAAATTAACATAATTGAGGAAATATAAAGGCATATTGCTGGGCTACGTTTCCCACTGGCAGCATGTAAATATGTATTTCATACAAGTAAACACATACATACACCCCTATTAATAATATGGTGTTTTTCCTAGTCCATTTCTGAGAGCTACTGCAATGAGTTCATCTGTCCCCTGGATATGATGGAATTTTTGCTCCTTAGATTTATACATCTGGGGTTTTACATCTTTTCAGTCTCTGAATGTGATTCTGGATTTGTTGTAGTGTAAAAATAACTCCCTAAAAAATAACATATGCTTACAGTGAAACAGAGTTAAGCCTTTGTCCCTGATTTAGCTGTAGAGGCGCAGTTACCACCTTTACTGCTTATACGACAGGAATAGGTAACAGCAACAATTAAGCCAAGTCTGAGACACCTACATCATCTGGAAATAGGTCTGTGTTATTGCTGGATAGAAATCATCATGAATACAGTAGTAATCAAAGCTAGTTTTAAAAAAAAGCGCATCTATAGGTGAAGTTCTTGAACAGCAGTGTGCAATAAATTTCATATAGGAAAATAGTTGCATATACAAGAAAATATAAAACTTCATCACTATAATGCTCTACCCTCAGTGCTTTTCTGCTGTTGTCCATCCAAATTGACTGCACTTGCACCCACATCAGCAACAAAGCATAAACAGAAATCCAGTTTCCATTTCTAAAACTACATACCTATCTCATTCAGACAACCTAAATTTTCTTCCTTCAAAAAAAAAATGCTTAGCCTCCATCACACACTAGTAAACATTCTAAAGTGTCATTAAACTGGCTAGCTAGATTTTAGAGAATCAGAATAGTATATGAAACATTTTTTTTTCCAATTTTTACATTTGAAAAGGAACCTAATGATAAATAATCAGGTGTGACAAAAGCTCCAGTCCTGTTCAAAGAAGTCAAACAGCAGCTTTTACTGAGTCACTTTTTCTCCTTTTTTTTTTTTAACATGTCCAGAAAAGTAAAGAAGCCAGTTCTCTGAAACATAGTTTACCACACTGTCTTAGAAATTTTTTCAAGTTAAAGATTTGAAATTAAATTAAAATTAGAGATTTAAGTGGTCATAGCCAAAAAGAGCATATGCAGTCTTGAAAGTCACAGAACTGGACAGCATAGTATAGTAGGATACACACCAGGTTTTTAAAGTTTTACCAGGAAAGGGTATCTCACAGTAACTAACAAGTCATCACTTTCAAATCAGATAATTACTCTGATGAAATAACTATTAAATTTCTGCCTCATTTTATGGGAAGGATGCTCTCCAGCTCTCTGAAACCCTGGTTAGACGGCTCTTTTAGTTAGTCACTTTATTTTTCTTCTGCTCATACAATTAGGTGCCCATGACTGTGTTGTCTTCTCTGGGTTGTCTCAGTATTAATTTTTATCAACATAAAAGAGAACAAAAGTTTTTCTTTTCTCTACATATGATTTTTTGAAAATATGGAGAAGGTTTTAACTTGCACAGGGGAATAAGACAGCATTTAACCTGGATAATAATTGGCTCACCAGCATGGAAAAATACAGAATACTAGTGTGATTTTTTTTCTGGTTTTTTTTGCATAAATGTGTCAATATATATAACCCCATATTCCTCTCAGGAAAGAGTTTTTCTTTTCAATTTGTCACCTCTTATATACTAAAAAACCCAAACAAACAAACAAACGAAGGATGATGCACAGAAGTATGTGCGGAATATTGTCTTCTGCTGAGCAATACTCTAAGATCTGATGCCACACTTTATGGCAAGTCTTTCTGAGGCAGTATTTGAATAATGTTGCAACTACAGAAGTT
This sequence comes from Donacobius atricapilla, assembly GCA_013397315.1. NCBI lineage: Eukaryota > Metazoa > Chordata > Aves > Passeriformes > Mimidae > Donacobius > Donacobius atricapilla. The sequence goes on from WBMY01015890.1 coordinate 27,235, forward strand.
TTAGTGGCATCATTTGCTTCAATTCTACAGAGGTTCACTGACACAGACACGTTGGTTCTCTGGCTTCTTGTCTAACAGAGACCAAAAGTAACTTTCAGAATTCCAGAATATTCATGTGGAGGAATGAAGTTTGGCATTAAAAAATTCATCCTTAATCCTTCTTCTTCTTGACCTTACTTCTTTTTTCTTCTTTTTTGTCAAGAAGTGATTTGGTTTGCAGAAATAGACTGGTTTAATAAAACTGGTCTTCTTCCTTCCACTAAAAGTTTACCTGCGAGAGCCCCGAACATAATAAAATCAGATTATGAAGGCAATCATATTTACTTGTAATAAATCAAATCTTGCAGACATCAGTTAAGTCTCCCTTACTGCACTGGGACAATATCGTGCATGCATACATCAATACCTGAGGTGTCAGAAATATATTTCATAAGTTCAGAAAAATTGCATACACACTTGCAACCATTATAAGCAGTGAATTTGTAATGTGCACATTGTGATATATAAAGTGGCTTTGTTCCTACATTTAATAAGCATCACATGTCAAACCCACAAACATAATGGAATTTGCGGGTGATTTACCATTAGATGTAGTATATTGTTTTCAGGAAGAGAAGTTTTCCACACTTTATCAACAGTATGCAATTTTAAGAAGCCATCAACTTTCTCTCCTCTGAATGTACAAGATCCTTCAGATTAGTGATAGAAAATAAAATCCCAGCCAGTAGTATACTCTATTAAGTTGAATGAAGTCAGTGCCAGATATTTCCAGTTGAAGACAAAATGTTTCCTTCAGACTATCCCTGTAGAATAAGTATTTTTATTATTCTAATTTTGGTATAGGCTAGGATGCTGGAGAAAGTCTCACCTATGGGATGCTCTGCCAGCTCAATATGAGAGCTGTGGTATAACACTCATGCCAAGGTATTTTCAGATGTTTTCTCACATTGCAAAGTTCACACAAAGATTGACGCATCGCAGTTATTTTCCATCTAGGTAGCAGAGAAGCAGAGATTTTTTTCCCCTTTTTTTCTTTCAGAAATTGATAAAATGACAAGACTTGGACCCCAAGCCTCTGTTGATATTCATTTTTATTGTGAACTTCAGTGCTGCCTATTGGAAGTATTTTATTATGTGTCCTTGTTCTAGCTAGGGCAGGCCAGGGAAAGGGAGAGGGTTAATTTTTGCAGTAACCAGAAACAGGCGTGGCTAGGACCTGGAGGTTATTTTGTACCATCATTTTGTGATGAGAGGTCCCTTTAAACTCGGGAAGCATGGCAGAGGGAGCAGTCAGATAGCATTGATTCCGTCCATTACTGCCATTGTAATTGCTACTGTTTATTTTCTTATTTCTTTACTGTTTTCCAGTAATTTATTCTTATCTCAGCCTGTGATCCTTACCCTCTGTGCTTCTCATCCTCCTCTGCATACCTGCTGCCAGGGGATGGAGATGGGGGAGTAAGTGAGCAGATCATGATTTAGGCTGCTTCACTGAAAACACTAAATTAGGGCATATCATTCCTAATCCATGACAGAAGGCAAATCGCAATATTTGAATATCAGGCTGACAGACATATTGAATATTGAACCACAGAAACAACTTCCCATGAATTATGAGGTAAAAGGTCTTTAACATGTACACATAAAAAAAACCCAACTCTGTAGACCTTAATCCTACCAGATGTGTGTTTCCCAGCAGAGCTCACAGGATCAAATTTAATCAGCAGAGGTTCATATTGGCAATGACATCTCATTCTGTTTTTATTTCCCCTTTCTATTTGAAACTGCCTGAGGGTATGTACAGCTCTCTTCCCTAACTATATACATATATATATAGGTTTTCTTCACTGAGCAACATTAAAGCAATCCATTATTTAAAAGAATTGGTAAACTTTATTCCTAGAAAGACACTATCTCTAAACCCCACTAGCTCTAGTTTAAGCCAGATCTAAATTTCACAGGTATTTGTTTAAGGTAACATTTGGCAATCTATATTCCTTGTCCACTGCTCAGCTGTCTTTTGAAGCCACCGTTCCTTCTTCAGTACCCCCTCCCTTTCCCTTCTCCCTATCCCCTTAGCTATCCCAACACAATATTTTATCTGGTGTAAGAGAAGAAAACAGATGACCTTGAGAAATTTCTGGTATTTGTCTGATAATTTTCTCAGCTAGATACTCTATTCTGGCATAAATGAGACAGGAAGGGGAAGGAGAGCTACCTAAATTGCACTTGTCACTGGCAGGAGTGGCCAGGAAACCTCTCACCACATATAAACTTCACTATCTGAAACAGGCAAACATGAAAGAACATGCCACTGTGGTACCTACAGTTCCCATTTATACAGTGAGTTCAATGCAAGAAGAGAAAAAACCCCATGAAAATATCCCAGCTTCTGTTTTGAGGCACACAGTAGATCACATCCTTAGCACTTTAATAGAGCAAAAAAACCCTGTAGGAACAAAGAAAATAAAGCCTAAAATATTTTTTCACTTTTCTTTAGTTCATAAGCACTGATAAATTTCCCAACACTCCCATGAAGAATTATATGGCTAGAACTACATACCATATTTCAGGTAAAATTTAGGGGTTTGGTAAAAGATTTCAAACGACAAACATTCCACAGAGAGGCATTAAAAAATTAACTCCATCTTAAAAACCTAGCATTTTTGTTTCGGCCTTACTAAGAGTGATAAAAGCAATAAAAAAAAAAAAAAA